>CM059196.1:60058846-60403816 GCA_030323885.1 Branchipolynoe longqiensis
CAGTTAGTGAAGTGGTAGACTGTGGCCTCAATGTGTAGGGTCATTCAGTCGACTGACCCTCCTCAGTTAGTGAAGTGGTAGACTGTGGCCTGTATGTGTAGGGTCATTCAGTCGACTGACCCTCCTCAGTTAGTGAAGTGGTAGACTGTGGCCTGTATGTGTAGGGTCATTCAGTCGACTGACCCTCCTCAGTTAGTGAAGTGGTAGACTGTGGCCTGTATGTGTAGGGTCATTCAGCAAACTGACCCTCCTCAGTTAGTGAAGTGGTAGACTGTGGCCTGTGTGTGTAGGGTCATTCAGTCGACTGACCCTCCTCAGTTAGTGAAGTGGTAGACTGTGGCCTGTGTGTGTAGGGTCATTCAGCCGACTGACCCTCCACAGTTAGTGAAGTGGTAGACTGTGGCCTGTGTGTGTAGGGTCATTCAGCCGACTAACCCTCCTCAGTTAGTGAAGTGGTAGACTGGCCTGTGTGTGTAGGGTCATTCAGTCGATGACCCTCCTCAGTTAGTGAAGTGGTAGACTGTGGCCTGTATGTGTAGGGTCATTCAGCCGACTGACCCTCCTCAGTTAGTGAAGTGGTAGACTGTGGCCTGTATGTGTAGGGTCATTCAGCCGACTGACCCTCCTCAGTTAGTGAAGTGGTAGACTGTGGCCTGTATGTGTAGGGTCATTCAGCCGACTGACCCTCCTCAGTTAGTGAAGTGGTAGACTGTGGCCTGTATGTGTAGGGTCATTCAGTCGACTGACCCTCCTCAGTTAGTGAAGTGGTAGACTGTGGCCTGTATGTGTAGGGTCATTCAGCCGACTGACCCTCCACAGTTAGTGAAGTGGTAGACTGTGGCCTGTATGTGTAGGGTCATTCAGCCGACTGACCCTCCTCAGTTAGTGAAGTGGTAGACTGTGGCCTGTATGTGTAGGGTCATTCAGCCGACTGACCCTCCTCAGTTAGTGAAGTGGTAGACTGTGGCCTGTATGTGTAGGGTCATTCAGTCGACTAACCCTCCACAGTTAGTGAAGTGGTAGACTGTGGCCTGTATGTGTAGGGTCATTCAGTCGACTGACCCTCCACAGTTAGTGAAGTGGTAGACTGTGGCCTGTATGTGTAGGGTCATTCAGCCGACTGACCCTCCTCAGTTAGTGAAGTGGTAGACTGTGGCCTGTATGTGTAGGGTCATTCAGCCGACTGACCCTCCTCAGTTAGTGAAGTGGTAGACTGTGGCCTGTGTGTGTAGGGTCATTCAGCCGACTGACCCTCCTCAGTTAGTGAAGTGGTAGACTGTGGCCTGTATGTGTAGGGTCATTTAGCTGACTGACCCTCCTCAGTTAGTGAAGTGGTAGACTGTGGCCTGTATGTGTAGGGTCATTCAGTCGACTAACCCTCCTCAGTTAGTGAAGTGGTAGACTGTGGCCTGTATGTGTAGGGTCATTCAGCGACTGACCCTCCTCAGTTGTGAAGTGTAGACTGTGGCCTGTATGTGTAGGGTCATTCAGTCGACTGACCCTCCACAGTTAGTGAAGTGGTAGACTGTGGCCTGTATGTGTAGGGTCATTCAGCCGACTGACCCTCCTCAGTTAGTGAAGTGGTAGACTGTGGCCTGTATGTGTAGGGTCATTCAGCCGACTGACCCTCCTCAGTTAGTGAAGTGGTAGACTGTGGCCTGTATGTGTAGGGTCATTCAGCCGACTGACCCTCCTCAGTTAGTGAAGTGGTAGACTGTGGCCTGTATGTGTAGGGTCATTCAGACTACCTCCTCAGTTAGTGAAGTGGTAGACTGTGGCCTGTATGTGTAGGGTCATTCAGTCGACTAACCCTCCTCAGTTAGTGAAGTGGTAGACTTGGCCTGTATGTGTAGGGTCATTCAGTCGACTGACCCTCCTCAGTTAGTGAAGTGGTAGACTGTGGCCTGTATGTGTAGGGTCATTCAGCCGACTGACCCTCCTCAGTTAGTGAAGTGGTAGACTGTGGCCTGTATGTGTAGGGTCATTCAGTCGACTAACCCTCCTCAGTTAGTGAAGTGGTAGACTGTGGCCTGTATGTGTAGGGTCATTCAGCCGACTGACCCTCCTCAGTTAGTGAAGTGGTAGACTGTGGCCTGTATGTGTAGGGTCATTCAGTCGACTGACCCTCCACAGTTAGTGAAGTGGTAGACTGTGGCCTGTATGTGTAGGGTCATTCAGTCGACTGACCCTCCTCAGTTAGTGAAGTGGTAGACTGTGGCCTGTATGTGTAGGGTCATTCAGTCGACTGACCCTCCTCAGTTAGTGAAGTGGTAGACTGTGGCCTGTATGTGTAGGGTCATTCAGTCGACTGACCCTCCTCAGTTAGTGAAGTGGTAGACTGTGGCCTGTATGTGTAGGGTCATTCAGCCGACTGACCCTCCTCAGTTAGTGAAGTGGTAGACTGTGGCCTGTGTGTAGGGTCATTCAGTCGACTGACCCTCCTCAGTTAGTGAAGTGGTAGACTGTGGCCTGTGTGTGTAGGGTCATTCAGTCGACTGACCCTCCTCAGTTAGTGAAGTGGTAGACTGTGGCCTGTGTGTAGGGTCATTCAGCCGACTAACCCTCCTCAGTTAGTGAAGTGGTAGACTGTGGCCTGTATGTGTAGGGTCATTCAGTCGACTGACCCTCCACAGTTAGTGAAGTGGTAGACTGTGGCCTGTGTGTAGGGTCATTCAGTCGACTGACCCTCCACAGTTAGTGAAGTGGTAGACTGTGGCCTGTGTGTGTAGGGTCATTCAGTCGACTGACCCTCCACAGTTAGTGAAGTGGTAGACTGTGGCCTGTGTGTAGGGTCATTCAGTCACTACCTCCTCAGTTAGTGAAGTGGTAGACTGTGGCCTGTGTGTGTAGGGTCATTCAGCAAACTGACCCTCCACAGTTAGTGAAGTGGTAGACTGTGGCCTGTATGTGTAGGGTCATTCAGTCGACTAACCCTCCTCAGTTAGTGAAGTGGTAGACTGTGGCCTGTGTGTGTAGGGTCATTCAGCCGACTGACCCTCCTTAGTTAGTGAAGTGGTAGAGTAGAACTTCCTTCATGACATGGAACTCAGATATGCTTTAAGTTAAACCATATTGTTGTCATGGTTTATATTGCTGAGAGGGTACATTAAGCTATTTGAGTCCTGCATTGTGTGGCACCTTGCCTGGGGCGGCCGGCGGCCGCCCCTCGCCACCTCTGCCGGCAGCATGTCCCGCCCACCCATTGACACGTGATCGTTCTAATTGGCTTTAATAAGGCCAGCCTGCCGCTTTGTTAGTCGACGCAATCTGTTCCTCCACAACTTCTCACCAGATGGCTCCCTGAACATCATGGGCAGCCTTCTCCCATTAAATCGTGCGAGGCTCTCTCCCTCCCTCTCTCTCTCTCTCTCTCTCTCTATCTCTTTAAAACATGCATTGCAATTATATAATTTTCTATTCATGTACCCATCGTGAAATTACATATATCACAAATACTTATAGGGCGCAATGGTTGTTCAATTGGAACTGCCTCCAACTTACGGTACAATGGGCAGTTTGCTAATCGTTCAGTCTACGCACTCAACCGTTCAATAGTGCACGGTTACCGCACTCCCCACTACTGCTAGTGCTACTACATGCTGCTTGTCCGCACTCGTGTGGGAGGTTGTTGTCGTGCTTGGAGAACGGCCAGCTCAGCTCGCATGTCAACTACCCCAGCGACTCTTAGTTTGAACTGATTCCGTCAGGTGGCGCCACGTGACGACGCGCCGGTGCGTAACTAGGTCAACTTGAACGTTGTGTTAATTTTTATTCGTTTAATTGTAGTATTTTTTCTTTCAAATTGGTTCAGTTTTAGAGTCCACAATTGTCATACTTTACAAACTAAATGAGGTAACTAAAAGGTCATGCCACACCCAGACGATACAAAGAACCGACAGCAGCGTAAGACCCGGCTTAGCATTAGCCCCAATAACAAAGAACATTTTTAAAACCCACCCGCCTGACCTTGATTTTGTAAGAGCAAAAGGACGAATACCTTTAAAAAACATTGTATTTGGCCTTATCTGCTGTTAATCCCACGTTCTAAATAAATCCAAACACTCATAACATCACTTCCCCTGGACTTCCAGTCGAAGTGGGTCTCTGCAATCGCCCCCTCCTCGTAGAATAACCTGGCCATCCATTCGTGTATTAGTTATATGCACGCACATCGTTATGACCTGGAATGTAACATGTGGCCTAATGGCACTAATTTGTGGATTTACTGTATACGATGTATATCCGCATGTAAGGGGCAGAACACAGTGCTCCCCTCTTGGGGTGCGCAAGACACTTTTAGCACAGTTGGTTCAGTTACTATCTGTTGGGCGACGCTGCGTTCCATAGCCGAGGCAGTCTACACCTGGTGCATTCGACAGTGCTCGCCTATCCACCCCCGCCGCCGCACGTACCTCCAAGCAACCATTGGCGGACCTTATTGTTAGAAATTGTTCCGTTACATTGTTACACTGTATGGCAGAGAAATATTGCTCTGTGTGCTGGGGTTTGCATTGTGGAAAATCTGACAGCAAGTGCCCAGGACTACGACCAATAGATAACAAGACGGACTACACATGCAGCGGGTATGGCGGAGGTGGGCATTCAGAAACCGCTAAAGGAGGAGGTGCGTTAGGGGATGGACGACAAGTACGACGAGGTCTATGAACTGGGTCTATGAATGGACCTACTCGAGACAAGCTGAATGCTTCAATTACAACCATTAGCGGCGGTGATAATGGGGAAGCACTACTTGTCGCATGAGCCACTGACTGTGAAGGACTCACCTGCAGAGGGTGCCAGGATTGTGCTGGTGCAGGCGACTGCCCCTCTCATTGAACACCGCAGTGTTGCTGACTATGCAGATATTGACTCTGACTTTGATTGCCAACCACAGCCGATGCCTGGCTCGGTTGTCAATAATATTGCTATTGAACATGTCTATTGTCTTGTGCCTCATACTTATCCTGGTGATGTAACTTCCCTTGCAGGTTTTCCAAAATGGGTGCCCATAGTATGTGACTGGTTATTGGGGTGTAATGATGGTAATTGTTTAGCTGTTTCTGCAACTGACACCTCATCAGCTGATCATACTGTTTGTAATTTAATTGTTTCTACAGCCAGTTCTAATGGCATTTGCATGTGTGGACACACAGTCGGGGGTTGCATGGCTCAATTGATGCCTTGCAGAGTTTTTTGCAAATGCTTTTAGAGGGGAGCTACAGATGCAAATTGGGAATTTATATTACACGGTTTTATTTTCGGTTTCAGATCAATTAATAAGTCCTGTAGAGCATCATATGGTGGGTGTACCAGGGATATTTGTAACTCTGACCACCGTAATTGTATTAAAGGCAAATTACTTAAAGAATTGCATGATGGTAGAATTAGTAGCGTGCGGCAACCCCCTACATGTGTCCATAATAATTTTGCTGTACCGAAGTCAGATGGAGTCGGGCTAAACGTAATTACAGATTGCAGCAAACCATATGAGGCTTCTGTAATTAATTATGTAGATGAGGTGGCCACAACATTTTCTTACAATACAGTTACTACATTAGTTGATAGTATTGTCCAATATGATTATATTGGCACAGTGGACATAAGTGAGGCTTACAGAGCCATCAGAGAGAGACAGGCAGAGAAGGACAGAGACAAACAGAGACAGACAGAGACAGAGAGAGACAGACAGAGACAGACAGAGACAGGCAGAGACAGACAGACAGAGACCGCAGAGACAAGGCCTTATGGGGGATTTTGGTGGTGGTTTGGAATATTTTGAAGATAACAGGCTATGCATGGGACTGTCTTCTGCACCTTATATTTTCAATCTTGTCTCAGACTTTGTAGTCTGTTGTGCTGCCCATCATGGGACATCATATGTGGTGAATTATTCAGACGATTCAGCTATTGTTGGACACTCGTTTGAAGACTGTTGTAGGAGCCAAAATATTGTTATTAGCATCCTAAGACGCATAGGTTTCAATATTAATTTTGGCAAATTAACCTCGCCATCACAAGCAAGCTGTTACTTGGGTATCATCTGCCAACCTGCAGCTGAGGCTACCCTCAGACAAAATTCCAAAACTTAAAAAATATTTAGAAAGATTTCTGGTGATGCGTAAGGCGACAAGAAAGCAGCTGGAGAAGCTTGGGGGGTCGTCTGTCGCACTGCGCCACAGTCATCCGGGGTGGATGCTCCCTTTCGACTTGGGTCTTCGATGCAATCCATACACGAAGGAAGCCATATCACCATTTCTGTATTAATGCTGCCTTTCTGAGTGAAATTAAGTGGCGGTTGAATATTGTTGACTGTTTTAACGGGTTGGCCAAATTACTGGGTAGGCACACTGATATGGTTTCTGTGTATTCGGATGTGTCTGAGGCCAGATTTGGAGCTGCTCATGCGGATGACTGGTACGTTGGTGCTTTTGATGAAAAATCTCATTTAAAATTAAAACAAATAACTGGCCGCCATGTGGCCTCCCTAGACCATGCATGCGTCCCTGGACATATAAACGAGAAAGAGATGTCGGCTGTAATTGCTGCTGCTCATCACTGGGCACATCTTTGGAGAGATCGAAATGTTATTTTTGTAACTGATGATTTGACTGTTGAGTTGGCTCTGGTCACAGGACGTTGTAAGAACTCCAATATTATGTTGTGGGTGAAATAATTATTCTGGATCTCTGTTAACTTTAATTTTAATGGCAACATCTAAGGTCATATCAGGACAGGCAGAGACAGGCAGAGACAGACAGAGACAGGCAGAGACAGGCAGCGACCAACAGAGATGGTCAGAGACAGACAGAGATAGGCAGAGACAGACAAGAGACAAACAGAGACAGACAGAGACAGGCAGAGACAGCCAGAGACAGACAGAGGCAGACAGAGACAGGCAGCCAGAGACATACAGAGACAGCCAGAGACAGACAGAGACAGACAGAGTCAGACAGAGACCGCCAGAGACAGACAGAGACATACAGAGGCAGACAGAGACAGGCAGAGACAGACAGAGACAGACAGAGACAGACAGAGACAGACAGAGACAGACAGAGACAGCCAGAGACAGACAGAGACAGACAGAGTCAGACAGAGACCGCCAGAGACAGACAGAGACATACAGAGGCAGACAGAGACAGGCAGAGACAGACAGAGACAGACAGAGACAGACAGAGACAGACAGAGACAGACAGAGACAGACAGAGACAGGCAGAGACAGATAGAGACAGACTGAGACAGACAGAGACAGACAGAGACAGACAGAGACAGACAAAGACAGACCTAGACAGCCAGAGACAGCCAGAGACAGTAGAATACAGACAAAGACTTTAATTTTAATGACAACATCTAAGGTCACATCAGGACAGAGACAGGCAGAGACAGGCAGAGACAGGCAGAGACAGGCAGAGACAGACAGAGACAGAGAGAGACAGGCAGAGAAGGACAGAGACAAACAGAGACAGAGAGAGACAGACAGAGACAGACAGAGACAGGCAGAGACCGACAGACAGAGATAGGCAGAGACAGCCAGACAGAGACAGATAGAGACAGGCAGACACAGGCAGAGACAGACAGAGACAGACAGAGACGTTGTAAGAACTCCAATATTATGTTGTGGGTGAAAGAATTTAATTTTAATATTTTTTCAGCATATATTAGGAGTGCTAATAATACAATTTGTGATGCTTTAAGGAGATGGTCGGTGGCCATTTCCTTGGCCCGGCTACAGACAGCCAACCTATATCGACGATTATGTTGTGTTAATATTTTCTACAATTAAGATAACTATTTTTGGGGGGACTTTTTGTAGGTCTGAGGAGGTTACAGATGGAGGTAGACACTTTGTGTGTGTTGTATTACGCACCAAGCTCCAGGGTTACGAGATCAATGCAAATTAAGCATTACTTCGCCTTCATTAATGCGTTTGGTGGACTGTTGGACCCTACCCTGTGTCCCTCCAGTCAGGTTGCCTTATATATTGCTTGGTTGGCATGTTCTCTTACCTACTCGTCCATAACAAACTATGTGAGCACTTTAAATTTGTTCTTAAAGCCATTGATTATAATGAGCGCATAATTAAAATAGTCCTAGTAGGTGCGAAAAGAGTCCTGGGTTGTGCTGTGAAGCACGCTATACCGCTGCTTCCCAAGGAGCTGTTGGCAATGTTTTCCTTTATGTCCAGTAATGTGGGCCACACTTGCATCCGTACCGCTATATTGACCGGATTCCGGGGACTCCTGAGAAAATGTCAGATTACAGCATCAGACTCAGTCTTGCATAGGTGTGATTTTCTTTTTACTCATGGGGGCGCATGATCCATGTTTGTAAGTCCAAAACAATACAGTACTCAGAACGGGAGTTATTAATTTCATTCGCGTTTGTCCCGAATACTGATTTGTGTGCAGTATTTTGGGTGAGAAAGCACTTTCTTGAGACACACATAGGTGCAGAGGACGTGTGTTTTAGCTCCCTGCATCTGGAGGTAGATTCTCACCTCTTGATTATTCAACCCTGCAGTTCACGATAAAACATTTTGCAGGTCAGGTGGGTTTAGATCCCTCCAAATTCTCCTGCCACTCCCTGCGCAGAGGTGGCTGCACTTATTTGGCTCTCCACGGAGCTACCATCAACGTAATTAAGACCAGGCGGGATTGGACCTCAGATACTGTATACAAATATATATCTAAACCTATCTCTGAACATATCCTATTCGAAATGCGGGTAGCTACCGCCCTTTCGCATTTGTCTTAGTTGGTTGGCTGGTTTTGCTCTGCTCGTTTGGCATGTTGTCCAGCCCAGTTGATTGTTTGATTGATTATCTGATTGATTATTTGATTATTGATGTTGATTGACATATGTTGATTGTCAATAAACTATATTGTCCAGTCTCCACTTGCCTTGTCCTGTGTAGCCTTACAGCCTGGATATACGATGTATATCCACATGAAAGGGGTGGAACACAGTGCTCCCCTCTTGCGGTGCGCAAGACACTTTAACGCAGTTGGTTCAGGTACCATCCATTGGGCGACACTGCATTCCGTAGCTGAGGTAGTCTACGGCTGGTGCGATCGACAGTGCTCGCCTAGCCGCCCCCACCGCCGCATGTACCTCCGAGTGGCCGTTGGCGGACCTTATTGTTAGAAATTTTTCTTTTCATTGTTAGGGCATGTTGTCCAGGCCAGTTGATTGTTTGATTGATTATCTGATTGATTATTTAATTGATGTTGATTGTCAATAAACTATAGTGTCCAGTCTCCCCTTGCCTTGTCCTGTGTAGCCTTACATATATATAGGTATATATATAGGTATGCGGCATTGTTCTTTCAATCATTAGTGCAAGTAGGTAGCAGTGATTCAAGTATGAACAAGTAGGTTCAAGTAAGTGGAAATTAAGCAAGTATGCAAGTAGGTGCTATTAGGTGCAAGTTGGTTGGTTGGTTGTTGGAGTTTTACGTCCTGGCAATATCTAAGGTCATATCAGGACGGGTACCAACTTGTGACAGTGCACACTCATAGCAACTTTATAGTGCTGCCACACTGAGGAAATCAGGCAACCAGCACCATGACCCAATATCCCACTCAGTCACATTATCCTGACACTGAGCTAACCTGTCCTTGCCCTATCCTATTAATGCCGAGCACTAGGCTAGGAAGCGACACGTATCAATTTTATAAGTCATTGGTTTGACTCGACCGGGAACTGAACTCACGATCTCCCACACGCGAGGCCTGAGCTCTACCGATTTGGCCACCGTGCCCGGTGTAAGTGTAAGTAAGTGCACGCATATGCATGTAGGTGCGTGTAGGTGCAAGTAGATGCAAATAGATGCAAATAGATGCAAGTAATTGAAAGTAGCTGGAAATAGTTCTGGACGTGTGTGTCAGTTCCGGGAGTTCAAAACACAGCAGAGTCAAACCATTGACTTAAATTAATACTTATCGCTACCTCCCATTACATTAATACTTATCGCTACCTACCATTACATTAATACTTATCGCTACCTACCACTACATTAATACTTATCGCTACCTACCACTACATTAATACTTATCGCTACCTACCACTACATTAATACTTATCGCTACCTACCATTACATTAATACTTATCGCTACCTACCACTACATTAATACTTATCCCTACCTACCACTACATTAATACTTATCGCTACCTATCATTTCATTAATACTTATCGCTACCTACCACTACATTAATACTTATCACTACCTACCATTACATTAATACTTATCACTACCTACCATTACATTAATACTTATCGCTACCTACCATTACATTAATACTTATCACTACCTACCACTACATTAATACTTATCGCTACCTACCACTACATTAATACTTATCGCTACCTACCACTACATTAATACTTATCGCTACCTACCATTACATTAATACTTATCACTACCTACCATTACATTAATATTTATCGCTACCTACCACTACATTAATACTTATCGCTACCTACCATTACATTAATACTTATCGCTACCTACCATTAAATTAATACTTATCGCTACCTACTATTACATTAATACTTATCGCTACCTACCATTACATTATACTGGGCGCGGTGGCCAAATCGGTAGAGCACAGGCCTCGCATATGGAAGATCGGGAGTTCGCGAGTTTGGTTCCTGGTCGAGTCAAACCAATGACTTAAAAATTGATACTTGTCGCTTCCTAGCCTGGTGCTTGGCATTATTAGGATAGGTCAAGGGCTGGTTAGCTCAGTGTCAGGATAATGTGACTGAGTGGGATATTGGGTCATGGTGCCGGGGGCCTGTGGAGCAGCACTATAAAATCGCCATGAGTGAGTACTGTCACAAGTCGGTACCCATCCTGATATGACCTTAGATGTTGCTACGACGTAAAACAACAACAACAAACAAACAAACCATTACATTAATACTTATTGCTACCATTAATAGGATACGGCAACGACTGGTTACCTCAGTATTAGGATAATGTGACTGAGTGAGAAAGCGGGTACGCCAGTGGGACAACACTCTAAAGTCAGAATGAGTGAGCACTGTCACAAGTTGGTATCCATCTTGATATGACCTTAGATGTTGCCAGGATGTAAAACCCCAACAAATAATAAACGGAAAACAGTTGCTGCAAGTGCTTGCAAGTAGCTACAAGTCGCTACAAAGAGGTTTACAATATCGGTAGTTGTGGCTACCTTGCCTTAGCGCTCAACATTGCTAGGAAAGTAAATTTCCCACAATTGAAATATCTCTGCTTAATCAACGACAATTAAAAGAAATGGAATCGGAACAGTCCTGTGGTTTTAGGGACACTGACTGGCTGACATCGGGGACACACCAGTCACCACGGGCGTAATCGATTAATCAACTCGGGTCACCTGAGCCACTTTTTGGCGCATGCGCACATCCTACAAACTCGGGTCGAATAATCGAATACACTTGTCTGTGCTCGGGTGAAAAACATTATTTTGTTTTTAATAACCGATAAAACTACAGCAAAATAGGGTTTAAAGTATTTTATGATGGCCTAGTTTAGCTATATTTTCATTTCATTAATCCAAGTTATTCTTTTAAAAAAAACATGTATGACTGGTACTGGTAGCTGTTATCCTGCAGGACGGTACCAGCGCAAATGTGACGTCATCGCTCATAGCCAACCCCAGCTATGATGTGGGTTACTTGGGTCAGATCGTTTTCCACACAGCATGCGTATTTGTCGACTCTACTCGCAGTGTTCGATTTGAAATTCTGATGACTCGGGTGACCCGAGTCGCCTGGGTTGTGTTAATCGATTACGGCCTACGTGTTTCTACAAACAGTGGCGAACAGACTCTGTCCACTTATGTGTGTCGTAAGGCACACAAACTGCGTCTTTGTGTGTGCGCATGTCTGCAGGCTGATGTGTGGTGCTGACTGCGAATGTCTGCAGGCTGCTGTGTGGCGTTCACTGCGCATGTCTGCAGGCTGCTGTGTGGCGCTGACTGTGCAGCGTCCGGCGCCTCATTTGCCAAGTAGGTCTGGGCCCATTGTCGTGTGGCCTCAGCTCGCCAGGTGTGCCAGGTGTGCCACTGAGCGGGGAGGTGCGGGGTGAGGGCGTGAGGGGTGAGGGCGTGAGGAGGGGTGAGGAGTGATGGGGGCGGGGAGGTGCGGGGTGAAGGGGGTGAGGAGGGGTGAGGGGGTGAGGGGGGGTGGGGAGGTGCGGGGTGAAGGGGGTGAGGAGGTGGGGGTGAAGGTGTGAAGGGGTGAAGGTGTGAAGAGGTGAAGGGGTGAGGGAATGAGGGGGTGAGGGGGTGAGGGGGTGAGGGGGTGAGGGGTGAGGGGTAAGAAGGTGAGGGTGTGGGGGTAAAGGGGTGAGGGGTGAGGGGGTGAGAGGGTAAGGGGGTGAGGGTGTCGCACGTCACGCCCATCAGATGTCAGAAAAGAAGTTCACATTTATAACTCACCCTGTACGGATAGCTCACTTCATATTCATGGCGAATTTCACATTCATGAACCATCCCATGTGTAGAGCTCCATTTACGTCCATACCTCAGTGGGCAGATCGATTACAGACCAGAGCTGGACTGTGTAATATACGAGTCGACACGGAGAGATCTAGTTCATGACTGGCGTTTATTCATCGTCCGTTGTCCCTGGTTACATTCCATACCATGCTGGTTATCTGCGTGTCCCGGTTCGCCTACATACATTACATCCTCCTTTCATTAGTTTTATTGATTTCATTATTTTTATTGTTTCATTAGCTTTAAATAATTACATGAACTCTTAAACACCTCCAAACCCTATGAAGAATGCAACGTTGCACTGAGACATGACATATGCGACTCTACACTCATCCCATATGTGAATGAGTATCTTAAATACTATGCATGTCATTCGTATAGATAGTAACATCATTCTCATAAATAGTAACATCAGTCTTATAGATAGTAACATCAGTCTTATAAATAGTAACATCAGTCTTATAAATATTAACGTTCCGACCACTATCGCATATCGATAATTGTATATGTAATGCATTCTCAATAGCCCAATAACCACATCAACTTTTAACAGCGTAACAAATACAGTACCTATTTTGCCATTTCAGTGGAACTGATAACTGCCTAGGTTCTTAAGAATTCACATACTTTATTAAACTTATGTTGTACTCCAACAATTGGCACTTTGGGTGACTGTTGATTTGAATAGTGTGATGTATGAACAACGACTTGATTCACATTTAGGAGTAAATAAACATTTGTGACGCCTAGCTGTGAACCATGATACAATAGATCGTACATCATTTCCTGTCCAGTAAATACGGGATGGTTAACAGTGTAGATGTCCCATCTTAACATGTATATAGTCAAATGCTGCCTTGAGTACGCCTATTGCCGTTTTAATGCTCCGGTAGGGAAATGTGTTTCGCATTGCCGACAAATTTTTGGATCGTGATTTTTTCATGATACATTTTGCATCAAGGCATATGTCTTCATATCACAGAAAGTTATAGCTATTGTATTTAACTTATAACACAGTTAACGGCGTCAGGGTTGAGTCACATGGTATGATATCAGTTCCTATATTTTCAATATGCTGTCCTACATACAACGTTGAACTTATATATTAGTACATACATAAATACTAATGGTATTATGACTGGTCATTTATTCCTAGTCTTTGTATGGGACGAACAACTCGGCCGTATCGTGTAATATATTGGTGTGTGTTTGTTTTTAATTCAGGTCTAATAGGGTGGGTGTCACCCTTATGTGAGATGAAAATGTGTTTTCGATTTCGCCTAATTATATTGTTTTGTTTATTTACCATAGTGTAATCTCTAGGGCCAGGTGTGTTTGTTTCTACAATTCTACCTGAAGCCCAACCTCCTTTGTGATGGAGATATCGTACCTCGTCTCCGGTATGCAACTTGTGGTGTTCATGTCCTGCACGGGTATCAAAGTATTTCTTTTGATTCTGCTGTATTCTGCATATTTCAGTGTTGTTTGTATATTTGCAACTTGGTTTCAAATGTGTGTCTAAAATCGGTAACCGTGTCCGTAGTTTACGGGACATGAGTAGTTGTGCCGGGGATGCACCAAGGCCCTGGATTGTGGTGTTTCGATAATTTAAAAGTGCAATATTGGCAACTTTGCCGTCCAGTAGAGATTTTTTTATCATCAATTTTACAGTTTGTACGTATCTTTCTACCTGGCCGTTACTTTGCGGGAACATTGGGTTTGTAAATTTAGGTGTGAAACCGTAGTTATGTGCAAACTGTAGGTACTCAGCGCTGTTAAATTGTGGACCGTTGTCTGATACTACTGTGTTCGGAATGCCATATCTGCAAAACATTTGCTTCAAATTTCTTATTATGGCCTGACTTGTGGTTGATGTTAACTCTACTATTTCCGGAAACTTTGTATAATAGTCAATGACTAACAGGAAATTCACCTTGTTAACAGTAAACAAATCCACGCCTAGTTTATAATATGGAATACATGTAATGTCATGACTCATCAATGGTTCAGAATGTTGTTTGTGTCGGTACTCCTGGCAAAGTTGACACTGTGAAACCTTGTCCTCGATTTGATTACTTATTCCAGGCCAAAAGACGTTGTCTCTGGCCAATTGCTTACATTTCACTATGCCTAAATGTGACTCGTGAACTTTATTTAGCATATCTCTCTGCATGGTCTTTGGTATTATAATACGATTATCTTTTAATAACACATCGTCTTGTATTGTTATGTCATTTCTATAGGTAAAAAATGGTTTTACACTCTGACTGAGGCCAGAGCTACTTTTTGGCCACCCATGTTTTGCTAACAACACAACCTGCTGCAATGTTTTATCCTTGTCCAATTCTTGCCTTACTTTAGCTATATTGTTCACTTCCATATCGATTGCGGCCACGGTTATGTCTGTGTCGAACAAGTTGTTCGGTGTTGTCAATGTGGTGTGAGCCCTGGACAGCGCGTCTGCAAAATACATCAGCGTGCCCTTAACATGTATTACTTGTAGATTATAATTTTGTAACCGCATTCTCATGCGTTGCATGCGTGCTGATAGTGTGTGTATGGGCTTATTCATAATGGCTACCAAGGGTTTGTGGTCGGTTTGAATAGTCACCTCTTTCCCGTATATGTACTCATGAAACTTCCTGCACCCAAAGCAAATGGCTAACAGTTCTTTTTCAATTACTGCATAATTTGTTTGTGTGTTATCTAATGCCTTGGACGCCATTGCGACCGGTCTATTTTCTTGAAATAAGGTCGCCCCAAGGCCAGATTTAGATGCATCTACTTGAAGGACAATATCTTTTTTTACATCAAAAAATTTTAGAACGGGTGCTCTTGTTAACAATTCTTTAAGTTTGTCGAATGCATAAATTTGTTCTTCTTGCCAATGCCAGGCGACATCTTTAGTTAGTATTATTCTTAATGGCTTAGCTAATTCCGCCATGTTGGGAATAAATTTGTTGACATATCCGACCATTCCCAAAAACCGTTGGACAGCTTTTTTTGTCCGTGGGTGTTGGCATGTCTATGATAGCTTGTACTCTTTCTTTGCTTGGCAATAATCCGTTGGACGTTATTAAATGCCCCACATAGTTTACCTGTCTTTTACAAATTTTAGACTTTTTTGGGTTCAATCTCAGATCGAATTTACGGGCCCTGTCCAGTACTGACTTTAGTCTTACGTTGTGTTCTTGTATGTCTTTACCGTATACAAGTATATCGTCAGTTATCACATTTACACCGTCCAAATCACCTAATATATTGTTCATCTCTTGAATAAATATGTCTCCGGCCGTTTTTATGCCAAATGGCAACCTGGTATATCGATACCGACCCCAAGGTGTATTGAAGGTGCATAATTTAGAACTTTCATTATCCAACTCAATCTGCCAATAGCCACTGTTGGCATCAATGACCGAAAAATATTCTGCCCCACTTGTGTTAGCTACTACTTCTTCTATCGTACGTGTTGGATGTGGGCCCCTTAATATTGCTTTATTTAATTTAGTAGGGTCCAAACATATTCGTATTTTACCTGGTTTTCTTACTATAGTGATGGAGTTCACCCATGGAGTCGGTTCATTTTGTTCTACTATTACTTTGAGATCTAACATCCTATTTAATTCTTGACGGACATCATTTATTATGGCGTGTGGTATGCGCCTAGGAGCATCAACGACTGGGGCTACATTGTTGTCAACATGAATATGCGCATTTACTTTAATTCTGCCTAAACCTTTGAATACATCACTATACATATTTACCAATTTATCACTTGATGTGGTTGAATATGCTACAGTGTTTATGGTGTCCAGTCTTGTTATGAGGTTGAGGGCGACACACGCACTCTTTCCTAGGATAGGGCTACCCTCATCTGTTACTTGGAACTTTAATTCATGACCGCGTACGGTGGCGAAAACCTCCCCATGAGGTTTTATACGGTGTCCAGCGTACGTTATCAAGTGACAACGCGTTGGAGTCATGGTCACGTTGTCCATTTGATCGTAAATCCTCCGTGGCACGATGTTCGCCTCCGAACCGGTATCAAGTTTGAACTTGATTATCGTATTGTTCACTACGATATCCGCGTACCATAGATCCTCCTTTTCGTCGTTGTTATCCTGTAATGCACCAACGAACAAATCGTGACTGGTGTCGTCCTCCTGGTATGGTCGCGTCCATTCGTGCTGTTCGTCATGGTGCTGTATGTTGACTTCATTCACTGTCGACTGTCTATTTGTATTACTTCTACACACTTTGACGAAATGTCCCACTTTTCCACAGCCTGTACACTGTTTGTCCTTAGCAGGACACCTACCACTGAAATGTACGTATCCGCAATTCGGACACTTGATTTTCGCATTGTTTGACCCGTATTGTTGACGTTGCGATGCTCGTCTCCAAGGTGGCACACGACGTTGTGACGTCATGCTAGAACTAATTCTTGATAACGCGTCGACGTTTTCATTCGAATCACTGTCTGCATTTCCAGTCAACAAACCTGCCTTGTGTTCACTAAGCCGACACATCGATATGCACAATTCCAATGTCAAGTTATGAGTCTGTAATAATCGATCTCTCAATACGTTGCTTTTCACTCCGCACACAATTCTGTCACAGAGTAACGAATCTTCCAGTAACTCGTATTGACAGTGTGATATGCGGTTACGTAGCTCCCTAATATAAGTGTCCATACTTTCGTGTGTCTGAAATAGGGAGTTAAACTGGTAACGTACCACTGTTATGTTCGTCTTCCCTTCGCAATATACTTTAAATGCCTCAATCAGTACTGCAATTTTGTCTCGGTCCGCGGCTTCAATGTTGAGCGTTCTGTGGATTTTCTGCGCCTCTGGTCCAGCGACATGGAGAAAGACGCAACACTGTACTTTCTCCGTTTTCGCCGCTACTCCTGCTGCTACGGCGTAAATTTTGTATGAATCAATCCACTGGGTCCAGTTTAGAGTGAGGTTGCCTTCCAAGTCCAGTGGCAATGGGGGTTTTAATCCAGAGAGAGCCATCTCACTTGTCAGGCAAGCCACATCTGACACCATGTAATATACGAGTCGACACGGAGAGATCTAGTTCATGACTGGCGTTTATTCATCGTCCGTTGTCCCTGGTTACATTCCATACCATGCTGGTTATCTGCGTGTCCCGGTTCGCCTACATACATTACAGACGCGTGCCGACGGCCGCCGACGTGTCGATTCACACATTGCTATCCCTCAACGTGTACCGACGCGCTGATAACGCGCCGGTAACGCGCCGGTAACGTGTCCCGACGTGTACCGACGTTTCGACCAAAAAGGCGTTGACGTGCGTTGGTGGGAAACTTTGTAGTGTGACAAGGCCTCAAGGAACATAGAAAAAAAGGCTATGTCTATTTGTTGTAAGGCCATAGAGAGCACTTGGAGCCATGCCTGGGATTTCAGTAAACATGTTTATCTCATTCTTGCTTTGTAATTCCAAGAAATCACCAATAATAAGCTTCCTTTTTCACAAATATTTACACCCGTCACCAAAATCCAATCCGAACAGAATATATCATGTTGTGTGGCATAACAGTAGCGAAGTATTTGGTTCCTGGCCAAGATAGCAATTTAAGAGCCAGTCCATTTAACTTGATATCATTTAATTTGATGTATCTATGCATGTGCACGAATAACAGAGCATAAGTATATAGTAATTAAATAGATATTGAAAATCTATTTAGTGCGCCAATTTGATTGAGTGTTAGTATATATATATATATATACATATACATATACATATATATATATATATATATATAGAGAGAGAGAGAGAGAGAGAGACGAACACTCAATCATATACAGACTAACACTAAATATATATATATATATATATATAATATCCATATAGGTTTGTTTCTTGGGGTTTATCGTCCCAGGACGGGTACTCAGACTTATGACAGAGTCCATAGACAAGATCGACTTTATAGTACTTCCCTGTTGGGTAGCATGCCATCAGGACAATGATGTGATATCCCACTCAGTGACATCACCATGGTATTGGGCAAACCAGTCCTGGCCCTATCCGAGCAATTCCAAGCACCAGGCTATATTGGTTGGTTGGTTGCTTGTTGTAGTTTTACGTCCCGTCAACATCTAAGGTCATATCAGGACGGTAGGCTACCTAGCGAGAGATATACACTTTTATCTGTCATTAGTTTGACTTGGCCGCGGTTCCAGTCAATGACCTCCCGTATGGGAATATGACCGAATCAGTCAGAGCACTCACTGGATGTCTTCGAACCAACGACCTCTCACAGGGAGAGACAGGCAGCGCTCATACCAATTCAACCATCCCGTCAGGGGGTCAGGAACCATATGTGAGTAACGTGAGATGGTGTGATCAACTGAACCGTGCAGGTTCACTCAGAGGGTTACCTAGAACTGAATTGGAATTGGGTCACCTGTGTAATGTATGTCTGAACACCTTGAGTTTTGTGATGGAACTGTTTATTTACATATGTCTTACCCAGCATGCCCCGTACATGACGTCACGGTTACCTATGACACGGATACATAACATCTCCTTTCCATGGAAATACTTAGCGTAACACGCATTACCACACACCTCTCATTAATCAATTTATCATAGAAAGCCTGTCTTAAATGTAATACATACTTAATCTAACACAACATTTCCTCCCCCTTTATGATGGCTAACATCACTGTACTCATTCCATGCGGAATTACCTTAATAATATGACATATATGTTTGACATACAAAAAGTACAAATCAAAATCATATCAACGAACACCATAATGGCAACTCATCAGTGTCCCAACTGGAACCGATGGGAACCCCAAAGGTGTACATCCCAACAATGTAACAGTAAGTCAAAACCAAGTTATGAAAGAAAGCCCAACCTGTTCGGTGGACAAACATGTCTACCGTAACGTGTTCTATATGTATTTGTCATATCACCATTGTCTTCACTGTTGTCACCCCTAGCCGGCCTATTATTGGACGTGTTATGTGAACTGTCAGGGGGACATTTATACATGAACTTTCTATTGCGGCGCACAATTTTATGGCCACTGTTAACGATTTCATAATCCCTGGGTCCAGGTGCATTAGTGTTAACGATCTGACCGGACCTCCATTGTCCCATGTGATCCTTATATCTAATGTTATCACCCGGCCTAAGCGTGTTCAACGGTCCACGGGCTCTCCTATCAAAGTACTCTTTCTGATTTAATTGATTCTGTTTCAATAACGTCAATTTTGAAGATTGTACACACGGTTTCAGATGAACATCTAACAGAGGTATGCGGGTTCTCAACCTGTGAGACATCAGCAATTGAGCCGGAGACGCCCCTATACCTTGCAAAGTAGTGTTTCGGTAGTTCAACAGGCCTAGATACATGTCCCCATCATCCTGTTCTGACTTTTTTAATATATTTTTTACAGTTTGCACATATCTTTCAACCTGGCCATTGCTCTGGGCATGCATTGGGTTAGTAGATATAGGTGCAATGCTATACCCGGTAGAGAAATTGGTATACTTTTGAATTGAGGCCCATTGTCAGAAACGACATACTTAGGTATACGGACCTGGCAAATATCTGCTTTAGCGCAATTATAACAGCTTTGCTAGTGGTGGTCTGCATCTCAACAACCTCTGGGAACTTGGTATAATAATCAACAACAACCAAATAATTCAAATCATTAACATGACATAAGTCAACCCCTATTTTATAAAATGGTATGTCCACCACTGGGTGACTCATGAGAGGCTCTGAATGAGGTGCATTCCTAAAATTCTGACAGACCTGACATCTAGCAATTTTGTCTTCAATTTGAGTGTTCATGCGAGGCCAGCAAACAGTATCTCTTGCCAATTGCTTACATTTAATGACCCCTAAATGTGATTCATGGAGCTTATTCAACACATCTGCCTGTAATGATTTAGGAATAACTATCTGTGTACCCTTTAGTACCAAACCATGAGACGATGTGATGTCCCTATTGTAAGTGTAGAAAGGCTTAATCGTTGGTGATACCATTTTGTTACTAATGGGCCAACCATCAAGAACGTAACAAATTACCTCCTGCAGGGTTCTGTCCACTTTGGTTGCTGATATGACCCGCTGTACCATATCTGTCTAAATATCCACGGTTGCCACCGAAACATCTTGATTGAAAAGATCATTTGGCTCTATGCTAGACGTGTGTGCCCTGGACAAGGTATCTGCAAAATAAAGGGTTGACCCCTTACTGTAAACCACTGTTAAATTATAATTCTGCAACCTCATCCTCATATGCTGCATTCGAGCTGAGAGCTCATGGATAGGCTTCAGCATAATTGATTCTAACGGCTTATGATCCGTTTGAACAATAATATTATTACCGTATATATATTCGTGAAATTTCTTACAACCAAAACATATAGCAAGAAGCTCTTTTTCTATAACTGCGTAACTGATCTGACATTTATCCAAAGCTTTCAAAGCCATTGCAACTGGCCGACCATCCTGGAAAATGGTCGCCCCAATCCATATTTGGAAGCATCTACCTGCAATACTATCTGTTCTCTACAATCAAAATACCTGAGGATAGGTGCATCTCTTAATAGCTGCTTCAGTGTCTTAAACGCCGTTATCTGCGGTTCATCCCAATGCTAGGCTACATTTTTCTGTATGACTGTTCGTAATGGTTTGGTTACCTGTGCCATGTTATTTATGAACTTGCTGACATAACCAATCATCCCCAAAAATCGCTGTACAGCAGGTTTGTCAGGAGGATCAGGCATGTCTATAATCGCCTGCACTCGCTCCTCATTCAGCTTCAATCCATCAGCAGTAATCAAGTGCCCTACATAATTAACACTGGTCTGGCAAATTTTTGATTTCCGTGGATTTAACTTTAGATTCATCACCCTGGCACGGGACAATACAGCTTGCAACCGCTTATTATGTTCAATTACAGTTCTTCCATGTACCAATATATCATCCGATATTACATGAACCCCTTCAATGTCCTGTAACATATCATTCATTTCCTTTATGAAAATGTCTCCTGCCATTTTGATACCAAATGGTAACCTGGTGTAACGTAACCTACCCCATGGGGTATTAAATGTACAAAGTTTGGAACTACTATCATCGAGCTGTACCTGCCAGTATCCACTATTTGCATCTAAAACAGAAACAAATTTAGCCCCGTGTATTTGAGCTAAGACTTCCTCTACCATTCGTACAGGATACGGGCCTTGGAGGATAGCCCTATTTAACTTGGTGGGATCCAAACACACTCTAATATTGCCCGGTCTCTAACAATCGTAATAGAGCTGACCCATGGGGTTGGTTCCTCCTCCTTAACAATTACACCTAAATCTAACATACAGTCCAATTCCTTCTTTACATCAGCCATAATGGCCACAGGTATCCTACGTGGAGGTTCAATTACAGGAGGTACAGATACATCCACATGAATTGTAGCATTCACTTTTATAAGGCCCAAACCCTCAAATACATCAGAATACTTATTTACCATATGGTGTGCCTGTGATACAACCGAGGTGTCTTGAATAACATCAACACGAGCTACTAGGCCTAAAGCAACACAAGCCTCTTTGCCTAGGATAGCACTGTCCGCATCTGTGACTTGAAACTATAGTCTTCTCCCCTTGACATCCAAATGCACCTCCCCAGCTGGCATTACTCGATCACCGTTGTACGTCACTAAATGGCACTTAGAAGGATTCATCACGACATTCACCAGTTTACGGTACATATCCAATGGTAAAATGTTCGCTTCTGAACCCGTATCCATCTTGAAGGACACATCACAATCTTGAATTCGCACAGTCGTAAACCACAATCCATGCTCCATCCCGGTACTGCTGTTCACTGCACCGACCAACAGATCATATTGTAAAAATATACGGATTTTTGGTTAAGAATTATATATTGGCAGAGAGCATTATTATTCTTGGATGCCGGAGTGGGACTGAGGTTATGTAAACTAAAAGTAACTAAAATTAATAGAATCCCACTCCCATGGTACATGATACTGAGTGAGGTAAGCTATATGTTATATATTATGAGTGGAGTTGATGGAAATGTACATGATGCTGGGTGGTGTAAACTATCTGTTATATATGATGTTTGGAGTTAATGAAAAGAGTTCCTTTGCAAGAAACAGTACATGATTATTGAAATGTTTCTCTATGTGTTCATAAAGAATACAATTGGAGGAAAAGAACAAGTTTAGTATATATATCTATATACATATCTGTAACTGTATGCAACATCCTGTCCACCCAGGACCACTGACTGACCCACCTGCCTAATTTGCATATGTATAGAGTGCACCACCTGCAGCTGGTTTGAGTGACAGCCCCTAATGGGGGTGGTCACTCACCCAGTCTGTGGGGAGTGTCTAATTGGCTGGCTGGGGAATGTCCGGTCACCTGACTCCCTTGGCCTATCCTGACCACACACTAGTCTCAGCTAATGAATTATTCAAGATTTTGCTTCAGACACACTGAAGGAAAATCACTCTCATCCTGGCTCTTGAGTGAGACAGACCAACTTCTGAGCAGGACCCCAGACACTCTGTCTGATGCTATCCAAATTCATCTATTCAAATTGAGTGTAGCCACAGCCATAGGACTCCTGTCCCATGGGTTGTGGGCACTGTTTCAGTATACAGGCTAAAGTGACAAGGAGACATAGTGTGGGCAGTATATGAGGAGTGCAGGTGTTAGGTCACATGTAAAGGGGATGACAGGAGTTGCTGCCAATAAAGCACAACTTATTCACTGTTCATCATTGTGACTAGTTTTCCTTCCTCATTCCAGACATGGTTAAATTGATTAGGCTGATTGCATCACAGGTGAAATGAAGGGGGAGAGTTTTGTAATTACATAGGGTGCTCACAGCGGCAGAGCATCCGTGTTTTTATAATATGCTTGACCCATATCCTCTTGCGCGTCGTCAACGTTATTTGGGTCAACAATCACTTCGTTAACTGGCACAGCCGTATTCAGCTGAGCTCTGCAAACCTTCCGAAAATGTCCTAATTTATGACATCCAGCACATGCCTTTCCACGAGCTGGACAATTCCCTCGTGGGTGATTATATCCACATTTATCACATTGAAACGATTGAGGCCTTGTTTGCCGAAACCTCGAAGATTGCGGTATCCATGGTTGCGATGGACGAGATGTCATACCCTGATGACGGCCGTGGGCCGTATCTATGCTGGCCACACTTTCATCATAACGAACATCATTATTAACTAACTGCGTAGCTTTGTGTTCACTTAATCTGCACATTTGCACACACTGATCAAGAGATAAATTTGGTGTTTGTAGCAGCCTGTTCCGTAGGGTATTATCCTTTATACCACAGACTAGCCTCTCACACAACAAGGAATCTTCGATATTGTCATAACAACAATGCACCACTCGCGACTTCACCTCCCGAATGTAGGCGTCAATGTTCTCACTCGTCTGATTATACGAGTTAAACTGATAACGGATGACTGTAATGTTCGACTTACCCTCACAATACTCATTAAAAGCAGCAATGAGTGGGGCAATTTATCCTTATCTGTCGCATCAATCCTTAATGTTTTGTGGATTTTCTGGGCTTCTCTACCAGCGACATGCAGGAAAACACAGTACTGTATCCTTTCAGATTTGGACGACGCACCCGACGCTGTCGCATAAATTTCATATGCCTGCAACCAAGATCTCCAGTTCATGGCCATGTTGTCTTCAACATTCAAAGCAGACGGGGGTTTTAATCCCGTTAACGCCATACCGTTGAGTTCTCCTACGAATCTGACACCATGTAATGTACGTCTGAACACCTTGAGTTGTATGATGGAACTGTTTATTTACATACATCTTACCCAGCATGCCCCGTACATAACGTCACGGTTACCTACGACATGGATACATAAGAACCTGGGCCGTAATCGATTAACACGACCCGGGCGACTCGGGTGACCCGAGTCGTCAGAATTTCAAATAGAACACTGTGAGTGGAGTCGACAAATACACTTGCCATGTGCAAAACAACCCGACTCCAGTAACCCACCTCTTGGCTGGGGTTTGCAAGGAGCGATGATGTCACATTTGTGCTGGTACCATCCTGCAGGATAACAGCCACCGGTACCAGTAATACATTTTTTTTTTTGGTAATAACATAGATTAATGAAATGGAAATATCACTAAACTATGTCATCATAAAAATATTTAAATCATATTTTGCTGTAATTATATCGGCTATTAAAAAACAAATAAAAGGGCCACCATTTTTGTCACCCCGAGCATGGAGAAGCGTATTCAATTATTCTACCCGAGTCTGCAGGATGTGCGCATGCGCCAAAAAGTGGCTCGGATGACCAGAGTCAATTAATCGATTACGCCCCCGATGAGTGATGGGCGAACTCACAATTGACCGATCGCAGACCCACAGGCACCACCATTGAGTGCATGACTTTGTATAGCCTCATTTTCGAATGTAATCAAGGCTACACAGGGGCACATTAAGTTTGTGTCCTGGTGACGATAGCAATTTAAGAGCCAGTCCCCTTAAGTTAAAATGATTTAATTTGGTTATCTATGCATGTGCACGAATAACAGCCCATGAGTATATAGTAATTAAATAGATATTGAAGAGCTATTTAGTATGCCATTTTGATTGAGTGCTTTGTCTACAAACATTTATATACATGAGTGTTTTGCCTACATACATATATGAGTGCTTGTCCATATTATCCAATTGAAAATACATTAAAATGAAGAAATTGTATTTTGCATATAACACTGTGGTGCTTGCATTATTGAGAATTAGTCATTATACTGGGGAGCTGTTCTAATAATCCCTTGGCATATAATCAAAATCCCATATATAGTTAATGATAAATAGCCAGATATCTGAGCAAATGATGATGTATGGCATTATATAAACCATTACTCTAATATACACATAGGCAGATGGATTGTTGTTTTAGCAGTCTACCAGAGTATGGATGCTGGAGGGGGGTGTGGGTGTGGAGTGGGGCCCCCAATAGCCGATGTTTACTTTTTGTGCTGGGGGGGGGGGGGGGGCATTAAACAATCAAACAAACAAAAGTTGTATATTCATATGTCACCACCTGTTGTTCTCTCTGTGAACAATGTGGGATTTAATTAGATGTATGATTATATTTATTCCAATATGGTTTCCTATGATTAGTATTGCAAATGATGTTTCGTAATTTGCTCTTGTTCCTTAATAGTATTTAATATTATTATTCTTGTATTATTCTTGTATTAGTATTGTTGTATTAGTAACGATCTTAGTATCAACCACATGCTTAGAATGTTCTGCAAATGATGTCCATTTTTCCAATCTTGAGTCAAGTTTATGTATGCAGGATGTTGTTAAAATGGTTCATTACACAACACCTTGCTAAGTGGATTTAATATAATTAAATAGATAACCCTTGAATATAAGATAGTTGAAGTATTCAGTGTCATACATAATTAAAGCTTTAATTCTGTACATCATTTCTGGCCATTATTAACTAGAACCCCCATCCACCCCACACCCCAAACTAGCACTTTCCACACTCACTCTCCGAAGACACCGTTACACTCCATGCCCTTAACTATGTTGTAGACAGCCTGAGAGATGTCTCAGTATCTGCTGGTAGGAACCTTGTCCTCAGGTTTGGCAGCAGTCATGGATCAAAGATCATGACCCACACCCACACTAAGCTGTACAATTGGACAGTCTTACCCAGGCTGAAGTTCATTAACCTGTGTACATGTACATTCTGTTTGCCAACAACCCATAGGTTATTGGCATAATTCTATTTGAAAATTGCCATAGTTGCAGTCACCTGCCTATCTGTTAACAATCCTTTGCGCACAGCTTTACATGTATGCATCTATTTATTCTAGTCTAGTTGTATATACACTGCGGGCCAGTGTGCTAACCATTACACCACCTAGGCTCCCTGATATCAACACACTACCCACACCTACCTGTCTATGCGGCTCCTTGCCTGAGAGGTCAGTGCAGCCTACTACACTCATCCCCCTGGAATTGTAAGTCTTTTAATGCTTACAATTACATACATACAGGCAATGCACTTACATACATACACAGGGTAGGTTCAACAACTATACAGCGCGTAGCTTTACAGAATCATGGTCACAGCAACCAGTGTCATGGGGGTGATGAAAATGGGAAATATTGCGCCTAGAGCAGGACTCAAACCCACATCTCTTTGCATTCCAGGCCAGTGTGCTAACCATTACACCACCTAGGCTCCCTGATATAACCACACTACCCACGCCTACCTGCCTATGTGGATACTTGCCTGAGAGCTCAGTGCAGACCACTACACTCATCCCCCTGGAATTGTAAGACTTGTAATGCTTACAATTACATACTTACAGGCAAGGCACTAATACATACATACACAGGGTAGGTTCAACAACCATACAGCTTGTAGCTTGTACAGGATCATGGTCATGGCAACCAGTGTCATGGGGGTGATGAAAATGTGAAATATTGTGCCTAGAGCGGGACTCGAACCCACATCTCTTTGCACTCCGGGCCAGTATGCTAACCATTACACCACCTAGGTGCCCTGATATCACCACACTACCCATGCCTACCTGTCTATGTGGTTACTTGCCTCAGAGGTCAGTGCAGACTACTACACTCGTCCCCATGGAATTTTAAGTCTTTTAATGCTTTCAATGCAGGCAATTGACTAACACATACATACACAGGGTAGGTTCAACAACCATACAGAGCATAGCTTGTACAGGATCAAGGTTACGGCAACCAGTGTCGTGGGGGGTGATGAGAGTTCTTTGAAGGTGAAGAGGATGAATTGGAAGAAGCGGCTTAAAAATCATTCGCAGAACACACATCCCAAATATAAACAAATGACCAATCTAAAACTACAGCTGCATGCAACACAAGACAATAAAACCATTCTCTTCAATGTGCAATTGTGCGATCACACCCATTATATTCGCCCTGAAAGAGTATGCATTGTTTAAAAGGCAGGTGGCAATGCACACATATCAACATACACCAACACATAACTGAGGCAAATTTAGTTATTTTGATACGGTGATTTCTGGGGCGAATCGGTTGCTATCTGGAGACAATATTATCATTGGCAGACTTATCTTTAAGTGCCTTAGCAATAAGACTTACTGATGGGTCACATCACGGGAACAACAAATATTTCTTGGAATAAAACCATTTTCTATTGAGGCTAGTCAGAGAAATAAAGTTTGATCATGAATATTAAAAAAAACTTTTTTTTTAAATCAACTTGGTTTATTGAACCATCTGCTCTCCGCAGTGTCAGTAGTTGTCTGACCCGCCCCCTGACTCGCCAGATCCCACATCGACCCTATAGGTGTGTGGGGGTGGGGGTGGGGGGGTGGGCGTGGGGGGGGGTCAGCCCCTCGCAGTAGAGGGCAGCCCAGTTGGGGTCTGCCCGGTGGCTACCCGTGCCGCCACCTGGCGCAGTATAGTGGTACTGCGCTGGTGTACGGCGTAGTCTCCGCTGCTACCGCATGGTAGTAGAGCTCATGTACAGACTACTACAGTATGTATGTATATCCCATGTACCAGTATATACAACCGTAGGGTGGAGCGGTGCTGGCTACCTCTCCCTTGATACTCTCGGGTAATGTTAGTGTTCAGGCTGGCCGCTAATTAGGAATGAACAAACTCAGGCTGACAACCATTCCACACATACATACTTCTCTTAAACTGATTCTGTGTGGAAATCGTCATGGCTATAATAAACTGATTACTCCATTACCAAAAACCCGTTTATATAAAGAGATTTATCTAGTGCATATCAGATTGTTTTATTATTGCCTGTAATACTACTTGTTACATTTTTTTTTCATTTTTCGATATGCGACGACGCTGGCTGGGTGTTTGGTGTCAGGAGACTGAGGGAAGCCGGGAGTCTCGGTAACGGGAGGCCGGGAGACCCAGCTCAGGAGTTTAATAATTGCACCAGTATCTAAGTTAGATATAAAGAATCAAATCTGATTAATTGTCTTGGTTTTAAAAATGTAATGCTTTCATCGGAATATGCAGCTTTAATGAACATGTCTTAACCAACAAAAGAAAAGCTGCTGTGAAAGAGTTCCCCAGTTTGTGTTAATGTGTAGATGGTTTCAGTCAGGAAGGTCGACACGGCGGGCTTGGACCCTTTCCAGAGCTCATTCGTCACGGCTTCGATTCAGTGACCGCTGACCTACTTTGGACCATAACTCCTGCCCAGTGAACGCCTATTTCCAAAGTACACGTGATTTATGATCTGGTATGCCTATATTATTTAGCACTTACACATAGCTAAGTAAACATATAGCGAAGTATACATATAGCTAAGTATACAAATAGCTAATATACATATAGCTAAGTATACATATAGCTAATATACATATAGCTAATATACACATATAGCTAAGTATACATATAGCTAATATACATCTAGCTAAGTACACATCTAGCTAAGTATACATATAGCTAAGTATACATATAGCTAATATACATAGAGCTAAGTATACATATAGCTAATATACATATAGCTAATATACACATATAGCTAAGTATACATATAGCTAATATACATCTAGCTAAGTACACATCTAGCTAAGTATACATATAGCTAAGTATACATATAGCTAATATACATATAGCTAAGTATACATATAGCTAATATACATATAGCTAATATACACATATAGCTAAGTATACATATAGCTAATATACATATAGCTAAGTACACATCTAGCTATTTATACATATAGCTAAGTATAAATATAGCTAATATACATAGAGCTAAGTAAAAATATAGCTATGTATACAAATAGCTAAGTACACATATAGCTAAGTATACATATAGCTAATATACACATATAGCTAAGTATACATATAGCTAAGTATACATAAAGCTAAGTACACATATAGCTAAGTATACATATAGCTAAGTATACATATAACTAAATACATAGAGCTAAGTAAACAAATAGCTAGGTATACATATAGCTAAGTACACATATAGCTAAGTACACATATAGCTAAGTATGCATATAGCTAATATACATGTAACTAAGTACACACATAGCTAAGTACACATACGGCTAAGTATACATATAGCTATGTATACATATAGCTAAGTTTTCATATAGCTAAGTAAACATGTAGATAAATATATATATAGCTAAGTATACATATAGCTAAGTATACATATAGCTAAGTATACACATATCTAATATACATCTAGCTAAGTACACATATAGCTAATATACATAGAGCTAAGTAAACATATAGCTAGGTATACATATAGCTAAGTATACATATAGCTAATATACATATAGCTAACTACACATATAGCTAATATACATAGAGCTAAGTAAACATATAGCTAGGTACACATATAGCTAAGTTTACATATAGCTAAGTATACATATAGCTAAGTATACATATAGCTAATATACATATAGCTAAGTACACATATAACTAAGTATACACATAGCTAAGTATACACATAGCTAAGTATAAATATAGCTAAGCATACATATAGCTAACTACACATATAGGTAAGTACACATATAGCTAAGTACACATATAGCTAGGTATACATAGAGCTAAGTATATACATAGCTAATATACATATAGCTAAGTATACATATAGCTAAGTTTACATATAGCTAAGTATACATATAGCTAAGTATATGCATAGCTAATATACATAGAGCTAAGTACACATATAGCTAATACACATATAGTTATGTACACATATATCTAAGTACACATATAGCTAAGTATACATATAGCTATGTACACATATAGCTAAGTATGTATATAGCTTATATACATATAGCTAAGTACACATATAACTAATACACATATAGCTAAGTACACATATAGCTAAGTATACATTGTTGTTGTTTGTTTGTTGTTGTTTTACGTCCTAGCAAAATCTAAGGTCATATCAGGACGGGGCTAAGTATACATATAGCTAAGTATACATATAGCTAAGTACACATACAGCTAAGTATCCATATAGCTAAGTATACATATAGCTAAGTACACATATAGCTAAGTACACATATAGCTAATATACATATAGCTAAATACACATATAGGTAAGTATACATATAGCAAATATGCATATAGATATGTATAAATATAGCTAAGTACACATACAGCTATGTATACATATAGCTAAATACACATATAGCTAAGTATGCATATAGCTAATATACATATAGCTAAGTACACATACAGCTAAGTATACATATAGCTAAGTATACATATAGCTAGGTACACATATAATTAAGTACACATACAGCTAAGTATACATAAAGCTAAGTATACAGATAGCTAAGTATGCATATAGCTAAGTATACATAGAGCTAAGTATACATATAGCTAAGTATGCATATGGCTAAGTATACATCTATAAGTATACATACAGCTAAGTCTACATGTGGCTAAGTATAGATATAGCTAAGTACACATATAGCTAAGCATAGACATAGCTACGTTTGTTTGTTTTTTGTTGTTATTTTACGTTCTAGCAACATCTAACGTCATATCAGGACAAGTATCGACTTGTGACAGTGCACACTCATGGCTACATAATAGTGCTGACCCACTGGGAGACCATGCCACCGGCAACATGACACAATATCCCACACAGTCTCATTATCCTGATACTGTGCTAACCACTCCGTGTCCTATCCTATTAATGCCAAGCACCAGGCTAGATAACGACAAGTATCAATTTTGCAAGTCCTCGTCAATTTTCCAAGTCATCGGTTTGACACAGCTGGAATTCGAACTCCCGACCTTCCGGATGGGAAGCCTGCGCTCTACAGACTTGCCTACTACGTCGAGTCAACACATAGCTAAGTATGCATATGTAGAATATAATTTATTATATATATATATAAAGAGGCGGAGTTTTTCCTTGCTTATTTAATTAATTATTTATCTTATATATTTCTTCACTTTATAGTAAGTATACTATAAAGAGTACTTAATCGCTTATGTTGGGCAATTAATAGAGAAACATTAATGTTCGGTCTAAAATAAAGAACGTTCCCCACCACTACTCATGTGTGTGTGTCTCTCTCTATCCTTTACCGTAGCCCAATTTTATAGCTAGATATACATATAGCTAAGCTTACACATAGCTAATTATGCACATAGCGAAGCACACCTATAGCTAAATACACATAGCTAAGTACACACATTTCTAACTATACACATACGTAAATCGCTAAAGCTTACCGGATTGAGTACCGGACTCACACCTTACCGGATTGAGTACCGGACACAACCGGACAAAGAATTCTCTAGTCCGGTGGTGTTCGGTATCAAAATGTACTGCTGTTGTCATTGTCTGATTGACTCTGTTCACTGATGTGATTGTTATGTACCAGACAGATGTGATGGCTAAATGACTTGAGGATGTGCTTCCCCTCGAGAAGATCTTGGGCTTAGATCCCGTGGGGTACAAGTCGTGGCCGAGTCACACTAATGGCTTACAAATTGATGTGTTGCTACTGAGAATGGTTCTGGGCATTGTTAACCTGTTGCGTTGGCAACATAGATAATTTGCGCACAGCAAAGACCTGACTGTGGCACCCTCTGCGTTCAATCCAGTCTGCCGGGTGGTGTCGCCTGAGATGCACCTGATGAACTCACACTCTCACAGCGCGAGAAACGACGTCACTTCCGGTCTCCTCCCAACCACCTCCAGGCCCTCCTCCACTAAACACGGGCCCGACAGCTCAACTTGTCCATCTACGCAATCTTATAATCAAAAGACACTCCTCGATAGGGGTAAGCGACTGAGTTGTTGGATTCGAACCTAGAACTGTTGACCTATTAACTGTACATCCTGTGAATAAAGATCGACTTCAATCATAGTAGTATTTGGTCCTCATTGTGATTTACTGGGATAGACAAATAGCAGTGGAATGGGGAAGACAAATTGTCTGCGATCAATCAATCAATAGTTCCATCCTCTAGTCGAGGGTTGGATGCAATGGTTCTCCACTTGTCCCGATGTTGTGCTGTTCTGATAGACTGTGAATAATTCAAGCCTGTCCACTGTGAAATATTTGTAAACCATGATGTTCTTGGTCTCCCTCTCCCTCTGCTGTCTGCGATACTTAGCTTAATCAACGAATGTAATGAACAAAAGATTAAAAGTGTACTGAACAAAGTGTAAAAGAAAGTATCACTATCTTCATAACAACGGGTTCTCACTAACTTTTCGCATAAAAACTAATAATTGTGGGTCAACAATGTCCACATAAATTGCATTTGTCGTAGAATTGCTGTTTTAATTACATGAATATCTGTACCATGAGTCTGGTTTCACATCCTGTTGTAATTAGTGACATATATGTCAACTACTAAATGTACAGTGAGAGAGTCGGTGAATGAGGGATCTCATTTCCGAATCAACTTGATTTTCTGACAGAAAAAAAGCATGTTTTATTTAATGACGCCTCTTGAGCACATGGATTTTTATCATCAGCTTTTAGGCGTCAAACACATGGTCAGTCTGACATAGTTCTTTAGAGGAAACCCACTGCCACCACATAGGCTACTCTTTCTGATAAGCAGCAAGGGGTCTTTTATATGCACTTTCCCACAGACAGGATAGCACATACCACAACCTTTGATGAACCAGTTGTGGACCACTGGTTGGAACGGAAAATAGCCCAAATTGCAAATGGGTCCACTAAGCAGGATCGATTTGATGACCCACACCTTCACAGTTGGACACTCTACCACCTGAGCTACGTCCCGCGCCCCGACAGAAATGCAATCGTTTCTTGTGAAGGAATTGGAGTGCTTTAATTAAACTGATGAAAACCGGACAACCCCAAGAAATAAGAGGACACGGATTTTAAAATCAATATTTTATGTTTAATTTATTTATATCAAAACGATAGGTAAAAGACCACAGCTGTGACGTCTTGCTGACATCACACGTTCCCATAACAACAGAAAGTCCCCGCGCGTCCAAACAAAGGGGCGCCCCCTGGAGGGAAGCCGACGAAACAACCTGGCCATCCTGTGAAAAAGACAAGCAAATTGACCGTGGGTAAGTTCAAATAACTCATTCTAGTTGGTTGATTTGTTGGTTGTTGGAGTTTCACCTCCTGGTGACATTTACAGTCATATCAGGACGGGTACCGATTTGTGACAGCACGCCATCGTGGTGATTTTACAGAGCTTTCCCCACTCAGAGACCAGGTCGCCTGCACCATGAGTTGATATCCTTCTCAGTCACATTATCCTGACACTGAGCCAACCAGTCCTTACCCTATCCTAATAATGCAGAGCGCCTTGCAGGAAGCGACAAGTATCAATTTTTAAGTCATTGGTTTCACTCGACAGGGTTCGAACCCGTGGATTCGAATCCCACAATCTACCAAGACGGGAATCGGATACTCAACTCATTAGGCTATCCCGTCGGGTTATATACTCATTCTGAGTTTCAAAGTAAAATAGTTATTTTATCAGCTATTCATTCCGAAGAGGACAAGATTTCTATTCACTGACAGCTAAACCATTCCATTTTCGAAATACAATGGTTCTGTTATCATAGCTTCATTCAGCGGATAACAATTACATGTAACCAACGACTTGCAACAAATGACAGCTAAACCATGTCCAGTTTTGGAATACAATCGTTCTATCATGCTACATGCTGTCCTTTTCTTAGATAAATTGCTATAACCTACCTTACTTTAGTTTGATGTGGCTTTGATTTTAAAACAGTAATGTAGGTGATATTTGAAGGGAAAACACGCCAAATTAATGTTGGTGTGCTTGTCAACACTCTGACTGCATAGGCTTCAGAAGTAATTGGTTCTATTACAGTATTAGTTATTATTGCATTGACTTACTATGCCCTTCTATGTAGCAACACATATTTAATCAATATACCGGTGTCTAAGATGGATATGTAGGTTCAAATATAGATGGGTGTTTTGCTTTCGAAAATTTGATATTTTATATTCAGTTACCTTGGTTACAGACCACTTGAAGCTCATCTTCTCACACGGTCGTAATACAGGGATGTCACCGCTAACGTAGACGCACCGGAAGTAGTGCACAAATTCGCCGCTAGTCGTTACTGCGAACTGCTGTAAGCACCAATCAATAGAATATGTCATTTCTAAGTTCCTCCTGCGCTCCCAACCAGGTCCATTGGGGTCAGCTGATGGGTGGGCAGAGGGGTAGTGGCTGACTAGAATGGGCATATTCCACGTAGCCTTAGTGATCTAGTCGCCTAACTTTACCATGTATTCCTTATATGAATATTCGCTTCAATTTAAAGTTGCATAGTCCGATGGTTTTGAATTTCTGTATTTTTTCTGAGATAAATATATTAGATCGATCACAAGTATCTACTTTACATTAGCTCAAAGTTACTTTTATTTTAAATGGTCAACTTTTGAGATATTTTGAGTGCAAACATGGAAAATTAGTTTTGGCCAAAACTCTGACACCATAGACTTCGGCAGTAACAGGTTCTGTTAAATTGACTCAATATTGCTTTCTATGCAGAAATAAATGCTTAATATGTGTATCAGTATCTAAGTTAGATATGTTAAATCAAATCTAGATAATTGGTTTGGTTTTGAAAATTTGATATTACATCGGACTATGCAGCTTTAAGAAAAGAAAAATAGCTGCTGCGATTGTTATTATTACATTGATTGATTGATTGATTGGTGGTTGCTTTACGCCGTGTCGGCAGCATAGGCCATATTCACGCCGAGAAATGTTTGTTTTTTGTTCAAACCATCGCTTTTACATGTAAAAGCAGACAATCAATTATGTGCCAATAGACACTAATTAAATTAGAAAGCTCACAATCATATATTTGTGGTCAAGGGAAACAAATTCCCATAGAAAAAGAAAAATGTTATTAATAATTAATAGAATCCATTTAGTAATTATTATTAGAAAACGGTCACAATCTCATGATTATCACTTTGACAGATCTTTATTATCAGAAAATCCTAAGGTTGTACTCAGTATATGTCATGCAAATCATTCATGTAAGACATGTCATTCGTGGCATTCCTGGCATTCATTTCATTCATATTATTCATGTCATACATGTCATTCAAACCAGTCATGTCATGCATGTCATTCAAACCAGTCATGTCATTTATAGCATTCAATCCAACCATGTAGCCCATGTCATTCAAACCAGCCATGTCATACATGTAATTCAGACCAGCCATGCCATCCATGTCATTCAAACCGGTCATGCCATCCAAGTCATTCAAACCAGTCATGCCATCCACATCATTCAAACCAGTCATGTCGGTGATGCAATTTACCTGATTCATAACCCTTATATCAGTAATGACACCCATACCATTCGCATGAGTCATGTCAGTAATGTGAGTTTCAGCGTCTCTATGACTCAGGTCATTCATGTCATTCACATGAACATGGCACTCGTGGCATGTCAGTCATATCATTCATGTCAAGGCATTCATGGTTTACATGTCACTCATACCACACAATTAGTTCATGTATCTCATGTTGCTCATGTGATTCATGTCATATATGTCGTTCATGTTATTGAAATCCGTAATTCCATTCATGTCATCCGGGTCATTCATTTGATGTTGTCATTCATGTGATCATGTGATTCATGTCAGGAATGTCAGGAATGCTAGGAATGTCAGGAATGTCAGAAATATCATCCACATGATTCATGACATGCATGACTCATGGCATACACGTCGTGGATATATATATATATATATATACATATATATACACATATATATACATATATATATAGATATATAAATATATACATGGCATATATGTTGTACACGTCACATATGGAACACATGTCATACATGTCATGCATGTCGTACATTTCACACATGTTATGAATGTCGTACATGTAATACATGTCTTTCACGTGATTCGTGACATCCATGTTAGGTCTGACCAGTCATAGTTCTTTGACTATGGAAGGGACCATTAGGGTCGTTTTCTAAACATGTTTCCAAACATGTTGAGTTTTACGTCCTGGTTACATCTAAGGTCATATCGGGACTGGTACTGACTTGCACCTATAGCGACATTATAATGCTGCCCCACTGGGAAATCAGGCCGCCAGCACCATAACATGACATCCCACTTAGTCACGTTATCAATACACTGAGATACGCAGTCCTTACCCTATCCTATTAATGCTGAACACCAAGCTAGGAAGCAACAAGTATCAATTTTGTAAGCCACTGTTTTGAGTCGACCGGGAAGGGATCTCTGATCTCCCACACGGGAGGCCTGCGCTCTCCAGATTCGGCCACTGCACCCGGTTTGCCACAAAGGCGCCACAGTAAATGAGGCCACGAGGAACACAAAAATAGAGCCTGTGTTTATCATAGAAAAAGGTCACAAGGTTATGATTGCCACTTTGAGAGCTCATGTATTACCAAATAACCACAGACGGAGATGGCAGGTAGCATGCGCATGCGCAGTTGGTGGATTCTCACCTGTTGATAAATGGTCTGCTGGCAGCTTGCCATATGTAGAGTATTGTTGAGGCTTCCCTCTAGTGAGTGAACGCACAACTGGGAGTTCTTGTTTCGGAGCTGTGGATGAAAATATATTAAGTTGATCATTATAATCTGCTTTAGCTTAGTTGGACGTACCTTCGATTTAAAATTAATATCTTGGAAGATCTTTGAAGAGGAAACATGCATAATTAATTTAGGTGTGCTTGTCAAAAGTCTGACCGGCATAGGCTTCAGCAGTAGGCTAGCTGGTTCTATTAAATTGTCATAGCGCACCCTTCTATGTAACAACACATATTCAATAGGTATATCAGTGTCTAAGTTGGATATGTAGGTCAAAATCTAGATAAGTGTTTGTTTTGTTGCTTTTGAAAATGTTATGCTTTTATCGGACTATGTAACTTCAACGGTCACAGGCAATGTTATATTATTACTCACAGTAACAGGGAACTTGGAGTATATTATCTAAATATCTTAAGCCTACCTTAATCTTGTTTATTCTGGCCACCCTAAGTAATTACTAAAGGCACGACAATTACATTTGATCGAAAAGGTATTATGTTAAGAAGAGCGTGTTAACACCATAGCATCTGAAGATATACATAAGTAGGTCTACATAGAAAATTGAGCCACGGTTATACGAATGCCCTTCTAGAACATGCTGTATGTTTGCTTGTTGGGATCTTGTAGCCATACAGCGTTTCTGAAAGAGTTTGCGAAGTAGGCTTTGAGATGGGATGGGGTCGCGACGCACCGCACACCCAAGTCCCTACATAGGTGAAGCTTATTGAACCAATATTCATACATTTTTAGATGACCAAACTCGGCATCCTTCTTGCCCTTCCTTTGTTAGTGATGTGGATTGCAGAATATTTTCGCTAGAAAATATTATCCTGCATTGTGGTTTGCATTTACTCATATTTGTCCCTAGATATCGATACAACATACATGATAGATAATGTGGCGCTTTTTAAACATGTGTTGCTACATGGAAAGGAATACTAAGTCAATTTAATAGAATATATTATTTTCTAGCCTGTGATGTCCAGTTTTTCAACATACTTGCCGAAATGAACTTAACATCCTTTCACTTCAAGTTCAAATATCTCCAAAGTCAGCCATTTATAATAAAGTATACTCAAAGTAAACTAAGGTAGACTACGGTTAATATAATGTATGTATATAAAGGTTACGGCAAAAGCTCACAACCACCATCGTTTTAGTTACATAGTCGATGGTTTTGAGCTGTTGTCATTTTCTGAGATGAATATATTAGCTTGATCGTTATGGTCTACCTTACTTTAGTTTGAAGTATCCTTCATTTAAAATGACTAACTTGATGGATATTTGAAGTGTAAACATGCTAAATTAATGGAGGCATGCTTGTCAGAAGTCTGATCCCCGAGTCAGCAGTGACAGGTAATATTACATTGAGTTAGTACACCTTTCTATGTAGCAGCAAAAACTTAGTAAATGCACCAGTATCTTATAGCCCAGTCACACTACTGCTTGCGACTGCTTGTGAACACTTTGCGACCACAAAACAAGGTTGGTCGCAATGAGGTCGTTATTGGTCGCAAAATGGTTGCAAATTGATCGCAAGTGGTCTCCAGTGGTTGCCGATCTCCTTGCGACCATTGTGGTCGCAAAGTGGTCGCAAAGTGGTCGCAAAGTGGTCGCAAAGTGGTCGCAAAGTGGTCGCAAAGTGGTTGCAAAGTGGTCGCAAAGTGGTCGCAAAGTGGTAGCAAGTCATAGTGTGACTGGGACTTGAGTTGGATATGCAGGTTCAAATCTAGATAAGTGTGTTGCTTTATAAAAATTGATGCTTTTAATAGCACTGCGCGACTTGAACTTGCTCTGTCCGCGGTCTCTCCGCGGTCCTGCCTACCTGTCCGTAGTACTGCCCGTTGAGTGGGGGCACGTCCATCTCAGGCACTACGTTCTTCAGGTACCAGCCGAAGTCGTGACACACCAGGGACCGGCGCAGCTGGTGCCGGTCTACCAGTGAGGCGAGGACCACCCGGTCCCGGGGCAGGTCCTGCAAAGCATAGCAATGTCAACTGGGGCGGATTTGTTTAATGTTGGAGAGTCCGAAGGGGGAACACTTAAAGGAACCAAATAAATAAGGACATACAGAAAAGTCATGACATAGTAATAGTATTGGGCGGTAGCATGTGGCAAAGGATCGAACCAGCAGAACACATGAACATTTGTTTTATTTAAAGTTGCATAGTCCGATGAAAGCATCAAGTTTTCTAAATCAAAGCACTGACCTAGATTTCATTCTACCTATCTAACTTAGATACTGGTGCACTTATTAAGGGTTTGTTGCTGCATGAACGGGCATAATAAGTCAATCTACTAGAATATGGTCATATTGAAGCCTATGGTGTGAGAGTTTTGGCATGCTTGCCAAAATTAATTTGGCATGTTTGCAGTTCAAATATCCCAAAAGGTAGAAATGCAAAATAAAAATGACTTCAAACTAACATAAGATAGATTATAATTCACTACACTCTGCTAACAGAAGAAAGAGGAGAAAAGTGATTATTGAAGAATTTATTAAAAGTAATCGTCACCACAGAGGCTGAGCAGTTTCATGGCTAATGGGTGACAGGGACCCGAATGTTCATCAATTGCTGACAGGAGCAGGAACGAGGCGAGACCTCAGAGTTCATTAGCGAGCACCAGGAGAGAGGCGAAGGAAGATGAATCAGCGCTCACCCCTTTAGTTAGAGGGTGGGTGCGCAGGGAAGGCGAAGTGCACTGCAGGGTGTACAGCAAGAAAGTGAAGAGATGGGGAGCGGGCAGGCCCGAGGAAGACAGAAATAGACATAGCCTCGTGATTAAATTGCCCATGTTAGCCTCGGCCAACATGTCCAATGATCAACCTTATATATTTATCTAAAAAAATGACAAAAACTCAAAACGATCGGACTATGCAACTTTAACGGCGCCACCTCTCGGTGATTATCTAAGTATATACGCCCATGCCAGCTAGTGTTTTCTTCCGCGACCACCATGTGGTTATCCGCCGGAGCTTTTCCATTCATCCGCGGCATCCGACATTGTCTGGTGTGTGAAGCTGTCCAGTCATTCTTTTAACCATCCCACCCTCCCATCTATTCAAACTGAAATGGGACTAGGTTTAAGCGACTGGAAGCCAGTGTAGTAAGTTCAAAACACTACCCCACAAAACCACTACGGCAGTGTTTTCAACCCAGGTTCAAAATACTACGGTAGTGTTTTCAACCTGGTTGAAGGGAGGTTCAAAACACTACTGTGGTCACGCTCAAAACACTATCCTTAAGTTCAAAACATTACCTTTAAGTTCAAAACACTTCTCTCATTTAAAAAATAATAATTGCTGCATAGTTATTTTTATTTGTAGTAGGGTGAGCAAGTATGCAGTAGGGTGGGGCAGTATGCAGTAGGGTGGGGAAGTATCCAGTAGGGTGGGGAAGTATGCAGTAGGGTGCAGCAGTGTGCAGTGTATACTACTATATATGTGCTTCAAATGCCACAGCACCATCAGCATATACTAATACGTGCTAAAGTCGCCGCAGCACCATCAGCGTATACTAATACATGCTAAAGTCGCCGCAGCACCATCAGTGTATACTAATACATCGTGCAGACGCTACAACACTATCAGCGTATACTAGTACTACTATAGTATGTGTGTCCTGATATGACCTTAGATGTTGCCAGGACGTAAAACTCCCAACAAACAAACCACCTAGTATGTGCTTCAAACGCCACACCATGATCAGCATATACCAATACATGTACGAGTAGGTTCAATTTTGCAGCATTACACAACCCCCACTGCCGTGTTATGATAGTGTTTTGAACTTGGGTAGTGTTTTGGACATACATAAGGGTAGTGTTTTGAACTTAACAGTAGTGTTTTGAACTTAAGTTGAAAACACCACCGCAGTGTTTTGAAGTTAGGTTGAAAACACTACCGTAGTGTTTTCAACCGGGTAGTGTTTTGAACGTCCTACACCGGCACTAAAAAGACTCAATTAAAGTTGCACAGTCCGATGAAACCATCCAATTTTCAAAAGGTAAACCCTTAAGTAAATTTGAACCTACATATGCAACTTAGATACTGGGGCAGTTATAAAGCATGTGATGCTACACAGAAGGGCGTACTAAAACGATTTAGCGGAACCTATTACTACTGAAGCCTATGGGGTCAGAGTATTGGCAAGCATACTACAGTTAGTTTAGCATGATTTCACTTCAAATACCTCCTAAATTAGTCATTTTAAAGCAAAGTTCCTTCAAACTAAATTAAGCTAGATTATAATGATCAACCTAATACATGTATCTCAGAAAATGACTGAAAATCAAAACCATCGGATTATGCAACTTTAATGAACAATAAGACAATATACCACTCAATATATTAAAGCTGCATAGTCCGATGAAAATATCAAATTTTCAAAACCAAAACAATTATCAAAATTTGATTGTACATATCTAACTTAGATACTGCTGCACTTATTAAGGATTTGTCACCACACAGAAAGGAATACCGAGGCAATTGAATAGAACCTGTTACTGCAGAAGCCTATGGGGTCAGAGTTTTGACAAGCTTGCCAAAATTAATTTTGCATGGTTCCACTTCAAATATCTCAAAAGTTAGCCACTTAAAATAAGCTACTTCAAGCTAAAGTAAGGTACATTATAACGATCAACCTAATGTGTTTATCTCAGAAAATTTCAGAAACTCAAAACCATCGGACTATGCAACTTTAATTATTATCAGTTTATGGTCGAATAAACACTTAGCACCTTATATTTCTGTTTTCGCGTTATTGAATATGTTTTGGGGGTTTATTTTAAGGGTATATCGTGCGGTACCTGCGAGGCGTAGTAGAACTTGCGGTACTGGTCCATCCACACCTCGGCGACGCGCATGGCATTGTGGTGCAGCGTGGCGCGCGCCCCTAGCGGCGGGAAGCCGTACGGAATGACGGGCCGGAACAGGTGGCCGACGCGCGAACACGGCAGGATGTCAATGGAGCCGCCGCACATCCACACCTAGCAACGGGACGCTGAGGCGTGAGCTTTGGGGGAGGGGGAGGGGGGCACTTTGTTTGTATATTTTCTTAATAACAGCTCAGAGATTCCATTATGGGTAAGATTCCATGAAGGTAAGATTCGAGGAAAGAGCGCCGGTTCACAGCGAACTTACCTCTAACGTACAAATTGTAAACATCAGCTATTGGGGTTCGCATGGTGGGGGAGGGGGGAGCACATAATGGGGTCCAGCCAGTTGAAGTTAAAGGTAAGATGCCATTACAGCTAGGATTCCATTAAAGGTAAGATTTAATTAAAGGTAATCGTCAATTAAAGGTAAGATTCATTTACGGTAAAATTCAATGAAAGGAAATATTCCATTATGGGTAAGATTCCATTAAGGTAAGATTCCATTCAAGGTAAGATTCCATTAAAGATAAAATTCCATTAAAGGTAAGATTCCATTATCGTTCTCTTTCTATTGGAGCTAAGATTCCCTTAGAGCGAAGATTTTTATTAACAGTAAGCTTCCATTGAGCTAGAATTCAATTAAAGCCACAATTCTATTAAGGCTAATATTCTATTAAAGGCGATATCTCACTAATGTTAACAATAATATTCCCTTAAGGCTAAAATTCCATTAAACGTAGGGTTTTTAATCAAACTAAAATCCCATTAAAGCTAATATTCCATTCAAGCTAATATTCCATTGAACATAATAATATATTAATGATGAGATCGCACTAAAGGTACAATTCTATGGAAGCTAAATTTAATAGCCATATATTTCATTAAAGCTAAGATTTCCCGAAAGCCAAGATTCCACTAAGGCTAAGATGTTATTAAAAGCTGCGACCCGGAATGGTTACACAGAGTGGGTTCTGAGTAACTCGGAATGTGCGTATTGAGGAGTAAATGACAGGCTGTAAAGACTATATCTGAAAACTCACCCTAAATGAAAGCTCCAGATTCTCCCCGCCCCAGATGTCCATGCCTGGGTCATAGGCGCCAATGTCAAGGAAGTAGCGCCGGTTCACAGCGAACAGTCCTCCAATCATGGTGGGCGTTCTGAAACAGTGAGGCGTGTGTGTGAGTAGTTAGCATGTAAGCTCACTTCTGATTGGATAACAATATACAGAAAGGTATGTCTTCCCTCCATTGCACCGAAATACAGGTGAACACAATACTTGTATGCTGACTGGTAGTTTCTTACCTGATAAATAGTATAAGATATCTGTAATTCGGCATTGTGATACCTGATGGGCTGTGTTCCCGATACGTGTGGCGCCCCCTGGTGTTGAGGCACCTGCTTCCATACAAACTGAAGGCGCCAGTTGAAGCCGCCGTGCAGGGCAGGTGGCGCCCCCTCGTAGCGCAGGCTGTCCGGGTTGATGATATCAATCTGCGGGCAGGCGATCTGTGCATGACCGGAAGTGAACGTAGTGAGTCAATGGCAGGTGAATAATGGTAGAACCCGTCTTCAGCATCCTCTGTGATCGGTGAACCCTGTCATGTGCACACAATTTGTTTATGTATCAACTGTCTTCATTTATTTTTTATTTTATTTATTTAACAATAAAATATGGTAGTTAACGGTGTTTTGTGGTTGGCATCCCCTGAAGGGGTATTTTCCTGCATGTACGCCTAAATTAATCGACAGTTTAACAATGGCATCAAGATAACCCGTGAATTGGAAACACTCCTCTGGTAGGCTAGCATTACTGTGCTGGTTACCAGCGATTAAAACTGTGCTTGTAACCTAACAACACTCCACTGGTATGCTAATACCACTGTTCTGGTAACCTAATAACACTCCGCTGGTAAGCTAGCATTACTGTGCTGGTAGCCTAACAACATTCCGCTGGTAAGCTAATACCACTGTGTTTCATAACCTAATAACTCTCCGCTAGTAACTAGCATCATTGTGCTGGTAACCTAATAACTCTCCGCTCGTAAGCTAGTATCACTGTGCTGGTAACATAATAACTCTCCGCTGGTAAGCTAGTATCACTGTGCTGGTAACCTAATAACTCTCCGCTGGTAAGCTAGTATCACTGTGCTGGTAACCTAATAACTCTCCGCTGGTAAGCTAGTATCACTGTGCTGGTAACCTAATAACTCTCCACTGGTAAGCTGACATTAATCTGCCTGTGACCTAACAACACTCCGCTGGTAAGCTAGCATTACTGTGCTGGTAACCTAACAACACTCCGCTGGTAAGCTAGCATTACTGTGCTGGTATCATAATAACTCTCCACTGGTAAGCTAACATTACTCTGCTGGTAATCTAATAACTCTCCGCTGGTAAGCTAACATTACTCTGCTGGTAACCTAATAACTCTCCGCTGGTAAGCTAACATTACTCTGCTGGTATCGTAATAACTCTCCGCTGGTAAGCTAACATTACTGTGCTGGTAACCTAATAACTCTCCGCTGGTAAGCTAACATTACTCTGCTGGTAACCTAATAATGCTCCGCTGGTAAGCTAACATTACTCTGCTGGTAACCTAATAACTCTCCGCTGGTAAGCTAACATTACTCTGCTGGTAACCTAATAACTCTCCGCTGGTAAGCTAACATTACTCTGCTGGTAACCTAATAATGCTCCGCTGGTAAGCTAACATTACTCTGCTGGTATCCTAATAACTCTCCGCTGGTAAGCTAACATTACACTGCTGGTAACCTAATAATGCTCCGCTGGTAAGCTATCATTACTCTGCTGGTAACCTAATAACTCTCGCTGGTAAGCTAACATTACTCTGCTGGTATCCTAATAACTGTCCTCTGGTAAGCTAACATTACTCTGCTGGTAACCTAATAACTCTCCGCTGGTAAGCTAACATTACTCTGCTGGTATCATAATAACTCTCCTCTGGTAAGCTAACATTACACTGCTGGTAACATAATAACTCTCCGCTGGTAAGCTAATATTACTCTGCTGGTAACCTAATAAAGCTCCGCTGGTAAGCTAACATTACTCTGCTGGTAACCTAATAACGCTCCGCTGGTAAGCTAACATTACTCTGCTGGTATCATAATAACACTCCGCTGGTAAGCTAACATTACTCTGCTGGTATCATAATAACGCTCCGCTGCGTGCTACCTTGTTCCGGTCCTGCGTGATGGCGTGCAGAAGGGGTTCCAGCCACTGACGGTTGCACTCACAGTGAGAATCCAGGAAGACGAGTACGTCACCGCGGGCATAGGAAACGCCTGCAGAAGTAGGTCAGTGTTAAAGGTCGACCCACACGACACTCGGGTAAGTAAAGCTTGTATTCCTTCGGTATAATTTCATACAAGATATATGGTACGCAACATATGCAGATTGCCGAAATGGTGGTGGGTCTATATCTTTATAAGGACCATTCCACATGTCCGAATTTGTACGGTATTAAATGAAACCATCATGTCTCAAGATATTGATAGTCGGATGTCAGATATAATATGTGATGCGTTATATGTAATATGTATGCATAGCTGCACATGATTGAATATATATAATATATTTTACATTATATTATAGAAATAATAATGTTATATATACAATGCAGTATATAGAATATAGCATATTGAAAATAATATATAATATATGATATATACTAATAATATATTTAAATTGTTCATAGCTTATACGGAATATCAAACCTGTTTGCCAATATATATATATTTAGTTTTTTGTTTTTACCATTTCTTTTGGAGAAGTCAAAGTGTGCATTACCTAGGAGTCTTGCCCGAATGAGCCCCTCGCGCTTGTGGGTCCGGACGAGTTGGATCTGTGAGAAGCGTGAGATGTACGTCTCCAGTCGGGCGCCGAGGTAATCTGAGAAACAGGCCAAGTTAGCAGGTTAACAGGAGTGCAGCAGGATACAAACAATCCCTGAACGGGCGTACATCCCCAGGAGGTCGGGCGAAATAACTGACGTATGCGAAATAACTGACTTGAGTGAAGTAACTGACTCCTGTGAAATACTGACGTCTGCGAAATAACTTACTTCTGCCTAATAACTGACTTGTGCGAAATATATTACCTCTACGAAATAACCAACCTTTATGAAATAACTGACTTCTGCAAAATAATGGACTTGTCCGAAATAGCTGACTTCTGCAAAATAAATTATTTCTGCGAAATAAGAGTCTTCTGCAAAGTAACTGAATTCTGCAAAATAACTGGCTTCTGCAAAATAACTTGTTACTGCAGAATAACTGCGAAATGTCTGAATTCTACTAAATAAATGGCTTCTGCAAAATAACTTGATTCTGCAAAATAATTTCTGTGAAATAACTTAGCTATACAAAATAACTGAATTCTGTATAATAACTGAAGTCTCCAAAATAACTGAATTCTCCGAAATAACCTTCCATGAGTTTTTTGAGACACCACATCTGGTAACGTCTTAGCTCATTAAAAAAAACTGACATGGTCATATGCCAAAAACAGGACTTTTGGTGGTTTTTTTGTTGGGTTTCGTTGGGTTTTTGTTGTTAAATTCATTGATTAAACTGGGGAAATTTCAATCATGCGCAGTTGGCCTTCCTCATGCCATTGTTCGTTGCCCTGTCCTAGTAATGCTGAGTGCTAAGGAGGACAGCGACATGTACAATTTGCTATCTCATTGGACTAATTTCGACTAGGGTTCGAATCCAGAGTTCGAATCCCATGACCTGCCCAATACCTCAGTAATAATCCTAATAATGGTCCTCCTGTCCTAGTGGCACAGACAAGTTGTGTACGAAAATAAGAGGCACAAGAACAATGAGAAAAACCATGTGTTGATGTGTGAGGGTGTGTATGGGGAGGTGAGTGCATGGTGTGTGTTGCTATGGAGAGGTCTAAATGTGATGCGCGAAAAGGAAGAAGTAAGGCAGGGGTGGGAAAAAGAGGCGCTTTTATTGAAACACCTCAGGAAACAAACAGAGTATGTACAGGGAAAACTCTAAAATAAACTTAAGACTAAGGAGCTCCGGGGGAGCTTTCAGAGTTTGTGGTGAGGGGCGCCGAAGAGCCCTCCACTGGCTAGTAGGGAGAGTTGGGTGTGTGGGTGGAGAAAAAAGGAGCTTGAGCAGGGAGGACGGCTGGAAGGCGAGTGACTGAGGGAGGCCGGCGGGCGGCCTTATAAGGGGGGGGGGAGGCGAGAGGGGGAAGGTGAGAAAGCGGCGGGGCAGGGCGAGAGGGCGAGGTGGGAGAAAGCTGAGGGAGGGATGACAGGGAAGGTGAGAAAGCCGGGCGGTGGCAGGAGGCGGGGCGGGGTATGTGTGTATGGGATTACTGTTGGTGTGGATATTGGAGGCTTAGCTAGGTGGGTGGGGATGTGGGAATGTGGGGATGTGGGGATGAGGGGGTGCTTGATGTTGGAGTGTGGCCGTGGGTGTGGTGTGGGAGTGGTTGGTTGGTTGGTTGTTGGAGTTTTACGTCCTGGCAACATCTAGGATCATATCAGGACGGGGGTGTGGAGGTATGAATGTTGTGTGTGTGGGGGTGGGTTAGGGTAGGGGTTTAAGTGTGGGTGGGGGTGTAGGGTACGGGGATAGGAGGTGAGTGGAGGTGTTGAAGGTTGAGATATCTAGGACTAGAAGGAGTGAGGGTGTGATTGCTGTTGGGGTGTGTGTACGGTTGCGGGTGTGGGTTCGGAGGGGAACTATGGGGTGGGGTGTGATTGAGGTGGAGATGGGTGTGTTCGGTGTAAGTGGGTAGTGTGGTTGAGCGGTGTAATGGCATGCGTGTATGTGGAAGAATGGGTGGGGATAAGGGAGGTGGCGGACGGTGAGGTTGGTGTGTTTGATGGTTGCGATTTGTGGGGTAGGGCTGTGGGTATTTGGTGTTGGGGGTGGAGGTATGGGGTGTGCGTGTGTGTGTGAGGTGGGGGTGATGTGTGATGTGCATGTGCGCGTGTGTGTGTGGGATGTGACTGGGATATGGGGGGGTGGGGGGGTGAAGGCTTTAGCAAAGATTCTGCTACACTGTAGAGTAGACCTATGTGTGTAGTAGAATGGTTGGTTTTAGAATGTCCTGTGGTTGGATGAGTGTGTAAGGGAAGTGGGAGCCACAAACACGGTCACGGTTACGTACACGTCACGGTAACACGGTTACGTAACAGCGCCTTGCTGGACGCACGCGCACACACACACACGACCACCACGCACACGCCCACACGTGACGTCACAAACTCACACTCTGCAAGCCGATCTACAGCTACAGATACAATCTACCTGCCGTGGATTTGGGAACGGGCAGACCCTCCCACCCCTCCCCCACCCCTACTCCTATCCCACACTCACCCCCCCCCCCACCCCACCCCTACCCCCACACTGATAAAGCCCAAATAGTACTCTAATGAAGGTGAACGAAGTGGTGCTTTACAACTTCTTTACATTTTGTCCCAGAAGAAAAAGAAAGTTTTAATACGAAATAAAACTATTTATTTGTATTTTAAGCAACCGTGGAAGAACTTCGGGATTTCGATGAATCCGTCCATTCACATTGAGATAACCGACTGAATGCGGTGCCGCTCTATCAATCCCGTCAGCACAACGGTACAGGTGCAAGAATAGAGCCCGATCGGTACCTCCAGTAGACTGTCTATGGAGCATGAAGACATTTCTTTGACCAGTTTTACCCAGAGTCGAGCCACTAGAACCAAGAGACTGACTAACCAACTGAATAGTCTGACTGTCATGTTGACAGCAGACAGTGAGTTAAAGAGATGAATGAATGTGGCGCGCTGTCACTTAGATATAGAACTTTGAAGTTAATCAAGGATAGCGGTATGTGGCGCCCCCTGTCTATTAAGAGATATATATTGAATCCTATAGTGGGGGTGACAGTTGGCGCCTTCTGTTGCCTTAACATAAACTGCGAAATCAACAACTTACAGCAAAATCTGGCACCCTATCACTTAAATATAAAACTTAAAAATAAATCAAGCTTAGCTGCATTTGGCGCCCCCTGTCGATTAAGAAAAGAATATTGAAACCTATCAATTGGGTGATAGGTGGCGCCTCCTATTGCTTTAGCATGAAACCTTGAAATCAATCAATTATAGCAATATCTGGCTTCACTTATAAATAGTCTTTTAAATGAGTCAAGCACAGCAATGTGAGGCGCATCCTGTCACATAAAGTTATAATTTTAAAAACAATGTAAACCATAGCCATCACTGGTGCCCGGTATAGCTTAAACGTAGAACATTGAAATCAATAACGATGTGACAAGTGGCACCCCCTTTCGCTTAAACATAGAATATTGGAATCAACCAAGGTTGCGATAGGTGGCGCCCTCTGTCGTCTAAACATAGAAAACTGAATTGTTTGAGAGGACGGCAGACACACACTCTCACACACAATACATAGACAGAAGTATATAATGCAACCGATGACATCTCAATCAAGACTCATTCTCCAGAATATGTATATCATTATTCTTAAATTATCAAAATGAAAATTCTTTATTCCAATACTATCTGAATCCTCATTATTTGTTATTAGTCACAATATTGAAAAATTGTATTTACTCTGAACATATTACATAGTTATTCTATGTCCTGTCGTATACTAGATTATAATTGGGAATTAGAACATGTTTTTCTCCAGGCTCATTATTTGTTTGTTTAAAAAAAATATATATAACAAAATATAAAATATAAAATAAAACTCTTAATCTCTCTGTATATAACATTAAGAAGTGGTAATATCTGTTCTTCAAACCAAACTCCGGAGAAGGACAGAAATTAGTTAATAGGATAAGCAAGGTAGGGTTTTCCTCAAAGAAAATAGCAGCAATAAAATGGTGTGGTTGGTGCAGCTGATGTCAACAAAACTGCATAATTATGGATAATATATACACACATAAATAACCATGCGTTATATCTATAAATGAACAGCTGGCGCGTAGACAATAATTCTGAAGACCCTGTTGATCATATATATATATATTAGAATAGGTGCCTACACTACATGATTTAAAGGGCCAGCAACATGACCAACTTAATTTCACTTTTGTACCAATATAATGACCCAATATGACTATTTTTAGTTTGTATACTTGAAAGTACCTATTGTCTAGAATATATGTAGAACCTACTCAAGAGGAAACAGTTAGTAGGGTCGTTCAACCTGTATGACCATCCTCAGCTGTTAGAGTGGTATGGGCCAGGACATACTTAGAGTAATGGATAGAATTTCTCTACGTTAATAGAGAAGGGTTATATCAATAGGTTCATTGAAGTAGAGGTCACCAAGAAAAGTACTCTACTATAAATAATAATAATTTTTAAGCCTTTTGTAATTGCACTTAGGTCTTACTTATATGACGTCAGAAAATGGGCTGTTTGAGGTCCAACCCAGTAGACGGAACTGATCTGTCTAGAACCATTAGACGGAGCATCCCACAGTTAATCTTCTTAGTTCTAATACAAAATAGTTTATATGTTCAGAATATGTACACACAGGCATAGCGGATATTCATTTAAGGCGTATTTGTTCAAATATAGAGACCATATACATAAGCACTACAGGCATGAGTATCAAGATGATTGGGATGGGGGAGGGCATATTCAGAGGACAATCATCGTTCCAACCAAAATATGCGTAAAATATCACTAGTGATATTGCAGGAACCAGCTTGCAGTGCAAGTGCGTTACCCCATAGCGACCAACTGTGCATTTGTGGATATAAATACTTACAAAATACGTATTGAAATATACTTAACCCATTCATCATGAATCGAGGATTTTGGCTTTTCCTTGGCTTCTTTTTTTCTATCAAATTTGTAATGATATCGAATATGCGCAATTAATGTCAGTATCTTATTATATATTAGTAGATGACTATGGAAAATAACTGCAGGTGATATTTGAGAAAAGAAGTTTCAGTGAGCGATAATAGAGCATGTGCTTATTGAATGGCATTGACTGCAGACGGCATTTACTCGGTTCGAAGCAGACGACAATTAGCACGTCGAGGTCGCGTTGAATGGGTTAATTGCAAAGCCAACAGATATGTATGATGATAATAATGGCAAACCAATGTCTAGAGGTGGAGAAGTGTAAAAACAGCATGCGGCTTACATACGTAAGGAGCTTGTATAAGAAGCAGTCGGGAACTGTAACGTTAACGCAACATGAACAGCAACAAATATCATCGAAACAACAATTCTAACAGAGGCCTGCAAGTATGTGTCTGTCAGCATCTCATAGCAAATCCACACGCCCAAAGTCTGCGTTTGGCTGAGGAATGGGCCAGGGTTGCCACAATTAATTCAGAATGGGGTTGGTTGTTTGTTGGGGTTTTACGCCCAGGGAAGATCTACGGTCATATCCGGACGGATTTATTTCAGAAGATAATTGTACTGCAGCAAGCCGAATGCAATGAAAACTAATTTTGAGCAAAGCTGCAAATGAAATTATATATATATATATATTTATATATATATATATGTATAAAATATATATATGTATATATATATTCATATATTCAGATGTACATATATTTTATATGTACATATAGGCATATATAAATATATATTTGTTCTCATGTACATGTAAGCATGCATGCATGTACATGTATATGTATTATATACATGTATATCAAAATATAGATACATACATTCACATGTGCATACATAATGGCGGAATATCCATATGTATATATAGATGCTTTCTTAATTTCTTTGGAAATTTGCTGAAGACATTGCCCCAAATAGAGATGAGACACTGGTTGCTAGTTGCTATGACGACTGTCACAATCAGGTGGCGTTTAGCAAAAAAAACGAGTCTTTCTGTGAAGCCTTCATTGCATGGATCTTAATACTTTCGTTTTCTGTGTGTGTTCTTTTTAAATAATCTATTCTCGAATTCGACCAGAAATATCAATGAATTCGGAAGGAGCGGAAGAGTTATTTAAAAGTTGTTATTTTCGAAGAGCATCGATTGATACTGTATCCCAGTTTGTTAATCGTTTAAGATAATTGGTGTGTTATCCTCTAGTAACATTTAAATCATATCCAGAGGGGTCAGGGACATTTCCCCCCTCGTTATTTTAGGCGAATTAATACATTTATGAAAGACTTGTTTTATATATATGTATATATATATATATATATCTTTTAATGTTTTAGTGCTAATTGGCGCGCATTCGAATCAAGGAAGGAATTAATCAATTAATCATTTAACAAACACAGGATGAATTGTAAAAAGGGTGTTAAAAAGTAGTGGCGGATGGGTGGAAAATTTGAATTGAAAGGTTTGGAGAGGTGAGATGCGGTGAAGCGAGCTGAGGCTTGTGTGCAGCTGTGGCGGTGGTCACCATGGGAACTGAAGTCATCGACGAGTATGATCTCCTTAAGCAGGTGCTCGGGTGATCGAGCCAGCACGCTGTGCAGGGTGCGCAGCAGGGTCGACCAAGCCTCGTTGTGGAAACAGATGACGACTGTCGCCAGAGGCAGCACCGGCGAGGCGAGCGGCGGCGGCACCAGGAGACAACTTCCGGTTGGAAGGTGGGGTGGGTGGGAGAGAGAGAGAGATAAACACATGATTGAAACCAGCGTTGAGGAAGCAGCATTGTGTTTGGTCGAATTGGAGACAGGTGACTAGGAGTGATGATATGTGATGTATAACGAATTATGCGAGTATAAAGATACGTAAGGGTTAATTATTATTATTATGTGTTATACCCCTTAAGACCAACACTGTACCGGTGGCTCCACCTACCCTCTTCGCCCCCACCGGATGTAGACCAGTGTCAGTCGCACCGGAGGATTTTGGCCTATAATCCTTGCCAGAGATTAAAACTACTCAACCCACCACCTCTTTGTTTCTCCCTCCTTTGTACTGGAGATATGTTTATATATATATGTATATCTATATATAAATTGGGCTACGACGTAGGAGAATAAGAGCCAAGACGAGAAGTCTTATATAGATATATATATGCCTTATAGATATATATATATATATAGGCCTGTATTCGAAAGAACCAATATGGGTATTCTGAGTTTTCATCCACCAGTGTCTGAGGAATGACTGAAGCTGTGACCCGGCTGTGTTTACATACAGGAAGTTGGGGCTGATACCCCTCTCCAGTCTTATCCTTCACCATTGTGTATGACGCCCTGTGTCTAGCATTTACAGTGCACCACACACACAGACTACACTGCGTGTGGGACCATTGTGTACGGACCCCTGTGTCTAACATGTAAGTGCGCCACACACACAGACTACACTGCGTGTGGGACCATTGTGTACGGCCCCCTGTGTCTAACATGTACAGTGCACCACAAACACAGACTACACTGCGTGTGGGAGCATTGTGTATGACGCCCTGTGTCTAGCACGTACAGTGCACCACACACACAGACTACACTGTGTGTGGGACCATTGTGTATGGCCCCCCTGTGTCTAGCATGTACAGTGCACCACACACACAGACTACACTGTGTGTGGGACCATTGTGTATGACCCCTGTGTCTAGCATGTACAGTGCACCACACACACAGACTACACTGTGTGTGGGACCATTGTGGATGACCCCTGTGTCTAACATGTACAGTGCACCACACACACAGACTACACTGTGTGTGGGACCATTGTGGATGACCCCTGTGTCTAACATGTACAGTGCACCAGTTTCCTGGATTGATACAACGTGCTTCATACTCGCCCTACCGGAGCTTGCTTTGTGGCTCACATCACTCCAAACAATGAATAGATCAATAAAAGTGCCCAGCCCCCAACCTAAGAGATATAAAAACAATTATTAAAAAAATCCCATCCCCCTCGCGAGACCCCCCCCCCCCCCACAACCTAAGTGATATAAAAACAATTATTAAAACAATCCCCTCCCCATCGTGAGATATTAAAACAAAAAAAAAGTACTCCCCCCCCCCCCCACTCCCCGAGATATTTGAAACAATAATTAAAAGAATGGGCAGACAGACAGGGCAGAAGCGATGTTGAGAACTGAGTCTGGTTGAGAACTGAAACTGCGACACTCTGCAGTTTGAACTCGTCACTCGAATCGACGCATGCGCAGAAGCGACAGTTGAGAACTGAGTCTGGTTGAGAACTGAAACTGTGACACCGGCGTGTACCTACCTCCGGGGGCGCGTGTCGGGCAGGGCACGCACCAGCGGCACAGCGTTACTGGCGCTCACGTTGAACGAGTGCCGCCCGTAGCCATCCTTCAGGTCCAGGTCAAAGTCCAGCGACGGCCCGAGCGGTACCGCCACCTGCCGGCCGGACGGGACACCACGCCGCCAGCCTGGCGCCATAGTCCGCATCGATGCCGCCGGGCGCAGTCCTCCAGACGCGGTGTGATTGTGTAGCAGTGGCCGCATTTGCGTCCACCTCAGTCTGGTTTTGTTGTGGTTATTGTTATTGTTATTACTGTTGCCATGGTTGTTGCTATGGTTACTATGCGTGCTGTGGTACGTGAAGCGGTGCTTGCCGTGCTTGCCGGACTGGCCGCGACCGGTGCTGCTCCGCCAGCTGATGACGTTGACGTAGTTGATGCGCGCCCCGGCCTTGGCATTGATGTTCACGTGCGGCGGATCCCTGTAAGGCTCCCGGCGCCTGCTGCGCCGGACGCCGGGACTGCTTCGGCGGACTGCCCCGGACTGCCTCGGGAGTGGCAGTTGACGCGGCTCCACGAGCGCCGTCCCGTGGCGCAGGCGCGAGGAGTTCGGCGGCGGACCCGGGGGCTGTCGTGGGAAGCGCCGGGCCGCCGGGCGGGCGGGCGGCGGCGCCGGGCCGGCCATAGAGGGCACCACTGGGGACGTGGGCGGGAAGCGCAGCGGTTTGTCGAGGGTTGAGGAAGTAGTGTGCGTCACCTGGTGGGAGAATTTATCGTCGCTTGACACATTATTGACGAATAATAGTACTGTTGGCAAGATTGCTTTATTAATGCTATAAGTATTATGATTATTATGGTTATTGTTCTTTTTATTATTCTTATAATTATGATTTTTATAAATGTTGTTGTTATTATTGCCCTGTGCGAAGTGAAAGTCATCACTTCCTCGCGGGGCAGCGGCATTCAGTCTCTGTTCTGCTGCTGGCGGCAGCATGGTTGCCATAGTGACGCGGCCTCGTCGGCTACTCGCCGCAGTGCCTGCCGCTAAGGGTGACAGTGGCGACAGCAGCTCCCTCACCCGGCCCTCCCTGCCGGCTGCCCCATCCTCGTCGAGCAGAATGAAGTCGTCCTCGCGGTGCACATTGGAGACGCTCAGCTCAGTGAGGCCCTTCGCTGATCTCTTCCTGATGCGGCTGTATGGGGAGAGCACCTTGACGGCCCGTCCCAGATGCGGCTCGGCATTGCCTGCCACAGCGGCCATATTGGCGGTGGCGGCGGTGGGCGTCGCCATGCCAACGGGCGCTGCCCTGGAGGTGGCCCGCACCCACCGCCCGTGCTCCCAGACTTCCACATACTCGTCCTCCACGCGCTCCACCTCAAGCCGCTGCCCGGTGTCGTGGTCATAGACCAGCATCGTCTCCAGGTCCTCCCCGCCTGTGCCCGGCTGCGCTTCCCCGGTGGCGGCGGCGGCGCGCCGCCCCCGCGTGGTCACGTGACGACGCGTGCCCTGCGTCTGCTCCGAGATGAGGTCGTCGACATAGAGGAACATGATGATGAACCACAGCAGCGCCACCAGCAGCGTGACGGTGAGGAAGCGAACTGGCAGCTGCTGCCGGACCAGCCGCTGCTGGTTCACGCGAATCATGGTGGCGCCCCTCTGCGACAACACCCAGCGCTTGTTCACTCCATGCTCAGGGTAATGGCGCCGTTCGGCTGTAAGTGTGGAACAGTGGCGCCATCTGGTGGATTGTTGCTGAACTGCCCGCCGCGCTGGGAGGAGGCGGCAGCATAACGCGCGCGTGTAGAACTGGGGCCCTCAGTCCCGGGGTCGGCCTGGACACGGTCACCGGGAAGGCGCCCCCACTGCCACATGGTGGTGTCGTCATGGCAACGCTTCTGTTACAATACAAAAAATGTAGAAAAAAAACAATCATAATTTACCGAAAAATAGTTTATTATGCAGATTGTCATTATTCAATGTCAAGGCAATTGGCTTTCAGCTACAGTAAAACCTCTCTAATTCGACCGACCATGGGACCGACTTTAATTGGTCCATTTAGGGAGGTGGTCGGTTTAGGGTTTTTTCATTTTGTTACAATGGTATTGCATGGGGGATCGTTTGGAACCCAAATAAAGCAATCGATATAAGGGATTGGTCAATCTGTGGAGGAGGTCGGCTAGAGAGGTTTTTACTGAATCGAACTTTCAATAGTTTGTTTGTTGTGTCTTTACGTTCTAGCAACATTTGAGATCACTTCATGATGGGTATCCACTTGTGACAGTTCATGCTCAGAGTGACTTTATAGTTCTGACACACGGTCCGCAAAATGACCAAATTTGTCTCTCAGTCACATTATGCTGACACTGAGCAAACCAATATTTAAACTTTCCTATTGATACCGAAAAACCACTTTATATCTGGACATCATATTACAATCACGGTCACTGTGCATCATAGCATTTACACATAGCATTCTTATGTCACACAGTGAGTGGGCACCCATCGCTTCGCTATTATATAACCATGGTTCCCAGGGAGGGCATGCACTTAATCCTTAGCGTATACAAGTAGTTTGTACACTCCAACAACGATATTAACAAAAGGTCCTTCACCCCACCTTCCATTCTCCTCCCCCTCGTCTCCCCTCCTTCCTCTCCCCTTCATCCTCCCCCTTCCTCCTTCCCCCTCACCACCCCCTCTCCATCTCTTCCTAGTCGGTATTTTCCACATTCCCCTTGTCTTTACCCCCACCCGCATCTCCAGCACCCTTCCCTCCCTCTTTCCATATCCTTCCCCCGTCACCCACTCTCCTCATCTTCCTCCCCTTTCCATCTCCCTCCCCTTTCTATTTCACTCTCCCTCTGCCTCGGCCCCCTCCTTCTATCCCATCACCTTCCCCCTCCCCCCCCCCCTCATCCCCTCCTTCTATCCCATCTCCTCCTTCACCCCATCCTTACCCGGCCCTTCTCCCTGTCTGTTTCCCTTTCCCCTCCCCCTAATCTACCCTCTCCTGCCCCATCCCCTCCCACTCCCCGCTCCCCTCCCCGCCTCCACATCTTCACAATTCTTTAGGAGAAGCCACAGTCTCGTGTGCAGGCTTGTACCCTGACCTTCCCGCCGCCCCTAATAAGGTGAAGGTCGCCACAAATGGGGGGTCGGCAAGGGTCTGGGGAATTAGCATAATCTCGTCAAAGATGTGAATTGCCGGAGCGCGTGTCACATGAAAAAGTACTTCCAGTGCGCAAGGTGGGGTCAGGTGAGGTCAAGGGAAGCGACATTTTGCGTCATGAAAAGCTGTCGTAATTAACCATGGCATGTTGCTAAAAAGCCATGACGACAACACATTCGCTACAGTTAAGTATTATAGCCGAATTGAACAGACTTGCTTCCACTCATCTGAAATTTCCAACATGTATATATATACAGTCATAGAAATAAGCAAAATTTTGCATTTGTCCTCAGGACAAGTTTGGTGTGATTTTTACTTGTCCACCTGAATTTTCACTTTTCAGCATTTGGCACCTCATATATATGATACATGTATGTACGTATGTATGTACCTATGTATGTACGTATCTATGTACGTATGTATATACCTATGTATGTGTATAACGGAAAGCAAATAACATCTTAAACTACATGTTTTTCAGCCCAAAATGTTTACTTGTCCAATGGAAAAGCTGAGGCCATATGCTGCTTGTCTGTCCCTACTCCCACATGGCTCTGACGAGCAGACACGCCTGCAATCGGGCGGGCCCATACATTTGTCTTTTTGGGGGGTACTTTAGTTGTTTAAGCAGTGGAAATTTCAGTCGCAGATGACTTCTCTTCCTCATTCCACTGCTCCTTGCCCTATCCTAGTGATACCAAGTATCTGGGTAGGAAGCGACAAGTATCAATTTTTAAGTCATTGGTTTGACTCAACCAGGATTTGAACCCACGATCTCACGATCTCCCAACACGGGAGACGGATGCTTTAACTCATTCGGCCATCCCGTCTGATTATTCTTTAAGTGGTGATCATTCTTGTTTTCCTTCTCTGAGAATTTTTCTGACTTGATGTGTAATTTTGTGATATTTTACTGTAAGCTCCGACAGGGCAGTTGTACCGACCCAGACCTGTTATAATAAAAGTTGTCCAAAATGTATTTCCGCTGGTAGTTGTTTGTTTGACGCTCCCTTCTATGTACAATATATGCTTTAACACGAGGGTAATTCATCTAATGTGTCTGTTGGTGTCTTACATCCCAGAATCATCAAATGTCGTGATGTATATATTTAGGGGAGTGGGTGAAAGGGAAGGTTCATTTTGCTGCTATACCGAACACTCTCTTAAAGTTGCATAGTCCGATGAAACCATCTAATTTTCAAAACTCAAAAAATTATCTAGATTTGATTCTGCATATCTAACTAATATACTAACGCACTTATGCAACATTTGTCACCACATAGAAGGCAATACTGAGGCAATTTAATAGAACATGTTACTGCAGAAATCCATGGTGTCTGAGTTGTGGCATGCTTGTACAAAATTTATTGGCATGTTTGCACTTCAAATATCACAAAAGTTAGCCATTTAAAATAAAAGTTACCTCAAACTAACCTAAGGTAGATTATAGCTATTAACCTAATACATTTATCTTGGAAAATAACAGAAACTCAAAACCATCGGACGATGCAACTTTAACTAAGGGGTCACCTAAAGTGTTCAGCATTTTCCAGGTAGAACAAGGAGTATTACTTTTCCAGACCTCCCCCGGCCCCATACACGCGCCCCGCCCCCAAAAAAGAACAGAAGTACACATCAACGTTTGATGGCAGACCCAAACCCGGTGTCTGAATGAGTTGAGAATCTCCCCTCCCTACCCGGTCGGTGGATTTAAACCCCCAGGTTCAAATCCTAGTCAAGTCAAACCAATGACTTAAAAAAGAAATACTATAGTCTTGTCACTACCTGGCCTGGGGTTCAGCATTACTTGCATAGTGCATGGAGCAGACGAAGGAGGAGGAACAATTGTCTGCGATTGAAGGTTCCCATGCTTAATCAATTAATGGACAAAACAAAATAAAGTTCACCAAAAAGAAATATCAACATTTTATTAAATGATAAAAGTATTACTTGACTGACACCCGCCTCCCCCTGGTCCTCTGCTTTGTACCAACGTGAAAATGTCTGAAACTTTGGATGATCCCTAAATCGTGGGAATTGTCGCTTGTTTACTGGGCGTTCGGTCGCTGAGCCAGCCTGGGACGCATAGCGAGATTTTTCGGCATTGGCTTAGACAGTTCGCTGTTCACTGCCAACAAGGTGTACAGATCTGTCAGCACAGATTCACATCAACCCAGCGTTGTGTTTGTGTTCAAGGGAGAGTAAAGGTAGATATGGCCCGTATCAGTTGATTCACGAGACGGGTGCAGGATTAGTGTCTGTATCTTTCATTATCAGTTCAAATGATTAATAACAGGGGTTGCACCCCCAAGGTCAACCCCCAAGCCCTCCCAATACGTCAGATTTTCAGAGGGGCCGGATCCGAACCCTTAACCCTTAACCCTTAATGGTCACTAAGCTCTTACATTGGTGTGGCTGGGTGGGGAAAATTTGGAGATGTTGACGGTGTGGAGGGTGGAGCGCTTGTGATGGCGATGTTTGGGGGAGTGACACGAGGTCATGTGGTATTGTTCGTTGAAGTGGTCAGTTCCACAAAGTTCCGGTAAGAGGCTCTCCCGGCATGAGCAATGCCCATTGCCTACCTGAGGTCATCACAGCTAGTGGGTTGGTTGTTGGAATTTTACATCCTGGCAACATCTAAGATTATATCAGCGCGGGTACCGACTTGTGATAGTGCGCATTCGTGGCGACTTTGGGAAATCAGGCCGCTCGCACCATGACCCGATATCCCACTCAGTCACATTATCCTGACACTGAGGTAACCAGTCATTGCCCTATCCTTTTGATGCTGAGCACCAGACTAGGAAGCGACAAGTGTCAATTTTATAAGTCATTGGTTTGACTCGACCGGGAACCGAACTCCCGATCTCCCGCACGCGAGGCCCGCACTCTACCGATTCGGCCACCACGCCCGGTATATATCATCATCACACATAGAGCTAGATGGTTCGTAACTGGGAGAGTGTGGGTGCATTGTGAGACTTCAGAGAACATTGCCTTGACCTTCACAAGGTGCTTGCCTCCCGTTCATCTGATGCTTCTATTGTGGGGAAGCCTTTAGGCAGGATTCAATCCGAGCCGTGGCTATAAATCACTGGCATTGTACGGGTCTACCACGAGTTATGAACCACAGATAGAGTGTCCTGATCATGGCGCATTTGGTGGAAGGAGGAAGGTTCATATAGTGGCATTGAAATGTGTTGAATATTTGGACAAAGTGCGTGAATGGAAATATCAATAATAATAACAATACATATTGTATATACTTGCACTGAAATATATTAAGTATTTAGTCAAAGTGCATGCATGGAAATGATAATAATAATAAGAAGAAGAAGACATATTCCATAGACTTGTATCGAAATATATTCATTATTTAGTCAAAGTGCATGCACTGAAATAATAATAATAATAATAATAATAATAATAACAACAATACATAATACACATACTTGCATTGACAAATATTATTTATCTGGTTAAAGTGCATGTACGAAAAAGAAAATAACAACAAGACATATTACACGTACCTGCATTTTAAATATATATCAAAGTTCATGCATGGAAATAATGCAATACATATTACATCTGTTTATATTGTGGCTTGACTTGAGCTGCATATGAAGGGTTCGGACGCAAAAAAAACTGACAAATCCATTTTAGTTGGTTTCTGTAACATAGAATTTATTGTCCTTTCCAACTAAAGTCTATCAATTTCATATTGGATAGGGCATTATATAGCGGATGTGGCAGCTCCTGTGGGGTGGGGGCGGAATTGATTATCGCAATGATGGCAGCTTCAGCTCAAAGGTGGTAGTCATGGTTTCATTTCGGACCAGATTGTGTTTGTTGGTTTTTGCGCCTGAACCCTTCAATTTATGTCACCTTAAATTTAGATAAAACCTGCAGTTCTCCTTTGGTGCTTTCTGTGTCTGTTTATTTTGAAGGTCTGAAATCACATAGCAACATTGATTCTACAGGAAGCGCATATTTATGGTTTCATAAATATACCGGATCAATAGGTAGCATTCGTTTATATAAGACGCCCGGTCCCGCAGCTGCCTTCAATGCCTGCCCCGGCTGACTCTGGGCAGACACTGCAGGACGAGCCTCCTGTGAGATTTAGATCAGCGCTATGTGTACGCTGATGAGACCTGCGCAGTCATTGTACTAACAACTAGCCACCCATCTCTCTGGCACCAAGTGCGTGTTTCTTTGTTGTTGTTTTACGTCCTAGCAATATCTAAGGTCATATCAGGATGGGTACTGATTTGTGGCAGTGCAATAGATGTTATGATGAATAAACTGTTTTACCAACAAAACAAAAAAAACAAAGGCCCCCAGCCTTGATTGGACCCTAAGGAACTCCCAAAGAAGAATAGGTTGTTTCAAGATATATTCAAAGTATACATAGCCATACTCGGTCATGAATCTTGGGAACAAGTAGTGCTCCGTTTGTAAAGTTACTGCCCCTTTAACTGTAGTTAAAGGGGCAGCAACATGACATAGGGCGGTCTGTAAATAGCATCGTAACTGCCCACATAATTGTCTTGTAATAGTCTGAATTGGTTAATCCTCAACTGGTGGTCAGGACATGAATGTGTCACAAGGAAGATCCCTGATTCTGATTTAGGGAACAAATTAGCATTCTGACCAATTCATTCCTTTCATTTCTCACTGATATTTATCACGTTGGCAATATTTTAAAATATGGCTAAGGTTTGTAGATAGACCGAGGAGTTTTCTTCGCAATTCATTTAAATCATGTTACATGTACATGTATTCGTGACACTTGGCGTCGTATTAGCAATTCATTTAAATCATGTTACATGTATATGTATTCGTGACACTTGGCGTCGTATTAGCAATTCATTTAAAATCATGTTACACGTATATGTATTCGTGACACTTGGCATCGTATTAGCAATTCATTTAAATCATGTTACATGTACATGTATTCGTGACACTTTGCGTCGTATTAGCAATTCATTTTAATCTTCACTAAGTATTGGCTATGTTTGGTGCATTTTGTGTTGGCAGTTATTTTTAGTGATATTATTTAGGCAGGATTTTCTCACCTTCCTGATTTAGCGATTATATTCACAATCTTTGCAATTTTTCGTGAATTCCAACCAATATTTTGATGATTCCGCTGAATTGCTCAGTGATTTTTGTTTGCTTTTTGTTTTTGTGACATTTATTGATTAAGCCGGGGGAATTTCAATCACTGACAATTGATCTTCCTCATTCTACTGCTCCTTGCCCTGTCCTAGTGATACTAAGTATTATTATGTAGTGACAAGGATCAATTTTTGCTTAGTCATTAGATTGACTTGGCTTGGGTTTGAACCAATGACCTGCCATACGGGAAAGCAGGCGCTCAACTCATTTAGCCATCCTTTTGGAGAGAAGGTTGTCTTACATGTGCATGTGGTTTTTTTAAAGGTCCACTTCCGGTTCCGGTTATCTCGCATCTGATTGTTAGTGAGTCCGCCTCACACCACAGCGACCCGAATGTCGAACCTAGCTCTGGCATTCATTTGTCACCAGCCGTTAGTCCAAGACGCTACACATCTCGCGACATCTCATCTCACGGGCTGAGATATCACGAGAACGTGGCCTCCCCGAGAGGTCGTGGCATGATGAGGGCAGGAATGGTTGTCATGGATACGGGGTAGAGGGGATGAGGGAGGAAGGGAAGGTGGGTGGGTGGGTGTGATGTTGTGGCGGGAGGAGCTGGGGGAGTGTGCATGCAATGTGATGGCTGTGAAGGCCATGACCTGTGGTTTTAGGGCAAAGACTGCATAAGCACAATAAGGCAGTCTACTATAACTTTTGACCCTAAGAAAAGACTATATATTCAAATAAATAAAGTTCATTGCTTTAACAACACGATTTCTTTTAAAGCCAATTGTAAATTCAGCCATGAAAAATGATATCGATTTTGTTGTTAAAGTAGCCATGATTCATATCTTTATTTTCATGTTGTTTGATTAAACAAGGAGCATTTCTATATGTTGACGATAATTGTATCCGTCCATAGGAAAAAATACCTCGGCACAACGATCGTCTTATTGAATAAACATGATGTATATACATGTCAGAGTTCAATATACCATACATTGTTGGAAGGGAAGGTGAATGGCAGCAGAGGGAGAGGGAGACCAAGAACATCATGGTTTACAAATATTTCACAGTGGACAGGCTTGAATTATTCACAGTCTATCAGAACAGCACACCATCGGGACAAGTGGAGAACCATTGCATCCAACCCTCGACTAGAGGACGGAACTATTGATTGATTGATATACTTGTATACCACAAACTAGTCTGAATAAGCAACCACTAGTCTGATGACGTCATGAAGGGGAAAGCAGTGGAGATATTTTGAAGAAGAGAAATAATTCCTGAAACTTGAAGGGTTATGTGCTCTATAATATATTATTGGAATATAAACAAGGACACTGCCCTCTGCTAGATACTGACCATTGCTTAGCTACCTACTATCTACTGCTCCACGGCGTAGTTCCATCTCTGGCCACACCAGCGCCACCTACAGGTGGTACCTGGCCGCATTGGTGCCAACTGCATCTGGTCAATACCGCCTCCAAACCAGGCCTGGCGGTCAGATTTTAAACAGATCATAATCATAAACATAATAAAAAACATAAGCATATTAAAAACATAATCAATATGAAACTCAATTTTGAAAATGCATGATTCTAGCGGCCATTTTCCAACAGTGGTCAAAATTGGTCTTCCTCACTGCCATAACACCTTGCTTAGTAATGCTGAGCGTCAGGCAAAGTAGTGACAAGAATTCAGTAAGTGTCTGAGTTTGACTCGGCTGGCGATTTATGCTAGGTACACACATACCATTTTTCCGCACCCACCTACCGTATACGATCTAAAACTGCCCAAAAGTCGTGAGGTATGCGCTCCCCTAGCCCACCTACCGATTGCGATTCGTGACTTAAAACTCAGTTTTAGGGCTAAAACTGCTTCCTTACGATTGCGATTCGCCATTCGAAAAATGAATCTGCCCGTTTTCAGTTTTAAGCGGGTCGGGTCGGGTCGCAAGTTTTAGTGCGCGAATCGTATACAGTAGGTGTGTACCTAGCATTAGTTCCACAAGCTGCCATATGGGAAGTGGGTCGGTCAGTAATAGCTGTGGTCGGGTGGTGGTGAAGGTGCCTGCCTTTTCGTTGGCGAGGGCGGGGTACATTAGTTGATTAAGCAGAGGAAATTTCAATCACAGACAATTTGGTCTTCCTCATTCCACTGCTCCTTGCCCTATCCCCGTAATGCCAAATGCCAAACAGATACCAGACGCGCTGGCCGAATCGGTAGAGCGCAGGCCTCCCGTGCGGAAGGTCAGGAGTTCAATTCCCGGTCGAATCAAACAAATGACTTACCAAATGTTAACTTGTCGCTTCCTAGCCAGGCGCTCAGCATTATTAGGATATAGCAAGGACTGGGTGGTTCAGTGTCCGGATAATGTGATTGAGTGGGATAGCAGCTCATGGTGCTAGCAGCTGGGTCACCCAGTGGGGCAGCACTTTCAGTATCCATCCTAATAAGACGTTAGATGTTGCCAGGACATAAAACTCCAACAACCAACCCAGGCAACCAAATGCCAGGCTAGGTAGTGACGAGTATCAATTTTTAAGTCATTGCTTTGACTCGGCCACTGGTTTGAAACTGGATTCCTTCGTTGGTTGCCCGACTATGTGTGGGTTTGTGGCAGAAGCAGTTCATGTGGTCAACACGTGGCTGTCTATGGTCACCCGGAGCCCGGCGGGTGTGGGGGGGGGGGCGGCGAGGGTCGGGATGGGGGGGGCGTTTTGGTAATGCGATCTGGCCAGGACCCCACCCTCCACCTCTGTCTACCCACCCTCCCGTCAGTAGCACGGCTCAGCCTCGGCAAAGACACTATTAAATTACCAGCCATTAGCCATAGCGACTACCTGTTGCTACCTCCATATACATATTTATATATACATATATATACACACATATATATATAGATAGATATACAGCAAAACCTCTCTAAATCGACCGACCTTGGGACCGACGTTAAGTGGTCAATTTAGGGAGGTGTTCGGTTTCAGGAGTTAGAATATGGTTACAATGGTATTGTTGGGACCCAAACAAAGCGATTGATATAGGAGTGGTCGATATGTGGAGGTGGTCGGTTAGGGAGGTTTTACTGTATATATATATATAGATATATATAGATACTTAGATGCAGAAATATATTTGCATATATATGTGGTGTATAATCCATTATGTGGGTATAAATAATGGAAGGTGCCATTCTTATTTCATTCATGTTTCCATCAGTAAATGTAGCTTACTCTGCAAATTGTGCACTGGTGGCGCCCCCATCGGCCTCTCACCTCACTAACCAAGTACTGCGAGACGTATCTATGCGGTGTATAATCCATTATCCAATAATAAATAATGGATGGTGTTGCTCTTTGTTATATATATATATATCTATATATATATATATATATAACATTGGTGCCATGGCTAGGAGACATCTGTATAATGTTGAACCGTTCACGGGTATGTACTGTATGGGCGCAACCTGGATGCTTGTAATTGTGACGTTTGAGATAGACAATTGTAGGGGGGCGATTGTAGTTTCGTGTCCTAACCTTCCTTGGTGAAATGTCACATACAGAAGTAGGCATGGGTAGGTGGATAACATCAGGTAAAATAGATTGTCTAATGGTCAGAGTGCTTCTGTGGGCTCGAATGTTCACTTTAGTCATGATGTTTTCCATCGTTTACAAAAACACCTTTAATGACATGGGATGTGTAATCCAGAATGAGATTAGAAATAACAGGTGGGGTAACTCTCCTGATTCATTAGTTTCTATCAGTTGATGTATTTGCCTCTGCACATTGTGTATTAGTGGCGCCCCCATTGGCATCCCACATCACTATCTGACTCTTGTGAGCGTTATATATGGAAGGTATAATCCATTGTGCGAGTATAAATAATGCATGGTGCCACTCCTGGTTATTTATTATGTTTTATCAGTAGATGGACCTGCATCTGCGTATTTCATATTAGTGGTGCCCATATTGGAATCCGAAATTATTATCTGACTATCGTGAGTCTTATATATATATGTGGAATGTATAATTTATTATGTGAAAATAAATAATGTAATGTGCCATTCCTCGTAATATATTATGTTCTATCAGTAGATGGACTTTCATCTGCATATTGCATATTAGTGCGCCATATTGGCATCTCATATTATTGCCTGACTGCTGTGAGTCTTATAATTATATGTGTGGAATCTATCATTTATTATGTGAAAATGAATCATATAATGTGCTATTCCTGGTAATATATTATGTTTTCTCAGTGGAGAGACCTGGATCTGTAAAACATAGTTTACAGGTGGCGCACCCAGTGGCATCCCAGGTCAGTACTGATTACCATGAGCCTTATATATATTATATATGGGACGTATAGTCCATTATGCAGGTATAAATAATGTAATGGGCCATTACTGCTTATATATTAATTATTTTGTTCGATCAGTATGTAAAAATATATGGATTTTCTGTTCGGATTTATATATTGGCAAAGAGCATTACTATTCTCGGGCGACGGAGTGGGGACCAGGATTATGTAACAGAGAGTGTGCTGAGATATTCATACCTTAAGAGATGGTTAATGATTAGTGAAATGTCCCCTCCATGCACCAGGACGAATGCAAGTGGGATGGAAAGGCATTTTTAATATATGTTTATTGTAACTGTCTGCAACTACCTGTTACAACGGGGCTGCTGGGCAAGCACACCTAGCCATCCTGCATACATTATGGACACCACCTGCAGCTGGGGGTTGAGTGACAGCAGCCCCTATTAGGGCATCACCCACCCAGGCTGTGGAGGGTGTCTGATTGGCTGGCTGTGTGAACCCAGTCACCTGCATTCCTTATATCTGACACACAGATCCCACTCTAGACACTCTTGTCTGAGACTCCACTTTCTACACCCAAACTAGCAACAGCTATTCCAAAGACAATGAGCTGTGTGCAACAACCATTGGACTGAGGTTCAATGGGCTGTAGGAACTGATTCTGATATACACAAGCAAGAGTCATGTGGATCTGTGTGGGCAGTTGGTAAGGAGTGAAGGTGATAGGTCACCAATAGGTGAACAGGAGTTGATGCCAATAAAGCACAACTTCTTCACTGTCAATCTTGCATGACTTGTCTTCCTTTCTTCCTTATGAGATTGTGGAGAGTGACACCAGGTGGGAACGTCAGAACACACCTGGGGAGAGTGGTGATACTTGGGGCTCTGACGGCCGGGTTCTCGACATGTTACAAGTAGATGGACCTGCCTCTGCATATTGTTTGCCGGTGGTGTTCTCTTTGGTCTCCCTCTTCGTTCATCGCCTATTGCAAGCCTTATCAGTTGCCCCAAATAAAAATTGTAGTGTATAAGGGTGAGTATTCTTGCCAGCGAATAAAACTCTACTCAACCCACTTGTCTTGTTTGTCCCCATTACTCTCTGACGTAATTATTTATATATCTCTATATACATATATGCATGAATACATATCTAGATATGCCTCATGTGCGTATATATATGCACGTGATTCATTTTCGATAGTGACTGACGTAATATGTGCCTGGCAGATAGAGCACTTGATGTTTTGATATCATTTCGTAAGGCATTGGCTGGCAGTAATAATTATTTTAAATATATTATATTATTTCATCCCCAGGTTATCACTCAGTCAAATACTGTTGAGGTATCAGAATATCTATTTCACGTTGTATTCCCAAATGATCGCTCTGTCAAATATTAATGAGGCTCAACTATTAGTATTACTCATGCTCTACTGATTTCATAGGCCATAGCCTGTATCAGGATGTCTATAACACCTTGTATTCCAAATCGGTTGCTCAGCCAAGTACTGACGAGGCTCAACTATTACTCATTCACTGTAGATTTGATCAGCTATATATTGTGTCAGAATGTAGATGGCACATTGTATTCCCAAACGGTCGCTCAGTCAAGTATTGATGAGGCTAATGTATTTACTCATCCACTGTATATTGCATAGGCTATAGCATCTATCAGGATGTATATGGCACCTTGTATTTCAAAATGGTCGCGCAGTGAAGTGCTGTCGAAGTTCAAATTCGCAAACTTTTGGTGATAAAACAATAACTGGTGTTCATATCCATATTCACATAATAGTCTTTGTAACTCACACATATACATATATACTCCTAGGGCAGGGACCGGAATCTTATTCACCTGCGTAAAGTCTTGGTTCTCAGCATCTATGTAAAAAGCAACAGCTGTTTCCAGTTAAGTCACTGCTATTGCTAAGGAGAAGCCATGCTGAACAGCTTGCAGGCACCAGCATTCACAGAACTAAGGAAAGCCATAGGAACTCTCCTGTTGGGAGGCAGTAAATATGTGATTAGTCTCACTGTATAGGCGATGGAAGCACGACATAGCCTCGCTCAGGCACACGGGAATTTAATGGAGCGCGATGAGTGCCAGGTTCTCATGCAGAAGGCCGCGAGTTTGATCCCGAACCAAGCCATGGTAGAGTATGTAAGTAACTAAACCATGAAACTGTACACAGTAGCTAGTTATGTGATGGTGAATAGATAGTAGAGAAACTGTACAATTGTGGTACTTGTTTATACTCCAGTCATGGATTCAATCAATCAATAGTTCCGTCCTCTAGTCGAGGGTTGGATGCAATGGTTCTCCACTTGTCCCGATGGTGTGCTGTTCTGATAGACTGTGAATAATTCAAGCCTGTCCACTGTGAAATATTTGTAAACCATGATGTTCTTGGTCTCCCTCTCCCTCTGCTGCCATTCACCTTCCCTTCCAACGATGTATGGTATATTGAACTCTGACGAATGATGTGGCCAAAATAAATAAGTTTCTTTGTCTGGATAATAGCAAACAAGCGTTTCTTATTTTTAATTTTTCTGAGAACTTCTTTCATGGATTATAGAGGACATATATTATATATAATTTAGCTCTACATCTAATTGGTTTTAGATTATATTCATTGAGGAATTAATGATTGCAGACAAATAATCTTCAACATTCCACTGCTCCTTGCCCTAACCTAGTAATTGCAAATGCCAGGCTAGGTAGTGACAAGTATAAATTCCTATGTCATTGAATTAGGTCAGCCAGGATTCGAACTTGGGGATAAAATCCCATGACATGCCAGACATGAAACAGGCACTCAACTCATCCCGCAATGCTGTCCGGTCAAACTATAATGATCCAAATGATAACTAATAAACACAGAAGTTGAGAGAATAAACTGACATATTTGTATTGACGGCAGTATTCACTAATTTAAAACTAATCTAAACACATTGCAGCTGGAAAATTAGTAGGGTTCCTTCTAAGGACAAAAGGATATCCAGTGCTCGTGTAAGCTTGGGATATTTGGCTTTCAGCTACTAGGACCTTCTAATGTCACTGCAGTATAGGTACCAACTTGTGGCAGAACATTCAAGTTAAAACTTTATAGTGCTGCCTCAATAGAACATAGACATAGGCACGGAAAGATGGCGGGTGAGGATGTGTGCCCAGCTCAATGGCATCCAATCCGCTGTCACCCCAAGGGTGATAAGACCTCCAGGATTGGTTAGAACAATCACTCGCACGTGTACTCTGATGTCACATCCGGCCACAAACGAGGTCACAGAGCTTCCCAGAGTAGCCGTCTGGTGTCGCCCACCAGGTGTAAACAGTAAAGCTAAGATTCCTTACATGCAGTATGCGGTATGCGAATGCAAATGCGTCAAAAAATCAAAAAGTATCTAAGTCAATGGGGGTGATTCCTTACATGCGGTATGCGGCATGTGGCATGCAAATACTGAATCGGTCCATGTAGCGATCGGTGCGGCATGCGAATGCGAATGCCCATAGACAACAGTGTTAGAGAAACCTGACACTATGTGAGTTGGTGTGGGGGAAAGGACCCAACCCGTTCGCATACCGCATGCCGCATGCCGCATGCCACATATCGCGTGTAAGGAATCTTAGCTTGATGCAGGATGGCATTTGCTGGAGAAGAATTGAATTACACACACTCAGTGGGTAGCAGGCAGCAGGCAGCAGGTGGAATAGGTGGTTTCCATAATGTAATTAGAGTGTTATATATATATACAGTATAACCCCGTTAACCCAAGCTCGGTTAAACCAAACGATCGGTTAATCCAAACTTTTTTCGGCGGCCCGGCAAAATACTGTCATTTATCACATAAAAAAGTTGGTTAAACCAAAGTCGGTTAATCCAAACAAAATTGTCGGACCTCAGGCCACTCCAGTATGGTTAAACCAAACACACATGTGGTTATAAGGTCAATATATATGCACAGATGTGTGGCACCCCCCCCCCCCCCCCCCAATGGATTTGAGGTTGACTAGGCTGGAACAGTAGATGACGAGATCAAGTCTCCTAGAGTCGATGACTGAAGGAGGAGTAAGGGCTGAGGAGCAGATGGAAGATTCTAACCATATTATACTCGTATAATGGCTTATACAGCATATATATATACGGGACACGGTGGCTAAATCGGTAAGCGCAGAGGCTATCCGTGCTCGGGTTCGAATTCCAGCCGAGTCAAACCAATAATTTACAACATTGATACTTGTCGCTACCTAGCCTGGTGGTCGGCATTAATAGGATATGGGAAGGTCTGGTTAGCTCAGTATCAGGATAATGTGACTGAGTGGGAAATCAGATCATGGTGGCCTGGTCTCCCAGTATGGCAGCACTAAGAAGTTGCCATGAGTGCGGACTGATCCTAATATGACTTTAGATGATGCAAGGACGTGAACCATATAAAATTTAAAAAGATGTGTATAAATATATATGAACATACCAGTCAGCCTGATCCAATTTAATCAATAAATCTCACCATCTGACCAAAGTATTCATGAAAAAGATTTTGACAATTTATTTTAACTCTATAAAATGCGTCTTCGACTACCTCACTAATCTGACAGTAGATGATGGAAACGAAGTGCTCTGCATGAAAAGGGGTTGAAGAGATATATATCTTCATATAATAAGATATGTTCACTAATATGCTTCCGACACTAATATGTATATGAGACTGTCTCAAAAGGTGCTAAGCAATATGGGACAACACTTTCTCCATTGTAATGTCAACATAGTATCTGCTTATGCATTTTCTCAGGATAAACTGATTTGTTTTTTACATGGTGTTTCATGATTCCAATAGAATACATATTGTTTTAAAGCAAATGTCCTTGTGTTTTCAGTGTAACCGTTTCTGTGCTGTTTTGTCTCAATCGTTACAATGGGGGGGAAAAAGAGTGTTCATGTTTGTTGTTGTTTTACATCCTAGCAACATCTAAGGTCATATCAGGACGGGTACCGACTTGTGACAGTATGCACTCATGGTGATTTTATAGTGCTGCCCCACTGAGATATCAGGCCGCCGGCACCATGACCTGATATCCCACTCAGTCACATTATCCTGACACTGAGCTAACCAACCCTTGCCCTATCCTAATAATGCCGAGCAGCAGGCTAGGAAGCAATAAGTATCTATTTTTAAGTCATTGGTTTGACTCGAATGGGAACCGAACTCGCGAACTCCCGATCTTCGTCACCCGAGGCCTCTGCTCTACCGATTCGGCCACCACTCCCGGTTCACCAAAAAAAAAAAACGAGAAAAAGAAAAAAAAGAAGAGTTATCACAGAGGCTCATATATTATTAATGTATTACACAGGAGGACAAGCCAATCAATGATTGACACTAGTTTGGAAACTCTCACTTGCCTCAACCTACCATTCATTTTTATTATCAAACAAACCTCACGGTGAAGTAGGACGGTGGAGGAGGCTACCGGAACCTGACACGCGGGCATGTAGTTGTTCGATTTACAGGCATACTTGTGCACCAGGCCGCCCGCTAGCAGGATACAAACAAATACTGGTTATTTGAGTATGAACTATGTGACTTGAGTATTATGTCAGTTGGGCAGCACTATAAAGCTCTAAGAAAGGTGCGTGCTTAGTGCAAAGAGTTGCTTGCTGAGTGCTAAGATAATTTGATTGGAATGGGATATTATAATGTCAGCAGCATGGCATGGCAGCGGAGCAGCTCTATAAAGACACCGCTAGAAGTGTGCACTGACCTAGGGTGAACTCCATCGCTATATAACCGTCAATGTTGCTAGAAGGTACCCCCCCCCCCACACCACCACCAAACACTTATTCACGGTTCTTCATCGCATTATAACACCATCCTTCCCGAACTACCCTATTATACTTCCACCCACCCGCCCGGACTGCCTCCCCCCCCCCCCCCCACACCCACCAATCCGCTGATTCCCAAGTGATACCCCTCTCATCCTACCCTCATCTCCAACTTCGCCCCCCCATCTTGCCACAATACCTCATTCCACCCCTTCTCCTCCCCGCTCCCTTCTCCCCCCCCCCCCAACCACCCCCATCCCCCCCCCTACACTCCCCTCCACCTCATCTCCCACCTACCACCATCTCCCTCCCCTACACCGCCCCCCCCCCCGCGTCTCCGTATCTCCCGCGCACTTCCTCTCCCCACCCCTGTGTCAAGCCCTCTTTCTACTCCTCCCTCGCTTCCTCCCTTTCCCGCCCCTCCCCTTTCCCTTCTCTCCCTCCCCTGCCCCTCCCCTGCCCCTTCTTCCCTCCCCTCCCCTTTTCCCCACTCTCCCTTCCCCCCCCCATATCGCTGTCCCTCCCTGTCCCCCTCCCTTCCCATCTCCCCTTTTCTCGCCCCCCTCTTCTGCGCTCCCCTCTTCCCTCCCCCCACCCCCGTTACCCCCCCTACTTCACCGCTTCCCCTTCCCTCCCCTGTCCTGCTTGCGTATCCTCCCTCCCACCCCCCACCCCCCCCCTTCGCCCCTTCCCCGCTCCCCTCTTCCCTCCCCTCCACGCTAACCATCCGCCTTTTCCTCCCCCGGACCCTTTCCTCTCCCTCGCCCCTCCCTCCCCCTTCCCCTCCCTTCCTCCTCCTTCCCCATCTCCCTCCGCCCCCCCCCCCGTCCCTCCCCCCCCCCCCCGTACTACAAGCGGTGCGCCGGGTCCCGACGCGGTCCACGAAGACCTGGCTAACGACCGCTGGTTCCCGCGCGGCAGATACATGTTGCTGGGACGCCGGGAAATGTGCCGCAAGCTTGACCCCTGACCCCGGCAGGAGGTGATAGTGAAAATGTCCTGATGACTCAGAGCCGAAGGGGCCCGGGACGCCCCGGCGGAACTCCAAGCGCACCCCGTCCACGTCACTCTCCAACCGCAGGCTTTGCCTGCAGTAAGTGAGGACTGAGCAGGGGCATTTGAAAACAGCTATTTTGTGTATATATTTTGTTACTAAATGTAGTTTTTGATGGAATATTGTCTTTTGTTAGTGCCAGACCACTGGTTTTCCAGCCGTACGGTAAAGTTGGTTGATAGATAAAGTGAGCCATCAGTTGTAATAGTAAACTGCATACAATTCCAGTTTGATAATAAATGTGTTACACATTGATAGTAAAAGTATTATACACCTGGTGACAATGCATTAGCTGGCATTGCGTGGTTCCGTTATTATATTTTTAACATTTTCCCCCTTGTTTTCTTTTCCTTTCTTTCTCCTCTTTTTAAATTCATTTAAATCTGTTTAATATTGTTTTATTACATATATATACATATATCCTTTATATATAGAGAGAGAGAGAGTAAACATGCAAATCAGTGAATAGAATCACAATAGATAGGCTGGCATCTGGTAGTAGTAAAGAGGTATACCGATTTGCCATGGCACATGCATTTATTTTCATGGAACATGCCAGGAGAGCTGCTGGCTACAACTATACTTCTTCCAACTGCCACTAGAGGGCAGTTCATTGTTTGAAAATAGATGGGGTGTAGACTTTGTCAACAAAGTATACACAGTGAGCTGCTTCTCACTGGATTGGTTTATTCCCATGCCACCAGAGGGCAGCCTGGTGTTTGGAAAGAGATATGGCATTGACTTTATTCACGAAGCATAGACTGTAGGATGCTACCCACATTAGTTCTTCCTACTTCTATCTAAGGGCAGGCTAGTGGTGGAAATCCTCTACAACACCTTGTGTCACCCAGAGCACCAGTTCTTCCACTACCATCAGAGATTTGTTTATTAATTGAAATCGTCTATTGGCATATTTTAACCTTTTTGTTCAAATCTGATTTGGTGAGAGTTGCACTGGTTTGGTGGATAAAAGTGGAAATACGAAGTGACGATTTTGAAAGTTTGTTTTACGGGAGTCATAGCATTTGTTAAATCAGAAGTGGCAAATATATCCGAGGAGTTTTCCCGCTGAGGAACTAACTGGGTGTTTTGAAAGCTTTCATTCTATTGGGTTCCTTTCCTTCATGGTTTGCAAAGTTTGCACGAATTCGTTCATGTGAGAAGACAACTTATATTCCCCATTATGAAACAACCAGTGCAAATATCACCAAGCAAAATAAACATTTTAAAATCAGCAAATATATCAATTGAACTAACAAAGAATAACCGAGTAAGCTTGTTGGTGCTATTGATAATCCTAGCAGAACTCATACAATACCATGTACTCAATGCAAACTTGTGGTGTGCATATGATAGCGGTGTTCCAGTACAATTATTTTCATAAATAATTAGAAATTTCCAAACAGGGATAGATATCACGACGGATATATGGTGAAAATCGAACAAATCTTCTCACTTTGCTGACATATAAAAAGGGAAGATATTTTTTCCTGATATTGTTTTTTAACTGATGTGCTCTTTGTCATTTTCTTTGTAATTTTTCATAGCAAACATAGTGCCTTGATATATATATTGAACTGGTGTCATTATCTTCATTCGAATTGTACATTTGAAGTACAAACTATTGTGTAGTGCTCATCAACAATTCTTCAGTAAAGCTGCATAGTCTGAAGAAAATAAATATTTTCAAAACCAAAATACTTACCGGTACTTAGATATCATCCCATATATTAATATCGGACATGGATCATCATGCTGTCGGTCACGATGCGACAAATACTGCTTTCATTACTTGACTGCCACTCTCCATTTAGCTCTCTGCTGTGAGAGTGATCTCCATGAGTCAGTTTTAATGTCTCTCAGCTTCAGGTTTCTCTTGATGGTATCCTTGAACCGGAGATGAGGGTGCCCTCTCTTTCTGTAACCAGAAGACAGTTGAGAGTAGAGGATCTGCTTTGGTAGCCTGTCTGATGACATCCTCATGAGGTGTCCAGTCCACCAGAGATTCTTTTTGATCAGAAGATCTTCCATAGAGGGCAGCTCTGTCCGTTCGAGTATTTCCTTATTTGTCCTTCCAGGTTAGCCTCATGATCGAACGCAGATGACGCATCATGAAGGCATGCAGCTTTTTCACCTGTCATCTGTACACTGTCCAAGCCTCAGCTCCGTATATTAGGGTGGATAGCACAATTGCATGGTAGATCCTGCCTTTGACCCACATGGACACATGGTTGTTGTTCCAGAGCCTCTGGTGTAGTCAGCCAAAAGATGTGCTAGCCTTGGCCATCCTCCTCTCAAAAGGTACTCATTATTAATAACAGTTACTTCAAGTTAATATATAATATAAGTAGATTACCCGGATCAAGCTCATCTCAAACCTACACACACAAAATATGATCGGAATTCAAAACCATTATTAGCATGTCAATTTAAAGCTGCACAGTCCGAAACCAAATTGGTTGCTTAGAGTTGATCATATTGAGGATGTGTGTGTGACGTAGACATCACACTACTCCTGCATCGTGGTTGGATAGAACAGTTCCTTCTACTATCAAGTGTATGCAAATAAAACAAAAAGCATAAACCTATTCACTGCTACGGTCTAATTCTGTTATTTAGAACCATGAATATTCACTGGAGGGTTGAAATAATGTTATTTGGAAGCATAACTTACTCAATAAGTGAAATTCGGTCAAATTAAACCCAAAATCCAAGCAATATTAAGGTCGCCGCCGCATAGGCAGCATTATTGCCGTTGTCGCTGTATTTTCACTCGGATTTTGGGTTTAATTTGACCAGAATTTCACTTATTGAGTAAGTTAAGCTTCTAAATAGAATTATTTCAATTCTCCAGTGAATATTCACTCGGGGGTTGAAATAATGTTATTTATGAAAACAGCTTACTCAAAAAGTGAAATTCTGTCAAATTAAACCCAAAATCCAAGCGATATTGTCACCGCTGAAGTAATTTTCTACTGGTTCACTTTAAATATTTCCAAAGTTAGTCATTTATGAAAATAGCTAAGTAGATAATAACAAAAAAACATAACATAGTAATCTGAAAGATATGACAGAACCTCAAATCGATCGGACTAGCACCTAGGCATCTTGAATGGAGAGATATGTCAAGCTTCCCATCCCCAATACTGGCACCAAACAGATAGGTATAATGTCATGCACATATACCATGGTTAGGGCGGTGTTGCCGCATCTCTCCATAAGTAAGAAGAAAAATGGGGTAGCTATAGAATTCAACGGAAAAATTCATCATTGGATCGCGCACCCGCCCAGGCCTACTACCAGAGGGTGAATCTGATTGGTGAATGAAGGCAAGCAGAGGTAGTCGAAGGACGGAGCAACAAGAGGGTGCTGGGAGATTGGTCTGTGGTGGGGGGGGGGGGGGGGGGGGGGCGGGTGGAGAGGGTAGGTGGGCAGGCGATGGCTTTGAGAGGGAAGGGTGGCAGGAGGCAAGGAGGGAGGGGGTGGTTCTATGGCCTGATTGTTTAATGCGCATGTCTGATGGTCCAGATAGGGCCAAGCAATGTCTCTCGGGATTTGCCCGCGCTTCAACACTCTCCAAACAGGATTCCGCAGATGCACCGCGCCGAAGCGCCGCCGGCCAGCCACTAACTAAGCATCCGCAGGGAGAGTCTGCATTGCACACTAGGACGCACAGACAGACACACAGACAGACAGACACAAGCCACACACGCACATGTCCTACATCGGGGGGATGGTGGTTGGTGTGGGTGTGGGGGGTGGGGTGGGGGGGGGGGGGATTGTGAGGGGTTGTGGGGAGTTGACATTCCTCCGGTGGCGTTGGAGTTGATGATAACAAGTCACTCTGAGCCATGTGTGGTGAGTGCATGAACAAAGTCAACTACATCTGAAATGCGCAGTGTGTTTATAAGGCAGGCAACATGCAATAGACGAGATCACCATTCCCACTGCGCATGCGCTGAAAACGGTGTTGGCAGCAAAGCAAATGCGTATGGCCATTGAGTGTGCCGATACGCATCAGGCAAAACTTCAATATTATTCAAAATTAATAGAAATACATAACAATTTGGCATAAACATGTATTCACACATGCAATATAATGAGCTGATGAATATAACTAATACAAAATTAGCCGTAGTTAAACATTTTGAGCTTAGAAACATACAATTCCACACAAAACAATCAGTCACTTTAAGGCTGATATCCACATCACCGTTATTAATTCTTGTTCTAAATATTAAAATGCCAAATGTGTCAACAGACACTTGTTTCGGAGAAAGATATAACCAATATCTCATTAACCCTACTCCTTTTCTAGTTCTACAAATGTCATTAACCATAGGATATGAATAAAAACATGAATAAAATAAGTAAAACTGACTCTGGCTATGGCTCTAACACTAGTCTGAGTGCCCAGCTTTGTCTAAATCTGAATGCACATGGCATAAGATGTGCTGATTATATTGATGTAAATGCAATACTAGATAAAAGATTAACATCTTAATTTATCATATATATTTTTTTAGTTGGTATTCTAACAAGGGCTGAGATGAGCTGAAACTAGCACATTTCATAGCTGCACCCAGTGTCTTAGCATTGGCCATGTGCTTCGCACGGGTTTGTTTATCTTCCACGCATCCCACAATGCACCACAGGGCTGGAATGGTGATGTAGTCTATAGGTGGTTTACAACGCAAACCCGCCCTCTGGCGGCAGTGGCCGAACTAATGTTGTTGGTTGCAACTGCCTGCGCAGCATGCTCTGTTCAAATGTACAACAGATCTTACAGAGGATGTTCACCACCATACAGCCCTCTGATGGCAGTGAAATAACTAAAGGTGTGGGTAGCAGATGACTGTGCATGTAGATATTATGTATTGCCTTATATGAATATAATTAACAACAGTTATGCTACCCTTTGTTTGCTATTTCGCCGAACCTCCCGTTCCGCTGAACCACATACTTGGCGCCGCCTGGAGTCCATTTCCAGTACTAGCACTGAACGGGTCGGGAAGTTGGTTACAGTTGCAGAGTCCGCTGGTTTAGAATTGTTGTCAATTTCTGAGATAAACATTCTAGGTTAATCGTTATAATCGACCTTTTCAATACTTTGAAGTGGCTTTGATTTAAAATGGTTAACTTATGAGATATTTGAAGTATAAACATGTCAAATCAATGTTGGAATGCTCATCAAAACTCTGATCCCATAAACTTTAACACTGACAGGTTCTATTAAGTTGACTTGGCATGCCGTTCTATGCAGTAACAAGTGCTTAATAAGTGCTCCAATATCTAAGTTGGAGATGTAGGTTCAAATCTAGATACCTTTTTTTTGTTTTTGAAATATGATGCTTTTATCAGACTATGCAAGTTCAAGTTGGTGGATAGCCGCTACCATTAGTCCACATTTGTCGTGGCCGCGTTGTGAATACGACTCGTTACTCTCCTGTCTGCTGAGGGTGGTGCACAATACCTAGTGGAAACAAACCTGATCTTAGTGCAGTTGCTCTGTGAAAATGGCCAGGGAACCAGGTTGCCTGATTTCATTACACTTACTCTGTGAAAATGGCGAGGGAACGAGTTACACTACCTGATTTCAGTGTAGTTACCAATACAGTGTGTGTGTCATGGTATCAGAGGCGATACCCGGTTTGGTTGTTTATGTCCTTGTTAAATTAACTTGCTTAATTTGGAACACATAGATACAAGTATGTAAGTTAGATATGGGCGTCCAAATTTAGACAAGTGTGTTACTTTCGAAAACACGTTGATTTTGTCGGAATATGCAACTTGAATAATACTCATATAATCACGTACACGTGCGAGGAAATTCATGATTATTTTAAACAGCTCTTCAGCTATTTTGTTTGTAGATGGGTGGATATTTCTGTAAATAGTTGCACATCAGTTATACTAATCCCATTCTGAACACCAAGCATCAGGGCAGACTAAGAGTTGGATGGTCTAGTTTTGCGTTTCTGTAATTTTCTGAGATAACTATTAGGTCGATCATTATAACCTACTTTATGTCAGTTTGAGGTTAACCTTTATTTTAAATGGCTAACTTTTCAGACATTTCAAGTACAACCATGCAAAATTACTTTTGGCATGTGTGCCAAAACTCTGACACCATAGGCTTCTGCAGGAATAGGTTGTATTAAATTGCCTCAATATTTCCTTCTATATGGCAACAAATGTTTAGCACCAGTATCAAAGTTGAATATGTAGAATCAAATCTAGATAATTATTTTGTTTTGACAATTTTATATTTCATCGGACTATGCAGCTTTAATACAGAGTTGGGGCGCATATTTTTGGAGTAAGGGTGCGTCTTTAAGAAGTAAGGGTGCGTCTTTTAGGAGTAAGGGTGCCTCTTTTAGGAATAAGGGTGCATCTTTTAGGAGTACGGGTGCCTCTTTTAGGATTAAGGGTGCGTCTTTTAGGAATAAGGATGCGTCTTGTAGGAGTAAGGGTGCGTCTTTTAGGAGTAAGGGTGCCTCTTTTAGGAGTAAGGGTGCGTCTTTTAGGAGTAAGGGTGCCTCTTTTAGGATTAAGGGTGCGTCTTTTAGGAGTAAGGGTGCCTCTTTTAGGAGTAAGGATGCATCTTTTAGGAGCAAGGGTGCGTTTTTTAGGATTAAGGGTGCGTCTTTTAGGAATAAGGATGCGTCTTGTAGGAGTAAGGGTGCGTCTTTTAGAAGTAAAGGTGCATCTTTTAGGAGTGACGGTGCATCTTGCAGGAGTAAGGGTGCGTCTTTTAACCCAAGTGTGAGCGGCAGTGAGTAAATAATAAAGCGGTAGCTGCAGGGAGGTTAATCAGCTCGCCTAGTGGGGCAAGCAGCGGCATTACTCACATGAGGTATCGTGCCGGGGACGTATACGTCTTCATGACCACGTCACCGTCACCCTCCGCCCCACCCACAAGCACCCTCCCCCTGTATTCATCCGTCACAACGCGGTGCCGCCCCCTGGTGATCGATGCTGACACTACTGTGGGTGTGCGCACGCGCTGTTTAAACAGCAAGATGACAATAGTGCATGACGCCTCCCGGGCCTAGCTTTGCAAGCTTAGCAGTGCGCATGAGCCTGATTGTCTTTTTATATATTATTTTTTTTATCAAAGTTGCATATTCCGATTGTGATTTTTTATTCTGTTAGTACCTGTCACAATTTCTTTGTATAAACATTACTAAATCAAAATTCAAAAGATTTGAATCAAATTGGTCTAGTGCTGCCCAGTGGTGAAAACAAGTGTTAACACACTTATCCACTACGGGAGGGTAAATATATCCATCATCACAAATAGGTAAATAAATTAGGTTAGTCTACTTAGGTTAGTCTACTTAGGTTAGTCTACTTAGGTTAGTCTACTTAGGTTAGTCGTTATAAGCTACTTAACCATTTACCTTAAAGTTGTGTTATTGTGGATATGTTTTTGGTGGTTCTTTTTAAAGGCCCTCTTTCTCGGGGATGATTCGCTGAATTCATCTGGTTAACACTTAAATTGCCATAAAATGTTGGCATTGCAGTAAAACATACCCTCTGACAATTAATCACAATAATTGTTTTGAAATATAGTCCAATGTTTTAAAATCAGAACGGTACACCACAATATATAACCGTTTATATCTTGAACCATATATTTGTATAGTCATTAATGAAAATATATTTGCAACATTGTCGTCAATCGGCTCTGTGAAAATGGCCAGGGAACCAGACTGCCTGATTTTAGTGCAGTTGCTCTGTGAAAATGGCCAAGGAACCAGGCTGCCTGATTTCATTACACTTACTCTGTGAAAATGGCCAGGGAACCAGTTACACTACCTGATTTCAGTGTGGTTACCAATACAATGTGTGTGTCATGGTAATAGCTAAGTAACTAATACATTTGCGTATAAATTATATTTTTGTTGCAGATATACTACTCATGCACCAGTGAATAATCGTGGTTTCTAAAATACAATATAATACAAAGGTTATCTTCTAATGTAACTTTCAGCCAACCAATCAGGTCAATTTTTTTTAAGGTGGCTCTTAGGCGGTTCACTTTGCAAATGCTTGAATGGAAACAATCGAAAATCATATTCAACTTAGATAGCATCACAGCACAGTAAAGCAGTACCAAACTGCAATAAATAGTCAATGTGCGCACCAGTGTCTAAGGCGGATTACATAGGACAAGTATTATCAAGTGTTATTAAAGTTGCATAGTGCCATGGTTTTGAATTTCTGTATTTTTTCTGAGATAAATATATTAGATCGATCACTAGTATCTACTTTACATTCGTTCAAAGTTACTTTTATTTTAAATGGTAAACCTTTGAGATATTTTGAGTGCAAACATGGACAATTAATTTTGGGAAGCTTGCAAAAACTCTGACACCATAGACTTCTGCAGAAACAGGTACTGTTACATTGACTCAGTATTGCCTTTTACACAGAAATAAATGCTTAATAAGTGCATCAGTATCTAAGTTAGAATAAAATGTAAATGATTATTTTGCTTTTGAAAATGTGATGCTTCATCGGACTATGCAGCTTCAAGTATTATGTGTTTGGGTTTAGAAAATGTGAAGCTTCCCTCAGATTATTTAGCTGTAATAACACTTTGATTATTCCTTCAGTTTATTTGGTGGGTCATTTGGATTTTGCGCTTTAGCAAGATCCCAGATCCTATCAGAACAGGTGCTTATTTTCTTGTGACAAGGCATGCTCATGGTGACTTTATAGTGCTGCCCCACTGGGATAGACTGGCACCAGCATTATGTCGGGATATCCCACTTATGATAAATATGTTGGAGAATTCATATTATATCTCTTAAATGCTGGAGAACTAATAGTATACAACAATGTTGTTCCAGAACTCACAGTTTATACCAGATATGTTTGAAAACTCAGAGGTTATAACTTATAACAAATATGTTCTGGAACTCACAGCCTGTAACGAATACCATACGGTGGGGGGGGAGGGGGGGGAGGCAGCCCCCTATCCGCAGATTGGTCTTAGCCAATAAATAAAACGCTCTTAGCAACATGTTTCCATGGTAAACCACCTGCTTGCATTATTTATCTCGTAGCCAGCACCCCAGCCCTCCACCCTCTCACCCACACCCTCCACCGCACCCCACATACAATTTCAACTGGATGGTCAAGCAGCCAGCCAGAATTGAACGCAAATGCCCTAAGCGCCTCCTGGCCCGCCGAACTACGGTCACGTGACTCACTAAACCACGCCCATTCGTTCGATGCCCCGCCTCCACCGACCTGATTAGGGAGTATTAATTATTCACAAATGGCTATTTATAGGAAGCAATAACAAGCGCAATTAGGTGTCCGCAAATGGCGATGGGTGGCGTGGGTGCGGCTCGTCATGGCGGACAATGGCGGCCATGTGAGGACTTCATTATTAGTGTGGGCGGGCGGCCGGACGGCCTGGTCACGGCACCAATAGCACTGGTCCGAGTACAGATTCCACTAACCCGCAGTGTCAGATTAGCAATACACAACAACAATATTGTAGTAGTCTGCGCTGATCTCTCAGGCAACGAGCCACATATATACAGGTAGGCGTGAATTGGATGATGGCATCGGGGAGCCTAGGTGATGTAATGGTTAGCATGCGAGCCCAGAATGCATGAGGTGTGGGGTTCAAATCATGCTCTATGCGAAATATTTCCCATTTCCATCACCCCCACGACATTGGGTGTGTCCATAACCCATCACCCCCCCCCCCATCGACACTTTTTCTATAAGGTTGTTTAGCAGCCCTGTCCCATGAGACAGTCCTACGAGAGTAACTAGGGTCCTGCATGTGTATAATATTGAATCGTGACATGTAGCAATCGATGCGGTTTTGTATGTGATTTAAGAAACTTTCTAATGTACAGAATGAGTAAATGAGTGTGTTTTACCTCGCAGCACTATCAGGTGTCATATCAGTATGGGTACCGACTTGTGCTGGTGGTTGTATCACGTTTACTAGATCAGTTTACTGCTAAGCTTCTTTTGTAATCTTACAAATGTGTGTCGCTTACATATGATGATGCACTTCCCTTACTGCATACAGGGCCGTAGATAGGAATTTATGTTTGGCGTTCCTGATTTGTTGGGGTGTGGGGTGCTTTTTTTTGGGGGGGGAGATACATTTTGGAACAAACGAGTGTAAAGGCTTGAGGCACTAGGGGGGGTATCTTTTTAATGTAGAGGCTGTGAAATGGCCTTTCCGGGAGGTCATATACTAGGTTTGGTGGGTGTGTTTTTCTTGGGGGTCCGGAGGGGGGAAACTTCCCCCCATCTCACCCTGGCATGCCGAATATCACATGTCGCATCACGCAGTAATGGAATCTTCGCTTAAGCTGCTCTTTGTGTCAATCGGGTCAACACTCTGTAGGAGACATGTCAAAGGTGATATCATCATGCTCTTTAGTTCTCTCTCTGAAGGAATGCATTGACCCTTTATGACCTATTAGTATAGTGCATGTGGTATGCGGGTATTGCAGTACCTCTGATACCTTATGCTCTAAAATACCTCAGGGAGTTTGACACCCATGCCTTGCAAAGGTGTAAACCACTGCCTTGTGGTACAGGTTCTTGATAGCACCAAAGGCTAAGGGAGTAAACCTTAACAGAAAACCATGTTAGCATGGCAGCATTAAGGGTGGTGATGGATGGAACTCCCAACATCTCCCGACCAGTCACTGCAGGGTGGTGATGGATGGAACTTCCAACATCTCCCGACCAGTCACTGCAGGGACAAATTGTTTGCGCCTGTCTTGACATGTTTTTGCTGGTGTGAGACCTCTATTTGCTCCCTCAGAGAGTGCCCCTAGTAACGTGCAAAAGCCAGCAGCACTTCAACACTTTTCAAGCAGCTTTTATGAGATGTACAACCACACAAAATAACATCACTCTCACACACAGCAGAGAGCTAAATGGAGAGTGGCAGTGAAGTAATGAAAGCAGTCTTTGTCGCATTGTGACTGACAGCATGATCATGATGATGATGATGAGTATAGTGCATGGGATATATACTTAACAACTTAAAAACTAGACAAGGCAGCAAAGCAGACAAGTATATTTTGATATCAATCTTCGGTAGGTGAGTCCTGTAACCTTAATGATGGAAATACAACATTATCTTCTATGAAGCAACAATTACTTCATAACTAAGCTAGCATATGAGTTGGATATGTAAGAGTAAAATAGATAAGAAAGATCCATCAGATTACTCCACTTTAAATCTACGGGCAGGCTTTAATAGCGTGTTTAAGTGTCCCGCCACTGGCTTCCGGTGCGCAGGCCTGATGGGTGCACGGGTCATGTCCAGGCCCGCTGACCACGTGACTCACCCGGCCTCAATCAGGTTAGGGCGCAACTGGTCAGCTGGTCGAGGTGGTGGGTGAGTGGTGGTGGGTGGGTGGGTGGTGGCTGGGGGTGAGGCATAGGGGAAGGTGGTTTATGATGAGTAGGTTAGGGTGAGGGTGTTGATGGGTCGGTGGGTGGTGGGTGGTGGGTGAGTGGGTGGGTGTGTGGGCGGGTGGTGGATGGTGGCTGCGAGGTGAGGCATAGGGGCATGGTGGTGATGAGTGGGTTAGGGTGAGGTGGGGTGAATGGGGTGGGGTGTTGGTGGGTGCGGGTTTGGTGAGTGGTGGTGGTTGTTGCTGATGTCGATGGTGCGGGGTGCGATGGTAGGCTGGCGACTGTGGAGAGTTGGGTGTGGGGTGGGTGGGTAGTGAGTGGTGAGTGCTGGGTGGTGAGTTGTGGGTGGTGTGGGGTGCGGGATGGTGACTGGTGGCTTGGGTGTGGGGTGGATGGGTAGTGGGTGGTGGGTTTTGGGTGGTGTGGGGTACGAGATGGTGAATGTGGTGGTTTGGGTGAGCGGTGGGTGGGTGGTGGGTGCTGAGTTGTGGGTGGTGTGGAGTGTGGGATGGTGAATGTGGTGGTTTGGGTGAGCGGTGGGTGGGTGGTGGGTGCTGAGTTGTGGGTGGTGTGGAGTGTGGGATGGTAAATGTGGTGGTTTGGGTGTGCAGTGGATGGGTGGTGGGTGGTGAGTTGTGGGTGGTGTGGGGTACGAGATGGTGAATGTGGTAGTTTGGGTGTGCGGTGGGTGGAGGGTGGTGAATTGTAGGTGGTGTGGGGTGTGGGATGGTGACGGTGGTGGTTTGGGTGTGGGGTGAGTGGGTAGTGGGTGGTGAGTTGTGGGTGGTGTGGGGTGCGGGATGGTGACTGGTGGCTTGGGTGTGGGGTGAGTGGGTAGTGGGTTGTGTTTGTTGTGTTTGTTTGTTTGTTGTTGTTTTACGTCCTAGCAACATCTAAGGTCATATCAGGACGGGAGAGGGTTGTGAGTTGTGGGTGGTGTGGGGTGCGGGATGGTGAATGTAGTGGTTTGGCAGTGCGGTAGGTGGTGGGTGGCGAGTTGTGGGTGGTGTGGGGTGCCGGATGGTGAATGTGGTGGTTTGGGTGTGCGGTAGGTGGTGGGTGGTTAGTTGTGGGTGGTGTGGGGTGCCGGATGGTGAATGTGGTGGTTTGGGTGTGCGCTGGGTGTGTGGTGGGTGGTGAGTTGTGGGTGGTGTGGGGTGCGGGATGGTGAATGTGGTGGTCTGGGTGTGGCGTGGGTGGTGGGTGGTGAGTGGTGGGTGGTGGATAGAGGTTGGTTCGTGGGGCAATTGTGGTATGGGTATGGAAATATAGGTGGGGGTTGGTGGGTGGTGGGTGGTGGTTGACGTCTAGTTGGTGCTAGCTGGTGAGTGGTGGGTGGGGTACAGGGGGGGGGGGGGTGGTGGTTGGTGGGTGGCGGGTAGTGGTTGTCGTCGTACGTGGTGGAATGTGGCGGGGGGGGGGGGGGGGGGGGGGGGGGGGGGGAGTGAACCAGGCTGGTCATATATATAAAGACTTGACTTGGGATACCATCGTCTATCCAACGTATAGTTCTAATCAAACATCGAAATGCACCTCGCAAACCCCAGTTCTCGCCAAATCATCCAAATTAAAGGGGCAATAGTATGGCCAACACACCTTTATTTAAAGCTGCATAATCATATGAAAGCATCCAGTTTTCAAACACCAAAGCGCTGTCCTGGCTTATATTTATTAAGTAGTCATATTTCAAATTCCTGAGCCGTAATGAATGACGGGAAGAATATTGCCTCAACATGTTCACAGGCGCAACATTTTGTGATTATCTTTTTGGTTTGAATCCAACTGCAGCAGCAACTAAGAAATGTTGGTTTAAGTAAGAAAGTAGATTATTACAATGTTCCATCACTGTTGAACATACTGTGAATGGAAATCGCACTTATCTAGCGAAAATGAGTCTGTTTGTTGGAGTTTCACGGCCTGTCAACATAGAAGGTCAAATTCAGGACAAGGGTGGCGAGCTATGACAGAGCACATTGGTGGCAACTTAATAGTGAAGCTCTCTGGGAAAACAGTACTTTAGTACTTTAGTCAGTTAGTACTCGCTTCGTATGTGGCATGTCGTCGGTTCTAACCCTGGCTGAGTAAAACCATGTACTTAAACACTGATACTTGTCGCTACCTACCCTGGTGCTTTGTTTGTTTGTTTGTTTGCTTAACGACCCCGCAGCACAAATAGTAAACATCAGCTATTGGGGGTATTGGTGCTTGGCATTACTAAGGCCAATTGCATGAGGAACGCCAATTATTAGAAATTGGAATTTAGCCTGATTTACCCACAAATGCAACTAGAAATAAATATTTCTACCAAATTAATTTTTTTTTAAGATATGGCAAACTGAATATGCAATATTCAACTTTAAACAATTAAATGAAAACCACCAAATAAAAGAAGCAAAAATAAGTCCGTATTGTGTCAATGCATTGTCCTTGTTAACCATTATTCGGTGACTATGGCATGTTGTTGTTGCCTAAGAATATCCGCTAGAGGGTGCGCAGGTCACACAGTGAAGAAGGGTTCAAGGTTATTGATATCGGTGCTCGTTTCCGGTCGTTAATTCCCGCTCCAGCGTCTCGTTAAACGCATGACGTCATTAACTTGATCCGCGGGATGACGTCACAGACACCCATGACATTCTCCCACAAATCATCATATGGGTCAACAGTTGGCTCTGTAGTGTGTTGCACATGCCACGCACAAGACACGCGCAAAAATACGCTCCATGTGTCGCATATGTCTAAATTGCACATGTGATACTGGGATTCTTGGGCACTTTCTGATTGGACAAGTGACACTAGTACCTTATGACGTCACTAGAATGTAGCTCAACAGTGAACGGTTTGTAAAATATTCTCATAAAACGCATTGGTGGGGGAATGCAAATGGTCTATATATGGTAGGGCCTATATAGGGCCAGGCGCATGAATGTGTTTATGTAGTTGCTGGTGATACTTTACTCATGGTCAATAGTCATTGTGTGTTAGTCACATAGTGTGTAAGGGGCATTTGGAGCTCTACCCATTACCCCCTCCCCCCTCTGTTAGTCACGGATCACCACACACTCAGCTCAGGGCAGGTGGTGGCCAGCAGAGCCACATCTCATGGTGGTGGTGGGAAGATCACTGTAGCCATGGTGACACAGGAATGCTTGATGTTCATTGGTGGAGCTGTAAATGCTTGATTCTCATTGGTCGGTCAGGTGGCATGCCATACCAGATCCATGTACCACTATAAATAATAAACATGAGGGCTTGGCTCTGTCTCTACTTTCACACTTTATGCTCTTCCTTTCTCTTTTTGCCTGTATTTATTTCACTATAGCCTGCCTACATAAACCACAGATTCCAGCCGTGGACTTTACAAGTTGATTGGATATTGTATATTTGCAATCAATAGTAAAAAGACATGACGGCATAGACTGGTCGGCCTCATAGTTACCTTATTGGGTGGGGGTGGGGTGGTGGTGGGGGTGGGGTGGGGTGGGGGGAAGAGCATAAAGAGTGAAAGTAGAGAGAGAGCCAAGCCCTCATGTTTATTATTTATAGTGGTACATGGATCTGGTATGGCATACCACCTGGGATACATGCCACACTCACTATATATAATTATATAATACACATGATATATATGTTACGTGTGATAAACATGTTACATACATATGCTACACTCATTATATATAATACACGTGATATATAAGATGCAACTTTTTGAAAACTTAGGTATGCGGGTATTGCAGGTATAGCAATACCTAAGGGAGATTGACGCCCCTGCCTTGCAGAGTTGTAAACCACTGCCTTGTAGTACAAGTTCTTCACAGAACCAAAGGCTAAGGGAGCAAACCCTAAACAGAAAACCATGTCACTGTGGCAGCATTAAGGGCGGTTGATGTATGGAACTCCCAACATCTCCCGACCAGCCACTGCAGGGACAAATAGTTTTGCGCCTGTCTTGACATGTTCTTGCCGGTGTGAAACCTCTATTTGCTCCCCGAGAGTGTGCCGCTGGTAACTTGCAAAAGCCAGCAGCACTTCAAGACTTTTGCAGGCAGGCTTCATGAAATGTCTATTCTCAACTGTCTTCTGGCTACAGAAAGAGAGGCCCCCCTCATCTCCGGTTCAAGGATACCATCAAGAGAAACCTGAAGCTGAGGGACATTAAGACCGACTCATGGACACAACTCTCACAGCAGAGAGCTAAATGGAGAGCGGCAGTCAAGTAATGAAAGCAGTCTTTGTCACATCGCGACCGACAGCATGATGATGATGATGATGACATATATGCTACACACAATAAACTTGCTACACATGCCACCCATATTTTATATAATGCACACAATATGTATGATGCATATGATAAACATGTTAGACGTGCCACATACTATATATAATACACATTATATACATACTACACATGATAAACATGTTACACATGCCATATACTATATATAGTACACATGTTATACATGCTACACATAATGAACATGTTACACATGCCATACACTATATATAATACACATGATATATATACTACACATTATAGACATGTTACACATGCCACACTCTATACCCAGTACACATGATATACATGCTACACATAATAAACAGGTTACACATGCCACACTATATATAATACACAATATATGTATACTACACATGATAAACTTGTTACACATGCCACACCCTATGCGTGGCACACAATGAACGCCCTACACACAGTGCACACGCCACACACAATACATATGCTACATATGATATACACACTGCAGAGTGCACACATTCGACACATTACACACCCTAAACAAAATACACACATAATACCCATGATATACAGGCTATACACAGTAACTAAGTAACGATACACCACCCACCCTACACAAACTACACACTGAGCACACTGCACACATCGCAGGCACTACACACAGTGCACATGATACACACACTACCCACCCTATGCACTCTACACACATTACACACTACAAACATTAGACACTCTACGCACACTATATTTTACAAATCTGTTTTTTTCCAGTAAATGGATTCTAGCTTCCTGGTGCGAGTAATTACTGGAAACCATGCATTGCAAATGTCTTGCCTAATCTAATGGAAGTAATCAGAAGAAAGTTTCCCAAACCATTGTCTCAGTTTGGCCAGCTCATCAATATTAATAGACAATAAGCAATTAATACGGAATTATCTCATTCGCCTGCATCCCTGAATTACAATGTATTAAAGTGTAGTGAATAGCCGATTGTCAGTTAGCCACACAGCCACCATGCAAATAGCCGACTGTCAGTTAGCTGCAGTGCCACCATGCGAATAGCCGATTGTCAGTTAGCTGCACAGCCACCATGCAAAATAGCCGATTGTCAGTTAGCTGCATTGTTACCATGCGAATAGCCAATTGTCAGTTAGCAGCATGGCCGCCGTGCGAATAGTCAATCATCAGATAGTTGCACAGCCACCATGCGATAGTCAATCATCAGTTAGCCATGCGACTGCCATGCGAATAGCCAATCGTCAGTTAGCCACATAGACATCATGCGAATAGCCAGTCGTCAGTTAGCCACACGACCCTCGTGCGAATAGTCAATCATCAGTTAGCCGTCCGGCTGCCATGCGAATAGCCTCGACCAATCCTGATAGCCAAGCTTTGTTCAGTTCTTTGGTGCCAGTTGCAGATGTCTGTTCCTATATACTACTCACAGCCAAGCCAATTTAAATGAGACATGGTGCCGTTCTGTGTTCTTGCTTCTCGCATGGAGGTTAACTCCCAAGGGTGTCTCTATATAGCCAATGACTAAGTCCCTTTCCCATATACTACTTGCTATAAATGTGATATCACATTGGACTAATCTGCAGTAAGCTCTGATAGATTAACCTATGGATATTAATTATTATATATATTGTCTTTGTTAGAATAAGATTCACTAAATAGTATAGGGAAAAGAGACTAAAAACCAGATAAACTAAATGTACCCATGTAAGGAGCAGTGAGATGGAAAGACCAACAGCGCATAATTGAAATTAACCCTACTTAATAAATGAATACATTAGTAATATAAACAGATTTTAAAAGGGCCTATTTTTGGTTTACTGTTATGGGCGGAAAACGACAATATTGCAGATATTAAGATAGTTATCCTGACATTGTTTTCTGCAGAGTCACCGAGTGGGATGGTTGGACTGTAAGAGCGCTGGTTGCCCTCCCAGCCGCCATGGGTTCAAACTTCGACCAACGCAAACCGATGACTTACAAATATGATACTTGGGATTACCTAGCCTGGCACTCAGCAATAATGGAATAAGACAAGGACTTCTTTTTCAATATCAGGATAATGTGACAGGATACTGAGTTATGACACTGATTGCCTGGTCTCCAAGTGGGGCAGCACTATGAAGTCACCGAGAGTGCGCACTATCACAAGTCAGTACCCGTCCTGATATGACCCTCGATGTCGCTAAGATGTAAATTCCCAACAAACACTACTGATATAAGCTTAGATGTAGCTAGGGTTTAAACCCCAATATACACTACTGAGATAACGTTAGATGTCGCTAGGATGCAAAACTGCAACAAACATTACTGATATAACCATAGATGTCACTAGGATTTAAAACCCCAACAAACACTACTGATATAACCATAGATGTTGCTAGGATGTAGACCCCTGCAAACATTACTGATAATATAACCTGTAGATGTCGCTATGATATAAAGCTCAAACAAACACTATTGAGATAATCATAGATGTCACTAGGATGTAAAGCCTGAACAAATTATCTATATCCTTATGCAAACACAGATCTATATGGTCTATCCCGTTGTGTGGTCAGTAGAACATGTCTAGTTCAAAACTCTTATGCCCCGGGCACATACATGTTAGTGAACATAGTGGAGCCTAACATGGGCCAAACGTGGTGTAAGTATTTTAAACTATGTTGAAATATTTTAAGATATGGCAGGTTTTGGTATGGATAAATATGTTACGGTATGGATAAATATGTTACAGTACGGATGCTGGTATGTTCAACTATGTTCAACTATGTTCAACTATGTTCCACTATGTTCACCTACATCCACTAATGGCTATGTGAGCAGGGCTTTGCCCAAGTATGCTAGAGTAAACTAGAGTATGCTAGAGTATGTTAGTATCATGGATGCAAATTCAGCCTCTAACATAGCGCTCTTTTGAACATGGCCAACAAATTTAATCGGACATCACAGCTCACCCACGTTATTACCAAGTTAACATCACAGACAAGTATGGATGCCGGTATGTTCAACTACGTTCAACTATGTTAAACTATGTGAGCCTCCACTACGTTCAACTACGTCCACTAACGTGTATGTGACCGGGGCATTAGAGTGTGCCTGATACACTTTAGTTAACACTAATGGGGTTCCATATTCAGAATACCAGCCTGAGACATTTCAGTAGACATCAGTTTGATATGTGCAGATGACAAAGCATAATGCAACCCATGATTAAGGAGGGGTGGGAGTAGAAGTGAATGGAGGGTACATAAACAAAGTACTTGCCAAAAGAGATCAGCAGCAGAAGCTCACCAAACTCATTCATCACCAGCATCAACTTTATCATCTGCACCAATCTAAATGTCCCTTGCCACATGGCAGTGTGTTTGTATAACCACAGTGTGTATATAGTTTTGATCATTATAATCTACCTTACAATAGCTTGAAGTAACATTGATATATAATGCCTAAATGTGGAGATATTTGAAGTGCAAATATGCCAAATTAATGTTGGCGTGTGTGTCAAAACGCTGACCCCATAAGCTTCTGGAGTCGCAGGTTCTATTAGATTGACTTAGTATGCCCTTCTATATTGCAACATATACTTGATAACTGCACCAGTATCAAAGTTGGATATGTAGGTTCAAATCTAGATAAGTGTTTTGCTTTGGAAAAGTTTATGCTTGTATCGAACTATGCAGCTTTAAGTATTTCATCTGCAGGAAGCGCTCAGAACCGTGTGGCTGTAATTAATATTCCGCACCTCTTCCAACAGTGTATAAATACTATATATATACTGCTTAATTCAATGTGTGAATATAAGTAAGCATCGGCTATAGTCTTACGTCTCTGAGGTGAATATCGACATTACCGACACCACTGTCCAATTGTTACAATATAGCTGAAATCATAGCTAACCCAACTAACACATTAAACCTCCATGTTAATCTACTTGTATGCCCTACCTGGGTACCCACAGAATTACCTATCTACAATGTAATTACATGGCCAGAAGACCTGCGCCTTGGTGCTGGTAAAATGTATGTTCTGATTAATTAAGTGTTTAACCTTTTTTTTTTTTAAAGAGATAGGCTGTATGGAGCTCTTCGTTGCCGATATATATATATATATATAAATGCTTCCTACTGAGTGGCGAAAGCAGCCCCGAGAAGAGGGGGGGGGCGAGGTGCATGCTGGTAACCCCCCACCCCACATGAGGGGGGGGGGGGGGGGGGGAGGAGGAACCACTACAGAGCTTATTACACGATATAAAGGGGTTATCACTATCCATATGTATATATATATCTGCTATGTGTTACATTATAGATATGTTTATCTAAGCATTGATTGCATATATGTGCATATATATATATATATATATATATATATCTGTATATATGCATACATATGCACTATATTATATATATGCAAGATATGTGTATATATATGTGTATATATATGCAATATATATATACCATCAGCGCTTAAATAATTACACTGTGATGACTACAAAATGCTCCACTTGAATCATAACAAAATCAACATGGGCGATAATTCAATGATTTCACAAAGACGAAGCACCCCCAGCCCCAGTAGGGAGCAGCCCTTGATCCCACAACCACCACCACTCGCCACACCCCTCCCCACCTACCACCCCCACCCAACCCTGCAGCTTCCTCCTCCTACACTTCCTTCTCTTTCCTTCCCAAGAAGCGCATGTCCATTCCCGGTCTCTGAATCTCTGGAGAACCGGCGAAAGTAGGCCAACTTAAAGTAGGCCAGCGCAAAATAGGTCAGTGGTAATTTGTCGGCAATGGATCAATACTGTCCACAGTGACAGCGGGGCAACGCCAACAGCGAGTAGACATGGCACCATGCGCATGACACGCCGCTTATTGACTATTTGATGATCTTGTTTCTTTTTTACTTTTTTTTCTTTTTTTCCCTTTATGTTTTTGGTGTGTGCTATTTTTGTGGAGAATGACTAGCAGTAGTGCGAGTACGAACGGGGTTGCCTGTGCATAATGTATGAAATTACTCTACTTTTGTTTGTTTGTTTAACGACCCCCCCGACCCCCCCCCCCCCCCCCTCCGCACAAAAAGCAAACATCGGTTACTTCTGGGTGGTTTACATGCACAGTTTTAGTGTCCAAATAGACTTTGCATCAGACATCGACGCCAGCAAGAATCTGGGCATCGAGAATGCTAGATAAATCAGGTACGGTAAAACCTCTCTAAATCGACCGGCGTTGGGACCGGCTTTAAGTGGTCAATTTAGGGAGGTGGTCGGATTAGGGAGCTAGAATATGGTTACAATGGTATTATTGGGACCCAAAATAGAGCGTTCCATATAAGGAGTGGTCGATCTGTGGAGGTGGTCGGTTAGAGAGATTTTACTGTGCTCAGGTAACATCGATCGGGGGGGGGGGGGGGGGGGGTTGGTTAGTCTATATGGGGTTCCTTTAAGGAGTGGAAGTCCGGTGTGAATAATCAGACATGGCGGCGGTATTTTCGGCGTCCCGGGCAGGGTGGCAAGGTGACTATTGCAAGTCTAGTTTATGATGTTCCTCACGCCCGCCGCCCGCCGCCCGCCGCCCGCCGCCCGCCGCCCGCCGCCCGCCGTGCGCCGCGCGGCATATGCACGCCTGGGCGCTGGGCGCGCGCATTCCGACGTTCTCCCACCCAGCCACAGCCACCTGATGCGCATGCACTGGGGTCCGCGTCTGCGTCTGCGCCCGCGCTGCCGAGTGAGAGACGAGGGAAATGGACACGAGGAGTGGAAGTAACACGAGCAGCGCGGGCGAGAGAGGGGAGGCGTGGGTGGGGGTTGGGGTGGGGAGGAAGGGCAGGGTTTCAGAGAGGGGAGATGTGGGAATTTGGGGATGGATGGATGTCAGGTGTGAGGGGAAGGAGGACGGGGCTCGGCACCAGAAGGCTGGTGTCAATGAGAACAGGATGAAGGGGGTGGACAGGAAGTGGATGTAAGGACGACCTGAGATGTGAGGGAGGGGAGTGAGAGATGGGGACAGTGGCTGAGATGGAGACACCGTGGGTAACAGCGGAACGCGCAGGGAAGAGAGTAGCAGGTTGTGTGGATAACCACAGAAGTTGGAGAGAGATGGATTAGCAAATTAACAGGGGAGTAAATGGAGGATGAATTGGGTGGCAGGGCAGTGTACAGTTCATGGGGGAGTGTGAAGTGAGTGGGAGAGCAGTAGAAAGTTGGTGGGGAGAGTAAAGTAGGTGGGAAGGCAGCACACAGCTGGTTGGGGAGAGTGAAGTGGGTGGGAGGGTAGCACATAACTGGTTTAGGAGAGTGAAGTGGGTGGGAGGGCAGCACACAGATGGTGGGGGGGAGTGAAGTGGGTGGAGGCAGCACACAGGTGGTGGGGGGAGTGAAGTGGGTGGGAGCAGCACACAGATGGTGGGGGAGTGAAGTGTGTGGGTGGGTAGCACATAACTGGTTTAGGAGAGTGAAGTGGGGGGGGGGGGGGCCACAGATTGGTGGGAGAGTGAAGTGGGTGGTAGGGCAGCATACAGGTGGATGGGGGGAGTGAAGTGGGTGGGAGGGCAGCACACAGATGGTGGGGGGAGTGAGTGGGTGGAAGGGCAGCACACAGGTGGTGGGGGGGGGGTGAAGTGGGTGGTGGGGGCAGCACACAGATGGTGGGGGGGTAGTGAAGTGGTTGTGGGAGCAGAATACAGGTGGTGGTGGGGTGGAGTGAAGTGGTGTGTGAGTGGATGTGGTGGTAGTGGGGGGAGTGAATTGGGTGGGGTGGCAGCATACAAGGTTGTGGGGGGTGAAGTGGTTTTGGTGGGGTGAAGTGGGTGGAGGCAGGCACACAGATGGTGGGGGGAGTGAAGTGGGTAGGAGCAGGGCACCAGGCAGCACACAGATGGTGGGGGAGTGAAGTGGGTGGGAGGCATCACACAGATGGTGGGGGAGTGAAGTGGGTGGGAGGCAGCACACAGGTGGTGGGGGAGGGAAGTAGGTGGAAGGGCAGCATATAGGTGGTGGGGGGAGTGAAGTGGGTGGGAGGCATCACACAGATGGTGGGGGAGTGAAGTGGGTGGGAGGCAGCACACAGATGGTGGGGGGAGTGAAGTGGGTGGGAGGCAGCACACAGCTCGTGGGGGGAGAGTGAAGTGGGTGGAAGAGTAGTACACAGCTGGATGAGGGAGAGTGAAGTGGGTGGGAGGGCAGCACAGAGTTGTAGCAACTTGTGACAGTGTGTAGTCATGATAACTTTATAGTGCTGCTGCACGTGGAGATCAGGTCACCGTCATCATGATCCGATACCCCACTGAGTCATATTATCCTGACACTGAGCTAACCAGTCCTTGCCATATCCTAGTAATACTGAGCGCCAGGCTAGGTAGTGACAACTATAAATTCTGTAGGTCATTGGTTTGACTCGGCCAGGTTTTCAAACTCCCTACCTTCTGTATGGGAAGCCTGCTTTCTTACCTATTCGGCCACTGCGTCCAGTAGCGGCAGTGAACAGAAGTGGGTACTTAGTGTGATAAATACAGGAGGAAATGGGCAAATAAATGTGGTAGTCAATATTTCATCGGTTACGGTAAAAGTGAGATTCGTTGTGTGAATGTTTTTTTGTTATTTCTTTTGTGGAATGAAGGTGATTGGTGACTAATATGCCACCCATGATCACTGAATGCCGTGTGCACACGACACCTGGTGTCTGACAACTACTCTATTGCAAACACTGATGGCGTTCTGTATTCAAAATACCAGTGTGGAACATTTCAGTAAACAGCAGCTGGGCAATTGACCTGTGCAGTCGACAAAGCATAAGGCAATCATGAGTGGGTTAAGATGAGGACATTGTCCAAGTAAAAGTGAACAGGAAGTATATAAATAAAGTACATCGCAAGAAGGAACCAGCAGCGGAAGCTCAGCGAACTCATTCATCACTGGCATCAACTTTATCGACTGCGCCATGCAAAATGTCCCCCGCTGCCAAGTAAATACACTGCAAAATGGTATTTATTTCAGTGAAGACGGACTTGCTTCCGGAACGTGAGGAGTCTGCGCGGGTTTAAAGGCCGCCTGCCGTTACCTTAGTGACAACAGACAACATTTAATGGTTGCAGACGATATCGTAGGTCAAGGACATAAAACACGCGGCCTACTGCCCCACGTAAGACCGTTATGATGGTGAGGGGGTTCTAATGGAGCAAGCCTTTTTGTCAGGTCAAGACATAGCCTTTGTGAGTTGTTTATAGCCATAGCTGGTGCCACATTGGGTATATTTAATCACACATGTTGTTATTATTAATAGACTGCTAAGGCATAATCACCCCATTCTTTCTTGTATTTCTATTTCAGATGTTTATTATTAGGGATATTCCCTTTGGATACTACCGAGGCACTGGTGTTTAATCTGTACACTGGTGTTTAATATGTTGACTGGTGTTTAATCAATAGAGTGGTGTTTAAACTATAGAACAATTTGTTAGGATGATGCTATTGTCGTAGGGAGAGGGGGTGGGGGTGGTGATGCAAGAAACAGCAACATAATGCCTATGTAAAAATATACGGATTTTCGGTTCGGAATTATATATTGGCAGAGAGCATTATTATTCTCCGGCGACGGAGTGGGGACCAAGGTTATGTAACAGAAAAGCAATGGGTGCCCCACTCGCTGTGTGACGTATGAGACTATGTGAAAGATATGTTAATGCATAGTGCCCGGGATTATGATGGGATGTTCCTATATAAGAAACAGTTAATGTTTGGTGAAATGTTCCCGCTATGCGCCATAAGGGTGCAAGTGGAGGAGAAGGACATTTTTAATATATATATTTATTGTAACTGTCTGCAACTACCTGTTACCAATCTTGCATGACTTGTCTTCACTTTCTTGCTTATGAGTTTGTTGGAGACGGGCATCAGGTGTGAACTGACAGACAGTTGTCAGAACGCACCTGGGGAGAGTAAGTGGTATATTTGGGGCTCAGACGGCCGGGCGTTCCAGTTATATTACACCTAGATATCAATCGTGAATTCCATAGTCCACATAATATGCATGCCTAACTACATACTACTGTCAGACTTCATTGTCAGCCAAAACACTAAATAAGGACAGCCATGCATGCCGATAATCTTCCACTGTCATGGGAATGAAGCTATGTTCTTCCCACCCTTGCTTTCTCAATTGCTGTGCCCATGCCAGTAATGGGTTTGTTTGTCGTTGTTTGTTGCTGCTTTACATCCTAGCAACATCTAAAGTCATATCAGGACAGGTACCGACTTGTGACAATGTGCACTCATTGTGACTTTATCATGCTGTCCCACTGGGAGACCAGGCCACCGGTACCATGATCACTCAGTCACATTATCCTGATACTGTGCTAACCAGTCCTTATCCTATCCTATTAATGCCGAGCGCCAGGCTAGGTAGCAACAAATATCAATTTTGAAAGTCACTGGTTTGACTCAGCTGAGGATCAAACCCATGAGGATAGCAAGCATTACACTCAATCGATCATCCCTCTGGGCCATCACTTGTACGTCTTGCAACTTGCCATATAATGGATGGTGGTGGCTATCGGGACCAAGTTATGAACACTCAGAATGAGGCACTCTTCCCCCTGTAAGACAAATGTGTGACATTAACATAGTACAGCTCACCGGACGCGGTAGCCGCATCGGTAGAGCGCAGGCCACCCGTGCGGAAGGTCGGAAGTTTAATTCCCGGTCGAGTCAAGCAAACAATGACTTAGATATTTATACTTATCGCTTCCTAGCTATGTGCTCTACATTATTAGGATAGGGCAAGGACTGGTTGGCTCAGTGTCAAGATAATGTGACTGTATGGGTCATGGTACTGGTGGCCTGGTCTCCCATCGGGCAGCAGTGTAAAGTCACCATGAGTACACACTGTCACAAGTAGGTACCCATCCTGATATGAACTTAGATGTTGCCTAGATGTTAAACTCCAACAACCAACCAACAACCAAAATTATGCCGCGGGCACGCTAGCTGATGTCATAAGCAGGCTACCTGATGTCGTGAGCAGGCTAAATGACGTCACGAGCAGGCTAGGCTATATGATGTCACAAGGATGCGGATGCCTGCAGGAACCAGACGGAGGCCGCCGCCAGCCATCCAACAAGATCTCGTGAAAATGACCTAGATCCCGCCGAGACGGGATGCGACAGCCCTGCGCGCTGACCTCATTCGGCCGTCTGCTCAGACAAAATGTCGTCTGCCAAGAGTAAAACATTAATGGAAAGAAATCCCACTAAAAGTATGTCACTGTCTTTTACCATTAACAAAGGGCGTACACGGGCTTTTTCACTAGATTTGCTTGTTTGCTTCTGTGTGTTTGTTGTTTTACGTCCTAGGAACATCTAAGGTCATATCAGGATGGGTACCGACTTGTGACAGTGCGCACTCATGGTGACTTTGTAGTGCTGCCCCACTGGGAATTCAGGCCACCAGCACCATGACCTGATATCCCACTCAGTCACATTATCCAGACACTGAGTGAATCAGCCCTTGGTCTATCCTAGTAATGCCGAGCACCAGGCTAGGAAGTGACAAGTATCAATTTTTAAGTCATTGGTTTGACTCGACCAGGACTCGAACCCACAAACTCATGGGTTTGGATCCCGCGATCTCCCAAAACAGGGGACGAACGCTCAACTCATTTCGCCCCCCTCGTCTGGTCTATTTTACTAGAAGGGTAGTCTGCTGATAATAAGCAACATCAGGAAGTCACCGGAAACGGAAATCCGGAATACCTCCTGGGCCTATCATTATAAGTATTTGAAGTAAAGATATTAGTTCAATTTTCGGTTGACTCAAACCAATGACTTACAGAATTGATACTTGTTGCTTCCTAGCTTGGCGGTCAGCATTAATAAGATACGGCAAGGACTGGTTAACTCAGTGTCAGGATAATGTGACTGCGTAGGATATCACTAATCAGGTCATGGTGCTGGCAGCTTGATTTCCCAGTGGGGCAGCACTATAAATTCGTCATGAGTGTGCACTGTTATAAGTCGGTACCCATCCTGATATGACCTTAGATGTTTCCAGGATGTAAAATCCCAACAACCAACCAACCGGAAACGGAACTCCAGATTACCTCCTGCGCCTATCATTAGAATTATTAGAATTAAAGAAATTGGATTAAAATAGACAGTAATTCTTCAAAGGAATTCAGATGAGGTGCTCAGAAACAACTAGAGCCGGTAGTGGTGGGTGGGGGTGGGGGTCGGTAGTGGTCGCTATCTACAGAGGGCTTGTCGTAGATAACGAGTTGGAAGGGATGGGTATGTGGTCTATGAGGAAGAGAATAATGGCAGCAGGGCGGAGATGGCAGGGCACGGCTGTCACAGTGAGCAACCATTTATGTCCTCTGATCTATCTATGTATAAAAGGGGAGATAAGCATCTCATCACTCAAGGCCATGTATATATGTATGTGTGCATATATATATATATATGGCCTTGACGACGCCATTAATGCATATACCAAGTTATCTATATATATATTATATATACATTATATATATATATATATATATATATATATATATATATATATAGACATCGGGTTGGGCGATTGTTCACAGCAAGATACGGTCATTCTCTATTGCAAACAAACCGTATCACCACACTAGTTCGTCGTTGTTGCATAGTGGACCTTACGTATATATATATATATATATATATATATATATATATAATATACATACATGACATAACACCTCTCTATACCGACCCCTCCACAGATCGACCACTCCCCGATATCGATCGCTTTATTTGGGTCCCAACCATACCATTGTAAGGATATTCTACCGCTCTAAACCGACCACCTCCCTAATTGGACCACTTAAAGTCGGTCTATTTAGAGAGATTTTGCTGCATGTATATATATCTGATTGAATGTATATATATATATATATATATATATATATATATATATGTGCATATCAATCGTCATATGAGTAGAAAATGACGACCTCCTCACTCACAAGCTACCACAGGGCGGCCATCTTGAAACATTAGCCTCACAGAACGGTCTGCATGGTGCACACATCACACAGCGATAGTCTGTGACAACACTGCCAAATCTGCGCCGATACACTTTTGGGAGGAACAGCGCGGTGTGTATGCATTGATTTGACTCTAAGGGATTAGTTAGTTCTGATAATCAGAAAGTTGACAGTGGTAAGTTCACGTTGTGCTTGTTTCCTTTGCTTGTTGCTGTTCTCACGAAGCTCCAACCCTGGAACAATTTAGTCTTAAATGAATATGGAGCATTCATCCATTTGTTCCATTTCATAATTTGAGAGGAGGAAATGTATGGAAAGAACACGTATATTTATTTATAGGTCAAATTTCCGGCCGAAAGGATACTTGATAGCGACCACGCCTCCCGAAGTCGGCTCACCCGAGCCCCGGAACCTGATTGGTTGCTGTCGTGAGGCATGGCCCACCCAGCCGGGTGAGTCAAGGCAGCACAGCGCGCACCAGCCATACACTGGCAGGTGATACTAAGCCCTGCAGCCTAAATAATATGGGCATAACTCGTTATACAATACATATCACGAGCTACTAACACCACTGTTGGCCGGAATGTTAACTACCGTATATGTCCCAATAGATGCGCGCTCCGCGAGTGCAGACGCATGAAGGCGCATCTATTTATTTCACGTGGGCGCAAAGTAATTATTTGCGATGGTTTGTTTCAAATTAAGATGTACTATGATTACATATGCAGATATTGTGAAATATTCATCACAGTTTATTATTTCATGGATTTGTTTTTGTCATGCCTCTGAAATAAAGTGGGATTGTCTTATTTTATGTACATTCAGTCTGAATATGATCGTAAATTTGTGTGTGCTTTCAATCTTGCAATGGGGTGTGTGATTCTATTGGGTAGCGTGCTTCTATTGGGACATATACGGTATATATATATATAGTTAAAATTCTGGATAATAGTGGTGGAATCTTAACTATACATATGTGTGTATATAGTTTTCTAAATAGATAGAATATCAACCACATATATATACACATATGCATATACATATAATATACATATGTATATATACAGTTAAAATTGGGGCTAACAGTGGCGGGAGTACCCCAGCTAATAGTAACATTGGTGGTTACGACTGGTGACTGTTCACTCGCAGGTGGCGCCATGTGAGAGAAATGAGAACTAACCCATAGTAACACATATAAAGGTGTAAAATCATACATAGCCAGGACTGGATATAAATTGAGAGAGGATTGGCTCTTGTTTATTTCCCATAATTTCCTTATATAACACATACATGTGAACTATCCGGCGGTTATGGTTAAGTCTAACAGTAACACACTCAATTATTCAGAATCAATTGTGTCGACTTCACTCTCCTTCAAATATCTATGATCGATAGCACTCCTCGACTTGCCTCTGGGGTATGTGTAATAGAGTGACAGCCAAACTGTAATATATATATATATATATATGTATATATATATATATATTGCCACCGGACACAGTCTATGGAGACGATGCTGGGTGGATTTGGGAATCCGGGAGCTCGACAAAGCTTCAGAAGGCAAAAACATTACAGATGTTGGTTCAATGGCAAACAGTCTAATAAGTAGCGAGGAGGGATACGGCAAAGATCTGGGGCCGTATGCATGAACAATAATTTATCAGCTCCGGTGTATAGGCCAGGGTTCGGATTAGCTAATGCCGGTGTTGGAGAATCGGTCACGGGGTATGTATGGGTCCAAAGCGTGGTGGAGTTAGCTAACCTATAAGTTATTTATAGATTTGGGAAATCCCTCTGGGCCTGTCCTGGCGATTTGTTCTGTTTACATTCGTCGATTCGCCGCGGCGTTAATATCGTTCGAACTTAGGGTTAAATTGATCAAATTTCACTTATGGCATATGTAATTCTGTTAAATATGACAGCATTGAATAGATTTGGGCCTAATATATTGCTGCCGATGCGGTGGCGGTGGCGGCGGTGATCTGTTTTGTTGATATTCGACAGTATGGATATCAACGTCGATGCGGCGGTGGTGGCAGCGGCGATTTGTTTACTTTACATTCATCGATTCGACTATATTAATATCGCTGCCGATTTAGCTGCGGCATTAATATCGGTTCGATTTTAGGGTTAATTTAATGAAATTTCACGTTTTGAGTATAAAATCCTGTTAAATATGATCACATTGAATAGATTTGGACCTAATCGGTCCCTAACACCGATGGTAAACTTGATATGGCTTGGGGTTAGTGTAGATGACGTTAACCTCGCAGAGTTTCCCTAACCGGGCCTCATACATACCGACTTTTCCCCGCTAACCCGGAGATCGCCGCGAACCACAGGTTTGGATCGCTAACACCACTCCATGCATACAAGCCCTGGTGGTTATAGTGAGTGGGAGTGGGGTGAGGGCGAGGGTGAGTGGGGGGGGGGGGGGTTCGGAAGGGAAGGTGTAGCCGCAGAGTCTGGGCGGGTGAGTGGTTCACATGTTCAAAAAGGGAACAAAATGCAGCAGGAAAATAAAAGTCATATCACATAGCTATATATAGAGGAATCAATGTATTTATCTACCGCATTCCAGCCCAGCCCAAGCAGTTCAATATTCAAATTGCATCAACTGATGATTTATAAGTTTCTCCCATAGGGTGAGGCAGTATGCAGTAGGGTGGGGCAGTATGCAGTAGGGTGGGGGCTGTATACAGTGAGGTCGGGAAGAATGCAGTAGGGTGCGGCAGTGTGCATCATATACTACTAATATGTGCTTCAAACGCCACAGCAAACCAGACGGGATGGCCGAATGAGTTGAGTGTCCATGTCCTGTTTTGGGAGACCGGGGGAGCTGAACCTTCGTGGGTTCAAACCCTGGTCGAGTCAAATCAATAACTTAAAAATTACTACTAATACGTGCTAAAATCGCCGCAGCACCATCAGCGTATACTAACTAATACGTGGTGCAGACGCCGCAGTGCTATAAGCGTGTACTACTAGTAGGTGTATTCTGATATGAGCTTAGATGTTGCCAGGATGTAAACCTCCCAACAACCAAACAAACTATTGGTATGCTGACCGTGCACAGTCAGCAGTAGGTTAAAGTGTACGGCATTACAGCCTCTACTGCTGTGTTATGATAAGTGTTTTGAACTTGGGTAGTGTTTTGGACATACGTAGGGGTCATGTTTTGAACTTAACAGTAGTGTTTTCAACTTAGGTTCAAAACACTACAGTAGTGTTTTGAACGGGGTAGTGTTTTGAACGTCCTACACGGGTCCTGAAATAACAGCAGATGTCATGATGTAAAACCCCAATTGCTTGCTCATCGAGTGAATACTATATCAAGTCGGTGCCCGTCTTGAAATTACCTCAGATGTTGTTAGGATATAGCACCCCAATAACTCACTGAGTGTGCCCTGTAACTAGGGTGTACACAATAACAGGTTGGTGCACATCCTGAAATGACATCAAATGTTGCTAGGATGTAAAGCCTCGATCACTCTCTCACTGGGTGTGCACTGCAAATTGAATGCCCGCTGTCACAAGTTGGCACTCGTCCTGACATGGCCTCCGCCCTGACATGGCCTCAGAAGCTGATAGGGAGCTAAACCTCCAGCAGTCACTTCCTCCCAGATATAGAAGTGGCATGCTTGCACTTCTAAGCCCCCTTTTAACCCGGTTTGATCGCTACACTCACACGCGAGGTTCGCATAACAATGCGCATGCGCCTTTCCTCACCTGAATGTAACACCCCACCCCTCCTACCCCGACCCACGCTCCACCCACACTCCACCCACATTCACCCCAGGCCTTAGGATGACACATGAAAAGATCCAAGCTCAGTGATCTCCAGCACGCGAGTCCCCGATCTGCCCTTAATAATACAGGTGTGGAGCAGGGGGGCGAGCCGGAGGTGTGGAGGGGGAGGCCAGAAGAGAGGGGGCGGGGAGGTGTGGAGGGGGGAGGGCCGGAGAGAGGAAATGGGGAGATGTGGAGGGGGGGAGTAGTCCTGCCCATTTACATGGCGCAATTCTGCCTATACCGCCTGGTACCCGTTTTACCAATAATTCCCCGATTATTTACCACGAAAGAACCTTACATATGCCTGCACAATCCCCAGTGGAAGGGCTCTGCATGTGATATATATATATTGAGATATATATATTATATGGATAGTGATAAACCATTTATCGTGTGTACTAAGCTCTGTAGTGGTTCCTTCCCCCCACCTCATGTGGGCTGGGGGGGGGGGGGCATGCACCTCGCCCCCCCCCCCCACACACACACACCTCTTCTAGGGGCAGGTTTCGCCACTCGGTTGGAAGAATTTTTTAGAGATATATAATATACATATATATATTTAGAGATATATAGATATTTAGATATATATATATATATATGCTGCATAATGACGTTATGGGAATATAAACAAGAACACTATCCCCCACAGCTCCATTGTTTGCGGGTGTAAAACCATGAACGCGCCCATTTGCTTCCCCATCCATTATTTGCGGGCGAGAGGCCAGGAGTGCAAACGTTTATTTTTCCCGCCTCGCCGTGACGCTACCAGCGAGTGGTCAGGCTCGCCTTTTCACCGTCATTTGTGGCGGACGTTTATATGTGTGTGCGTAATTATGTGATGTGTGTATATATATGTGAGGCACAAGAACTTATGCGAATATAAATAACTAAAGTATCCCTGTACCATTCACTCATTAAAGCTGCACTGACCTAATTGTGATTGTACATAGCTAATTTAAATACTAATGCACTCATTAAGGAGTTGTCGCCACATAGAAGGACAAAATGTGGCAATTTAATCAAACATATTACTGACGAAGCCAATGGTGTCAGAGTTTTGGCAAGCTCGACAAAATTAATTGTGCATGTTTGCACTTCAAATATCTATTTTTTTTAATGTAGCCATTTAAAATAAAAGTTACGCCAAATTAAAGTAAGGTTGATCATAGTGACCAACCTAATATATGTATCTCAGATAATGACAGAAACTCAAAACCATCGGACTAGGCAACTTTATTTATTCACCGAACATGACCGGTGGCGCCGCCACCGGGCGCCCCCCTCACTAACCACGGCCGGCTTGCTACCTCAGTCGCCACGCAAAGATTATGTGGAGCATAATCTACTACAGTAATATTGCTCGGGGGGGGGGGGGGCGGGGGCGGGGGATACCATGCTGTTCCCTTGTCACGTGGTATCACTCGCTGTGTACGCCTTGATTGCATTACCACATGTCCAAATTGTGTTGGTATCTCTCGATATACCTGGGCATACGCCTGTATGCACCGAAGTAAGCAAATCACATATATACATTATGGAGGTGCTTGGTTTCAGTGCCCCTCCTTCTCTTTCAGACGGGAATGTTTACTGTAAAAATATGAATACATAGTGATTCACTGATGTATGTCCTTCGTTTCTGCTGTCTGCTACCATTGGTAAGAACTACTGTTGTAGGGAGCTGCTCACAGTGCAGGATGTTCCATGGAAAATGTCTTATTGAAGATTTCCACTACTAACCCACCATCTAATGGAATTGGTAAGAGCTAATGTTGTGGATAGCAGCTCATCGTGCAGCATTCTCTGTGGTAACGGTCTTATCAACAATTTCCACCACCAACCTGCCCTCTGGTGGCAATGGCAAGAACTAATGTTGTAAATAGCAGTTCAGTGTGCAGCATGTTCAATGGAATATGTGTTATCAACAATTTTCACCAGCAACACGCCATCTGTTGGCAATGGTAAGAACTAATGTTGTGGGTAGCAACTCACTGTGCATGCTCCGGTAAAATAGTCTATCATATTCTAGGGTGGCAGGATAGGAAATTAATGGACTTCTTTTTCCTTAAACAAAAAAGAAAGTAGCCAGCGATTAATTAGTTAACCGAGCGAGTCGCGGTCATGTGACTCACCCGACGCGACGCATGTGTACCCAGAATGCACCTGTTGACCCCATCGCTTCAGATGGGCGCGCCGGAAGGTTGGCATTGGGTTAATCAGCAATGACTTATTGGCATGCAAATCAAATTTCGCTTTGAATGTAAATTTTCGCTACAGTTAAAATAGTTTCGAGAGAGCACCGCGAAAAGAAAAAGACGATTAAATTAATTCCTGCTTCCATGAAAATTGTAAAGTGTATTATTTAAAGTGTATCGTTTGTAACATCTTAAAGAGATGAATGAATGCCAGATGGGATGGCCGAATGAATTGAGCATCCATCTCCCGTTTTGGTAGATCATGGGATTGGAATCCACGGGTTCTAACCCTGGTCGAGTCAAACCAATGACTTACAAATGTATACTTGTCGCTCCCTAGTCAGGCGCTCAACATTACTAGAATAGGACAAGGACTGGTTTGCTCAGTGTCAGGATATTGTGACTGAGTGGGATATTAGGTCATGCTGGCAGCCTGGACAAATAGTTTTGCGCCTGTCTGGACATGTTCTTGCCGCTCTGAAACCTCTATTTCCTCCCCGAGAGAGTGCCGCTGGTAACTTGCAAAAGCGAGCAGCACTTCAACACTTTTGCAGGCAGCTTTCATGAAATGATGGCAGCCTGGTCTCCCCATGGGGTAGCACTATAAAGTTACCATGAGTGTGCACTGTCACAAGTCGGTACCCGTCCGGATATGACCTTAGATGTTGGCAGGACGTAAAACTCAAACAACCAACTAAAGACATGAATAGTGGATGTTCCTGTGGCAAAGGAATCATAAAACGTGTGTGTCAATTTAATATCAGCTTTATTAAGTTAGAAACACAATATGTAATGTCGGTTACCCCAGTGAGTTGTTACTTTTAGAAGGTTCCAACCAACCAAGATGGCGATCACACAAAAATATAATCTGCAAGACTCACTCTCAAAGAAGAAAGAAGACCCAAAGCAGGAGAGAAATCGAAGTCAACTCACTCCTCAATTATAATCAAACTATTTCCATATATAAATGGATCTGCTTAGCAGCTCGGGGTGGAACTAAATACAAATCTAAGCTAAATCAAAACCAGTTGTAGGAGTGCTGGTTATCCTGCAAATTAGCGAAATTATAGTGACCAACCGAAACATACTGAAATTAAATATATATTGTAGTGTTCTTAAATGCGGTTTCGCAAATTAAAAAAAAGGAAAGTTTGTTTCATTTAACAATGCCTCTAGAGCACATTGCTTTTTATCATCGGCTATTGGACATTGAACATATGGTCATTCTGTCATATTTCTTTAGAGGAAACCCGCTCCCATCACATAGGCTACTCTTTCCGATAAGCAACAAGGGGTCTTTTATATGTACTTTCCTACATACAGGAGAAGGACATACCACAGCCTTTGATGAACCAGTTGTGAACCACTGGTTGGAACGGCAAATAGCCCAAACTGCAAATGTGTCCACTGAGCAGGATCGATATGAAGACTTACACCTTCACCGGTGGACACTCTACCGCCTGAGCTACGTCCCGCTCCCGGTTTCGCAAATTAAATAATATATAGATATTAATATATATATATATAAATATAATTACTAAATAAACTAAATAAATTAACTATATCACTCAGTGATATCCCTCAGTCCATAGTCGCTACAGAAATGCTCGATCATCATAACATTCGAACTGCTACTGTCTGAGTCCCCCATGGTAACAATTACTTGCCTCCCTGTTTAAACATAAGTTCTTAAATATAAATAGCAGCTTGTTCTATTTCTAGCTCATTGGTTTTTTCCCATGTGACCTGACCAGATATCATGTGGTGAATCGCGGTGGGAATTTTATACAGAAAAAAACTAAATCTGTTCTCTCTTTCTCGCTGTTAATATTGTGGTACACAACTGCCAAGCTCGCATTCCAAAATTGTTGAGGGTATGTCAACTCATGCTGCGTACATTATTTGTAATAGTCTGCACTGACCCCTCAGACAAGGAGCCGCATAGACATGTAACCAAGGCTAGGGTTTGTTTGTTGTTATTTCACGTCTTAGGAACATCTAAGTGTTACATCCTAGCAACATCTAAGGTCATATCAGGACGGTAAAGCCCTGGGCACATACACATTAGTGAATGTAGTTGAATGTAGTTGAACGTAGGATAGATTAACGTGGGTCAAACATGGTGTAAGTATGTTAAACTATGGTGAAAAATGTTAAGGTATGGCAGGTTTTGGTATGGATAAATACATTATGTCACAGATGCCGGTACATTCAACTATGTTCAACTAAGTTCAACTACTTCAACTACGTTCAACGTATGTTAGCCTCCACTATGGTTGACTACGTTCAACTACATCCAAGTACTCTAAAGTATGCTAGAGTATGCTAGAGTATGCTAGAGTATGCTAGACTACATTAACAGCATGGAGACTGTGTGACAGTATGTTAGCCTCCAAAGTAGCGCCTTTTTGAGCATGTCCAAAGATTAAAACTCACGGCCCACCCATGTTATTACCAAGTTAGCATGACAGAGAAGTATGGATGCTGGTACGTTCAACTACATTCAACTACATTAGCCTCCACTATGTTCAACGATGTCCACTATAACGTGTATCTGACCGGACCTGGAGGGTGATTGCATCAGGGATCTTAGATAGTCTAATGGTTAGGACGCTAGCCCTGGAATGGCAAGAAGTGTGGGTTTGAAACCAGCTCTAGATGCAATGTTTCCCATTTCCATCACCCATCATGACACTGGTTGCCTTGAAGAGGACCATGTACAAGCTACATGTTGTATGGCTATTGAATCTACCCTGTGTATGTGTATGTACTTGCAATGCCTCTATATGTGTAACCGTAAGCATTAAATGACTTATAGAGATAAATGATTAAAAATACTTACAATTCCGGGGGAATGAATGTAATAGTCTGCACTGATATCTCAGGCAAGGAGCCACATGGGCAGGTAGGTGTGAAAAGGATGATTGCACCAGGGACTCTAGGTTATGTAGTGGTTAGGATACTAGTGTAGGAATGGTCAGAAGTATGGGTTCGAAATCTGCGCAATGTTTTCCATTTGCACCACCCCACCCCACGACATTATCCTCCGCTATCCTTGTAGAAGCGCCAGACTACTAGGATTGTAAATGTTGTGTATGCTGTTAAAGCTGCATAGTCTGATGAAATATCAAATTTTCAAAACCAAACCAATTATCTAGATTTGATTTTACATATCTAACTTAGATACTGATGCACTTATTAAGCGTTTGTTTCTGTGTAGAAGGCAATACTGAGTCAATTTGACAGAACCTGTTACTGCAGAAGTCTGTGGTGTCTGAGTTTTGCCAAGCTTGCCAAAACTAATTTTCCATGTTTGCACTCAAAATATCTCAAAAGTTTACCATTTAAAATAAAAGTAACTTTGAACTAATGTAAAGTAGATACTAGTGATCGATCTAATATATTTATCTCAGAAAAAATACAGAAATTCAAAACCATCGGACTATGCATCTTTAAGCTCGAGCGACAATGGCTTTAACAATTAACAGGTATGGACAAATGCAAGCAAACGCTGTCATGAGCAGAAGTGACGTTCTCAGACCCTATTCTGCCTGAAATTTTAACTTTTGATGAACCAAGATTATTTATATCTAAGAAAGGTTCTGCGAGGACCATTTCCACGTTAATAGGGCTACTGATGGGCTGCCAAGACTCTGCTCGGAGAATGATCCAAGGAGAGCCACCACATAAAGCTGGATGCTACTAACGTCACGTGTCGAGTCTATTTATAGCTTCCAGGCTGTACGTCGCTTCCCCTGGCGTTTGATTTGACTGTGAACATTTTGACTAATGCAATTGCGCTGAATAGGTCAGTAGGTCAGAGGGGAGAAGACTGCTGCTAAAAATAGATGTATTCACTCTCGTGGCCTCGCTATGATAATGACAGTGGAAGATGACCAGATGACATGTTGCTTGAACTGAATCGTGTGTTTTGGGTTTCCCATTCTGTTCTAAGTTTGTTCATTGGGGGTTTTGCATCCTAGCCGAGGTTCCATGAGTGGCTGAATCGGTAAGAAGAGCACAGGCTTCCCATGCAGAAGGTTGACAGTTCGAAATCTGACTGAGTCAAATGAATGACTTACAAAATTGATACTTATTGCTACCTAGCCTGGCACTCAGCATTACTAGGATAGGGCTGGTTAGCTCAGTATCATGATAATGTGCTTGAGTGAGAAATTGGGTTGTAGTGCTGGTTTCTCAGTGCGGCAGCATTATAAATTGCCAGGAGTGCACACTGTCACAAGTCGGTACCCATCCTGATATGACCTTTAGATGTTGCTAGGATCTAAAACCACAACAAACAAACATGCACCGTGTAGTGTGTGATGGGTGTCATGTGTAAGCAACGAGTGCTTTCAAAATCACATATAATCGCTTAGCAGTGAGTTTTATCCAACTGCTGTCGTAGGGCCAGTACACATTCTGATATGATCGTTGATGTTGCTAGGAAGAAAAAAACACATACATTCAATCGCCCAGGATTCATTGGAAAGTTCCTGAGTGTGTGTTTGAAAGGGCACTGGCACGAAGCGGTCATTATGCCAATACCGAGACTCGAACTCATACCTCTGCCATTCCGGACAGTGCGTCTTAATCACTACACCAGTTAGGTTGCCTGATTCAATCCCCACGCCCACCTACATACGTGGCTGCTAAGATGTAAAGTCAGTATAGACTACCTCAATTCCTTTTATCTTTCAACATTTTAAACCAAATTGGAACTAGGTCATATTCTTATTTTATTGTACAGCGCCTTAGAATGTATTATGCTAGTTTGAACGCTATATTAAACCAAATTCTAACAAGCGCATATTCTTGTTTTATTCCACAGTGCCTTAGAATGTATTATACTAGGGTGAGCGCTATATTAAACAAAATGGAACTAGGTCATATTCTTATTGTATTGTACACTGCCTTAGAATGCATTATGCTAGTGTGAACGCTATATTAAACCAAATTCTAACATGCACATATTCTTGTTCTATCGCACAGCGCCTTAGAATGTATCATGCTAGAGTGAGCGCTATATTAAACTAAATTGGAACTAGGTCATATTCTCATTTGATTGTACAGCACCTTAGAATTCCCCATGCTAGTGCGAGCGCTATATCAAATTTGCATTATTATAATTATTATTGCTTCGCATTGCAGGATCCAAGCTAGTTACTTGGGTAGAGAATTGGTCTCACGCACTGCCCCATGCCCCCATCCGCAGCCCTCACGCCTACCCCGACCCCCTTTCCCACCCTACCCCCTACCCCCTACCCCCTACCCCTTACCCCAACCCCCTGCCCCACCCCCTGCCCCCATCCCCTGCCCCCACCCTCTACCCGACAGGCCGTGTGCTGCTTACCGGCGCTAATTCATTAAGGCGCCTAAAACAAGGAGTGGCGTCGGCCGACTCCCGTCAAACTCTCGCCAAACTCTCGCCAAGCTCTCGCCCAGCTCTCGTCCCACACCTTCTTCCCGTCGCCTGCTTGATCAGTGTTTAAGGTTTCAAAATTGGAACTGACCTTATTAGACAGGTGGGTCTAATAATAGCCCTAGTTAAGGTTGGGTTTTGTCGCTTTCATTTCTTCTCTCTTCCATTGCTCTTCCACTCTCCTCTCACTCTCCCCACTCGTCTCATCTTCCACTCTCTTCCCCTCCCACTCCTCTGTCTTCCTCTCCCCTCCCACTACCTTCCCCTTCTGTCTCTTCCCTCATCAGGTAGTCCACAGATACCTCCCAATTTCCAAATGTTCACATACCCATACATGCAAACACCACACTCCCACACAACCACAGAACCACGCCCCACCCACCCATACACCCATACACCCACATACCCACCGACACACACACCCACCCAAACACCCATAACCCACACCCCATATCCCCACACATGCAAACGCCGATGCCCCATACCCCACACCCACCCACCAACACACACTCACACACGCATTCCCACACACCAACACCCCACCCAATTCCCCACCCCACACACACCACACACCCGGTCACGTCATGGCCTGTATCCGTGCCTCCTGTACACTAGTCAATAATTCGCCTCGAACGTCCAACATACTACACAATAATCAGTCACAGAATCAGTCACAAGCTGCAGAATAATTTGCCTGGAACGCTACATGAAATAGACAGTAAATCACGGAGAATCCGCCGTACATTACGCATTATTCTTCCTACGACCACGTTGATCCGGGATCGAAGATAATAACCAGAATCCCAATATTGTGCATTTGACACCATAGTCCAGTGGCAATATCGACTGACACTACCTCATACTCTCAGTGGAATGTAAAAACTGGATTCCCAATCAGCAATAAACCGAGTCCCTTTGTTGCCAATACCACAAGCTGCAGTTGCAATTTGCAACACGTTGTCGGATATGAAGGGAAAGTCATATTAAAGGATGGATAGACAATTTCCACCAATTTCCACTACCAACCCGCCCTCTGGTGGTAGTGGCAAGAAGTACTTTGTGTGTACCAGCTCACAAACTATACTCACTGTGTGACATGCTATGTGGAAAAGGTATTATACTTTATAGAGAATTTCCGCCACCAACCTGCCCACTGGTGGCAATGGCAAAAACTAAGTCATGTGTAACACTAGGAGCTGATGGGAAAAGGTCTATAGAGGATTTCCGCCGCCATCCCGCTCTCTGGCGACAGTGGTTAAAACTAATTCTGTTCATTGCGCATGTTCCATTGGAAAAGGGTCTATTGGTAAGGCAGAAAATGAAGGCAGAAAGAATCAGCTACAGTTATGGGTGGCGCCACCTTAATCAACAGGGTTGAACTGACCTGGGGAGGACAGCGCCAGTTCTGGCTAGCGGCAGGACAGAGAACTTCCCAGTCAAAATTAGCTCCATGTGTAATCAAACGTGGACCTTGAACCCTCAGGTCACACCTTACTGAACAAGCTCCACTCCGTCTAATCACATGAGATGCCGCCCTGCTGCTGTCTGCCCTTACAATTTACATCCCCCTCCACACACACACACTTCTTCCCAGCCATCAGTCCTCCCCCACCTGCCTACAGCATAAGGGTTACCAGCATCAGCACCACCCACCACCCCCCTGACAACTAACTGCATCTTTTCATTAACCATGATACCATTACACCCTCCTGCAAACCCACACTGCCCCTGCACTACTAGCCGAACCAACATACCTCCCATAACCGCATAATCACTTGCTAAACTGAGTGCCCCAAAATCAACTGCCCAAACCGATGATTATATGATAAGTAGTGCTAGGTGCTCAGGTATGCAGGTATTGTAGGTCTAGCAATACCTCAGGGTATTGCAGGTATAGCAATACCTCAGGGAGTCTGATGCCCCTGCCCTGCAGAGTGGTAAACCACTGCCTTGTGGAACAGGTTCTTGACAGAACCAAAGGCTCAGGGAGTAAACCCTAAACAGGAAACCATGTCACTGTGGCAGCATTAAGGGCGGTTGATGTATGGAACTCCCAACATCTCCCGACCAGCCACAGCAGGGACAAATAGTTTTGCGCCTGTCTTGACATGTTCTTGCCAGTGTGAAACCTCTATTTGCTCCCTGAGAGAGTGCCTCTGGTAACTTGCAAAACCCAGCACCACTTCAACACTTTAGCAGGCAGTTTTCATGAAATGTGACCGACTCATGGATGCCACTGTCACAGCAGAGAGCTAAATGGAGAGCGGCAGTCAAGTAATGAAAGCAGTCTTTGTCGCATCGCGACCGACAGCATGATGATAATGATGATGAGTGCTAGAACATGTACATTTGAATATATGAATATTTTTATTTTTATTTATTTTTATTTTTTTATTGAGGCTGTATTTATACTGTCCATAGCATATAAGCCCGGGTACCCAGGCTTGTTTTCAATGCTGGCCAGTTGTAGTGTTGGTGTTATCTTACCACACAGTGGCTGCTGATAAGGTATTTGATTGCCTGCATTTCAGTAGAATATGCTACCACTACATAGCTGAACTATATGCATGTATACACCTATGGCTGGAAGACCATGCAACTGATTTGTTTTGTTTGTGTTGGAAAAAAAGATTTGGTCAGCTGAATAAACATTTAACCCCCCACCCTCCCCGCAAAGAATATGGCTCACAATGCGAGGGCCTTTCTCATTGGGTTAACTAATCATAGTAATTATAAACACAGAGCAATTCGTGACCCGCCATGGAAAATGGCCTGCAGGGTCATAATTTTCTAAATTGGGCTTCGTCTGTGCGATTACTATACCATTAAGCTTCCAGTTACGACAATTATTAGATTATTTTTTCTCTAATATCACCGTTGGTTGCCCCTTTATAACATCATCAAAATAGCGGTCGCCAAGAGTGCTGAGAGGTGAGTGGGTGGCGAGACATTTAAATAATGATTTTTGTTCTCGATAGTAAGATCCCCAGGTGCGGAGACGCCATTTAAACGGAATTGGTCCATATTATATTATTTCGTCATTTTGGGAAGTCTGGAAAAATAAAATGGCGTCTACGGGATGAAGATGTCGCTGATGGCAATGACTTGGTAAATACGCATACGGACAAGCATGGCGTACTCCGTGAGTCGTGTTTACTCATGCTGCTATTGACATTGGTCGGCTGGTTGTTGAGAGTTTTGTGTCCTGGCAACACCTAAGGTCATATCAAGGCGGGCACCGACTTGTGACAGTGCATACTCATGGTGACTTTATAGTGCTGCTTGCACTGAGAAATCAGGCTGCCAGCATCATGACCCGATATCCCACTCAGACACATTATCCTGACACTGAGCTAACCAGTCCTTGCCCTATCCTATTAGTGAGGTCCAGACTAGGAAGCGACAAGTATTAATTATAAAGTCATTGCTTTGCCTCGACCGAGAACCGAACTCCCGACCTTCCGCACGCGCGGCCCGTGCTCTACCCTGCTACCGATTAGACGACCACACATCCTCTTATAGTCAGTCCCTGGCGCATGATCAAGAGCACACACACCCTAACCACGTGACCACGTGACCACTCACTGCCCAATCAGAGAACTGTTCGCAGTGAGCCAATTCATGCAACTGATTTGTGTTGTTTGTGCTTTATTAGGGTTTTACGTAAAACAACATCAACGGGTACCTGATTTATTTTGTTTGTGCCTTATTGGGGTTTTACGTCAAACAACATCTGAGGGTACCGACTAGCGCTTGTGACAGCGCGCACTCATGGCGACTGTATAGTGCTGCCCTCCCAATGGGGCAGCATGGCACAATATCCCACCCAGTCAGTTTATTCAGACGCTGCTTTGACCAGCCCTTGGCCTATCCTAATAATGTTGACTCCCATGCAAGGTGGCGATAAGTATCAATTTAATCAAGTTGTGTCATATTTAGTGGCCTTGTAATATAATTATGGCAAACCTTACTATCACCTTGAATATCAAGTGGAGCTGTAAATCACCAGGAGGGGGGATTTAATTAAAACAAGAGAAATCGCTACATTGTATTAAATGTTAGGCTTCTATAGAATGAAGAGCAGCCTGCTGTGACGTCACATGTGGACTGAATTAAATGTCCAGTGCGGGAGTGTGCGGGAAGCTAATCACACCCCAGAGCTCTGCTGGTTTTGTCTGTTCAGAAACTGCTCTGGGTGGGTGTTCTCTCCCTATTGGTGGTGGAGGTGGTGGTGGCTCCCCCTAGTGGCAATTCTGTATACCAATCAATGAGTGTGTGTGGGGGGAGGCGAGGAGTAGTAGACACATACAAACACCCCAGTTGTGCCCCGGCACTACTCTCTCTCGCTCTGCACACATACGCATGCGCATGGCTCAACCATCACCCAGCACACCCTCACCGCCTGCCCATCCACACACACGCATCCACACTACATTCAAACAATCGCATATTGGACACAAATGAAGACTGGAATAGCAAAGCGTGTTTGTGTGTGCTTCCATTGAACCGAAGAGCTGCCCTGGTGATACAATGTCATGTCACCCAGCGCGCACACCCCTCCTCACCCCCTTCACACACTCCCCCCCCCCCCCCACACACACACATTTACACATTCAGCCACAAAAACACACACACGAATAGACACCACCAGACTTATCGACCTGACAGATACTATCGAACCTGGGTTTAAAAAAAGAGAGATTGATTTTTCCGACTTTTTCGCACACGACATCAAACGTTGTCGGACTGGGCGCGATGGCCCAATCGACAGAGCGCGGGCCTCGCGTGCGAGAGATCGGAAATTCGGTTCTCGGCCGAGTCAAACCAATGACACTTGTCGCTTGGCATTAATAGGATAGGGTCAGGACTGGTTAGCTCAGTGCCAGGATAATGTGACTGAGTGGGATATCGGGGAGTGGTGCCGGCCATCTGATTTCCCAGTGAGGCAGCACTATAATGTTACCATGAGTGTGCACTGTCACAAGTCGGTGACCATCCTGATATGACCTTTGATGTTTCCAGGACGTACAATTCCAACAACAAACAACATTTGAAGTAAGCCTATGTCCTGCTATGACCTTAGATGTTGGCAGGACGTAAAACTCCAACAACCAACCAACCATTGGTATTTAAATTTGTGCATGTTGAGTCATGAGGCAAAACTAGCCTCATGAAATATTCGCGCCTTTCAACGCGAGACTGCGTGAATCTTTAATGCGCGAATCCAACATGGCAAACTGCATCCATGTGCTGACACAGAGTCATGGTCTTATCGATCCATTAGATTGTATTTTGTAAGCGTTGGAATTGTATTCTTTTGTGACAATCATTCCCTAAAGGAACCCATAATGCAACCTTTATTAGACTGCCACCCTTTCAACGATTTCATTGTGCTTGGAGCAATGAACACGTGGGGATTTTTCTCTCTTCGTTCTAAACAGTTCAGCATAGTTCATTTTTCTAAATGCCCATTTTTCCTCTATTTATTCCTGCTTACTGCCAATTCAAATGTGACACATTTTGTCAACTGAAGTTTTGCATAAGTAAGGTCCCTTATGAAGCATAACTTGAATTCTAACCTGCTAAGTGGTCTAGAGTTCAATTCCCGGTCAAGTCAAACCTATGACTGACAAAATGTATAGGCGCTCAGCATTATTAGGATGGAGTAAGGACTGGTTGGCTCAGTGTTAGGATAATGTGACTGAGTGGTATATTGGATCATGGTGCGAGTGGCCTGGTTTCCCAGTGGGGAAGCACTAGAAAAGTGTCATGAGGACGTTAAACTCCAACAACCGACCAGCTGTGTGAACATATTTTTGCAGAAATTGCATGCAGTAATTATGACAAAGGGAGTGAGTGGCGCCCTCTGTGGCACTTGAAGGAAGTAGTGCAGCATAGATATGTAAATAAGTCGATATGGATTAACGTCTACTGAGGAGTAATATTAAGGGAGTTATAATATTACTTTAGCTTTCTTCAACGGGCAAGGATATCACAATACAGTGTGGTAGTCTGTCACAGATGGTGTAGTTTCGGAATAAATTCCATGAAATAAAGTATTATAATTGTCAAAAGACATACATGGACAATCATCGAAACATAAAAATTTACCCACAAGAAGGTATATGTAATAACCCAGGTGGGTTGACGAATCATAGATTAAGCAGTGGAAATTTTAATTACAGATAATTGGTCTTCCTCATTCCTCTCATTCCTTGCTCCTTGTCTTAGCTTAGAAAAAAATGCAAAAAGCTAGTGTCGGCGATAACAAGTATCAATTTTTAAATCATTGTTTTAACTCATTTGGCATTTCCATCTGGGGTTTTACAGTTAGTTTGCAGTGTCATCCAATATTGTGAGGATCATAATATTCCTTATTTATTTTCGATCAATCAATTACAGTAAACTGCACTTTCTGATTTGAAGTTGCTTAGTCCAATGGTTTTGAGTTTATTCAATACCTGTATAGATATATACATTATGTTGATTGCTAAATCTACTTAGATATACCTTGAAGTTAATTTTGCTTTAAAATGGCTCATTGCTGTGATATTTGAAGTGAAATTTGGCATGCACTTCAAAATGCTGAACCCATAGGCTAAAAGGCTATAAGGCAAACACCGGTTTAATAAGTACACCAATGTGTGTCTCACCTGTAGCTTACAGGTGAGACAAAACTGCCCCTAACTTCACCCTCTGTACAGCACCACCCCACGTGACCTAACATGACTAACCCCACTTTGCAGCCCCACCCTCCCCTCCCAGCCCCTCCCTCCCACACTCCCACACACACACGCGCACACAAAACATTCACACCTCAATAGGCGGCACACCTTCAAGTCAGGCATGCTGCAACAAAACACAGCAATTGGCACTTCGCTACAATCCACCCTCTAAAGCCCCAGTCACACCTACCCGGATACGCCCCGGATTTTGAGCCGGACCAGTCGCCCGGACCGCCCCGGACCGCCCCGGACCGCCCTGGACCGCCTCGGACCGACCCGGATAAAATCGCTGTTTTCGTCGTTTTTGGCCTCGCACTCACACCATTCCAGATGAGCCCCCGGACCAGAGGCCGGATCGCCCCGGACCACCCCGGACCACCCCCGGACTCCCCAGTGTAGCCACGGACTAGTCCTGGATGAGTGATCCGGGGCGATCCGTGGCTGATCCGTGGTCATCCGGGCTGATCTGGGGCAGTTTTGGTCTTATCCGGGCAGTCCGGGAGTGGTTCGTGGCTACGCTGGAGGTAGTCCTGGAAAGTCCGGGGGTGGTCCGGGTTAAACCGTGGCTGAAATATGGCTCATCCAGGGCGAAACAGCCCCGGACCACCCCCGGACCACCCCCGGTCCACCCCCGGACTAACCTGACCACCCCCGGATCATGCCGGATTGAGCCCGGATCGCAAAATGCCCCGGACCGCCCTGAATGTTTTAAACATTTTAAAACATATGGGACGGACCCCGGACCAGCGCCGGACCACGCCGGACCACGCCGGACCACCACGGCCGAGCCACGGATCAGCCCGGATCGCCAGGGACCACCCCGGATGATGGTCTGGGGCTCGTCCGGCCTGTGATCCGGGTAGGTGTGACTGGGGCTGTAGTACCATTCACACTTGTAAACTCCCAGACTTACAAGGGTATGATCCTCATCTCGCGCTTCACCCTCCCTCCACCACCCACTCCATCCCCCACCTCCCAGTACCTCACAGTCACCGCCCTTCACACCCAGCACATCCTACACCACTGTTAATCAGTGGCAGGGTTTGCGTAGTACTAACATTGAGGTACGTAATCCTCACCCATACTCCCCCATGCACACACCCACGTACAATCTACACACCCATATCCTACATCTACTTCTCTCCCACATCCACCTTCACACCTACTTCGACTACAACGGAGATGCAGATCTGACACACATCAACACCCACCCACGACTAGCCTTCACTAACATTCCCTACTGCACAGTGAATACCCCTCCTCACACCAACACATGCCCCTACATTGGTCAACACCCACAGCTAGTTTTCACCCTCACATAACACCCTTAACATATAGTCCTAGTAGTTTAGTACAGACCCCATCTCACACCAGCACACACCCCTACACATCTACACACTCACACCCACATATATACATACATACACCCACATCTAGCTACATCCACACACAGGCTCTCCTTGCAATACACCCCATCCCCACCCTCCACACACCCTCCACACACACCTATATACAGCTACACACCCACATCCACACCCACACCCACCCACACAGATCTACACACATCTACACCCACACACACCCTACACACGCTCTCCTTGTAATACGCCAGCTCCCCACCCCCCACCCTCCACACCTACCTTCATACAGCTACACACCCATGTCCCCACACCCACATCCATACACCCAGACCTACAATCTACAGACATCTACACCCACACGCACCCTGCACACGCTCTCCTTTAAGACATGCCCCTCCCTACCTTCCTGCCCTCCTCCACCTACCCTCATCTCCACACTCCCACCCTCACCCCGCCACTACCACTACCACCGGCCGGCTGGTACCCGGGGTGTAGTAAAGCTATTGACCCTGCATTGCGCACTAGACTTCAGGGATCAATACCCGGCTCCATGGCAGCTTCCCGGCTCCAGAAGCCCCGCCCTCCCGCACACATAAACTTGCTACTCACCAAGTAGATAAAGCCTCCAGACACCATCCTCAGGGTGGAGAGTTACAGACATCGCTAGTGTAAAATAGTTTAAGTTGGTTTTTTTTAGGGAGGTATGGGGGCTTTTATATGGTTGCTTATTTTGTTGGAATTTTTTAAGGGGACATTGCAAACCATCGCTCTGGGAGCAGACCCCCGCTACCCCCCTCCCTCCTCCTTCCCCCTCCGCCTTCTCCCCTACCCTTTCTCCCTTACCCCCATCTCCCCTAGCCCCATCTCCCCTAGCCCCACCCCCACCCACCTTGCCGCGGCTGAATTGGAGACGCGCATGCGCAAGGGGACTTTCCGTGTATTCTATCTTAACGGACGTTGACGTGTATTTTAGTGTAGCCATTTCCGCGAGGGAAATTCTGATTGATTACACCACCCCCGGGTGACTGAACACAAATGCCGCTAGGTGGAGCCACCTGGTCCACGAAGGGTTACTGTTGAAGAGGAGGAGAGTGGACTGTGTATGACGGGGGTGTTGGATTGTGGTATGTTGGGGTTGGAAGCCCTGGCTACATTTAAGGTCATATCAGGACGGGTATTTGGGTTGTGACAATATTTTCTTGACTTGTCTTATTTTTATTGTAGATATTATTACTTAGTTCAGTTAATGGATCAAACTTTTGAGAGAAAAAACTGCAAAAGCAGTGCATGCTGGTCTGATTATGGGATCTCGTATTTTAATTTTACATTCCTTGATTAAAATGGGGGAGATTGCAGTTGCAGGCAATTGGTCTGCAGTCAATTAAATGGGATTAACAGAACATTGGCAGCTAAAATGAACACCTTCAGGAAAATAAGGCATTATATGAGTGAAGAGACTGCTCTTCTATTGTAGAAAACCACAATACTACCCAACATTGATTATAATGAAATAATATATAATATACTAACTAAAAAGCAGCAAACAAAGCTCCAAACTATACAAAATAGAGGGTTGTGCAGAGTATTTAAAGGAAAAACACTTCATACCATTGAGATGCACAATAAAGCTAAACTAGATGCCCTAAATATTCGCAGAGACAAGCACCTATTAGGCCTAATGTACCACCATGCGAAAGACCCATATTACATAGATACATCTACACACACGACACCTGCAGCACAAGTCACCCTCCTGAAAGTGCCACATGTTAAAACTAGTAAAATGAAAAGGTCACCGGTTGTTCTGGGGGGAGCACTCTGGAACCAACCTACATGCACATTTAAATCAACCAGCCTTGGCCAAAGCAGATCAATGCCACACTGGGGTCGGTGTTGCCGTTCCTTTGCCTGTCCCTCCGCTCTCCCCCCCCCCCCCCCAAACAAACATCCACTGTAAACTCAACCCGTAGCGGCCAACTAGACCAAAAAACCCATCTACAATGGAATGAGCCTCGAAATGATTCTAGTTGGATCCTACTGAGGTACATGATTAATCAATATTAACCTACTTACTAACTCAATAGGCCCCACTTGAGAATACCATGAACACCAGTTCAATCACAAAGGCCCACCCTACATCCCACCATCACCCTTTCAACGAGTATGTTACTACTAGAAAGATAATTAGTTATGCCCCACCCCCTACTAATGCTTACAATACTAGTCTAACATAGTTACCTCCCCTCATATGTTTCTTTTTTCTCTTATCTTCTTCTTTACCTATTATTCATGTACTGATGTTTTGCTTATTTCCCTGTAATTGCCTATCTATATATTGTTGTAGATTTGTTTAGTGTGTAGAGGCAATTGCCATTAGGGCTGGAAGACCAGTGCACTAGCACTGACAACATGTTATTCATAGGAATAAAAACACTTGAACAAAAAAACTAAGAAATCTTCCTTGCCCTATCCCAGTAATGCTGAGCGCAAGACACGTTATCAACAAGTATCCATATATCACCTCGGGGTTCAAATGGAAACAGAAGGCGGGCGTTGCAGTGTGAAATGGGCACATCGACTGTGGTGTGAGAGTGTGCATTGTGAATGTGCGTAGGGAGTGTTCTGTGAATGTGGCCCTCAGGGATGTGGCGTCAATTTGCCATTTGTCATCCTCGAATCCAATGCACAACCTTCCCTCCACAATCCCTTCCTCCCACCCCCACCCAACACTCCACAACCCCATCCTTTTCCCATCCCATCCCACCCAACTCGTTACAATCTCCTCTTCACTCCTCCCCTCCCCCACCCAACACTCCACAACCCCCTCGCCTCCCCCACCCAAGATGCCATAAAGCCTTTCTCTTCCTCTCCCCTTACCTCGCCCAGCACGCCACAACCTTCACCTCCATTCCATCACCTAACACACTACAACCCCCTCCTCCTGACCTTTCCCACCCTCCCCCACCCAAGACACCACCACAACCCCCACCCTCTTCATCTTCCCTTACCTCTCCAACACAACGCCCCACAATGCCCTCCCTTTCCCCTTCCTCCCTGGTCAACAGGCTACAATCCCCTTCTCAACACCCCCTCCCCTCCCACCTAAGATACCACAACATCCTCCTCTATCGTCCCTCACCAAACACGCGACGGTCACCTTCCTCGTTCCCTCCGCTCCCCCAACCAACACGCCACAACCCATTCATTCCAGCTCCTCTCCCCCATACCCCATATGTGCCACAATCCCATCCTTACCACCTTTCCTCCCCTCTCTCACGAAATACACCACAACCCCCTTCATCCCTCAACCTGTCTATCTTCCCTCCCCTCCCCCACCCTACACGCCACAACCCTCCCTCTTCCTCTTCCCTACCCTCCCCTCCGCTGTCCCATCCCATAAACAGGCTACGACCCCCCTCCTTCCCTCCCCTCCCCTCCGGTGCTCCATTAACAGGCTACAACCCACCCTCCTTCCCCCCCCCTCCCCTCCGCTGCCTCATAAACAGGCTAAAACCCACCCCCACCCCTCCCTCACCCCATGAAAAGGATACAACCCCCCCACCCTCACCTCTTCTTCTCCCGCCCCATAAACAGGCTATACAATCTACCCCCTCCCCTTCTCTCCCCTCTCCCGCCCATAACAGGCTACAATCCTCCCTCCTTCTCTCTCCTCCCCTCAGCTGTCCCATACAAAGGCTACAACCCCCCTTTCCCTCCTACACCCACCCTCCTTCCCTTCCCTCCCCTCCACCACCCCATAAACACCACACAACCACCCACCCCCACCACCCCACCCCCACACACATTAAGGCACTAAGCCTTTAACCTCCGGGAGGGTGTAAAAGCTGATTGAGATCCGAACACCATTTGATGGCCATTCAGGGCCATAGCTTCCAGCTCAATTCAGCTCAATTCCGCTGAACAATCTCCTACACAGCAACAGAATACTGCTCACTCTGTAATGCATGGATTCGTGCTAAGCATCGAAATTTAGCAAGCATTTGTGTTTAATTAATTAAAAATAGAACATGGCATGCGTTCCATTAAAACCCAGTTGATTAACCTGCATAACCATGTTCGATTTGGTCATTCTGATTAAGTAAAACTATGTTTGTTGTGTTATTGGCCCTTTTGTGTGAATGTCCATACAAGTCTACATACTATTTAACGTCCATACAAGTCTACATACTAAACCATATAACTTAATATAGATATTAGATTCTTGGATAACATCTCTAACACCGACCACCTGCTTGGCATCTGCCTTTAATTATTAATATCCATTAACCTCAATGCCTATAAGCCCATTAACATGCATTATATTCTAATATGCTCAAAGGATTTGTTGGTGTTTTTTTCTTATTTTGCAATCAAATATGGTAGATTGTTTTTGATTAGCATCCCCCAAGGGAGTAATCTCCCTGCATGTACACTAAATGCATGTGCCATGCAAAAATATAATAAAACTAAAAATAATTCTAAAGGATTACCAATACAGTTTATGGCCTGAAGACCAGCGCAACAGCGCTGAACCACAAAGGATCATAGTGTTACTGTTACATTGAACATATAAATAAATTACTAAAACATTAATGCCCCAGTCACATACACATTAGTGGACGTAGTTGAACGTAGTGGAGGCTAACGTAGTTGAACATAGTTGAACATAGTTGAACGTAGTTGGACGTAGTTGAATGGAGTTGAACATAGTTGAACATACCGGCATCCATACTTGTCTTTGATGTTAACTTGGTAATAATGTGGGTGAGCCGTGATGTCCGATTTAATTTTTGGACATGTTCAAAAGAGCGCTACATTAGAGGCTGAATTTGCATCCGTGATGCTACAGTACTCTAGCATACCCTAGCATACTCTAGTGTGCTCTAGCATACTCTAGCATACTTGGACAAAGCCCTAGTCACATAAATGTTAGTGGATGTAGGTGAATGTGGAGTGGAGGCTAACATAGTTGAACATAGTTGAACGTAGTTGAACATACCAGCATCCATACCATAATGTATTTATCCATACCGTAACGTATTTATCCATACCAAAACCTGCTATACCTTAACATATTTCAACATAGTTTAACGTATTTACACCATGTTTGACCCACGTTAGCCTCCACTATGTTCACCTACGTTCAACTACGTCCACTATCATGTATGTGTCTGGGGCATTACTGTATGTGGCAATGTACAAGGTGGATAAAGGGAGAGGTTGGGAAGACCTGGAGTTTGGTAGGACCCAGTGGGACGTGGAGAACAAGAACAACTGGAGAAAACTGGTTGGAATTTCATTTGTGATACCCCAATAACCCTCGCGTTTAAGGACTTGATGATGATGAGGAGGAGGAGGAGGATAATGATGACCAGTGGAATACATATGAATACATTCTATATAATTGGTGGGGTATTCTTCTACATAATTAATTAAACCATTAGGAATCCAAAATTATTTTAAATCACCATCCGTTAGATGGGTTGGATGGTTTTTGGAGTTTTACGTCCTGTCAACATCTAAGGTCATATCAGGACGGGTACCGACCTGTAGCAGTGCACACTCATGGCGACTTTATAGTGCTGGCCCACTGGGAGACCAGCCCACTGGCACCATGACCTGATATCCCACTCAGTCACATTATCCTTACAATGAGCCAACCAGTCCTTGCCATATCCTAATAATGCCGAGAGCCTGGCTAAGAAGCGACAAGTATCATTTGTTAAGTCTTTGGTTTGACTCGACCAGTAACCCATTGGTTCGAATCCCACAAGCTACCAAACGGGAGACGGACACTCAACTCATTCGGCCATCCCGTCTGGTTTCATCCGTTCGAAGAAATAGTCACAGCTTGGTGTTGGGAGCAATTCTCCATGACCTTGACCCTATTGGTCTGACCTTTGAAAACCGGCCGCCCTGATCGCCGCGCAGCACGCGCCTCGTTTCCGGCAACATGACCCCATTAGAGCCGGATTGTGACATGGTTTCACCCAATGACCTAGTTAGCCGATGGCGTGTTGGCGCGGGGCTAGTGGGGGGGGGGGTGCAGGGAGAGTGGACGACTGCAAAGAATATCAGTTACTGGTCGCCTATCCATACACTTTTACTCTTGTTAGCTACCGCCACCTGTTACTTAAATATATAGGTGATGAATAACGCATTATACGAGAATAAATACCAGGGGAACATATACTTATTATAATTATTAATATGAATAAGCAATGCTTAGGACCGACCCGCCCACATTAGTCGGAATTACGAAACTGTCTATAGAAATTGAATATATTCGCTGTCTTCCACCGTTTGCTGCGGACAGAAGTTTGACGAGTTTGCATGTGCTGAAAACGACGTCGAGAGGCAAACAAATGCCTGTGACCATTGAGTTTGGTTCTATTGAGTTTGCCGCTACACGCAGTGCAAAACTAAATTAATAGAAATACAGAACAATTTGGCATAAACATGAAAGTTTGGAATTACAAACTTGTCCATTGACATATACATATAAATGCTTGGAGAATTATTTATTTAGGCCCAATGCCTATTATAGCTGTATCCTATTGATTGATTGATTGATTGATTGATTGATTATTATTTAATTCAACACGAGTATACAAATGGCAGCCGCCATAGGGCTATTTCTGTTTCCGTTTGCTGGGTTTTAATGATTTCATTTTCCACCTCTATGAGTATGAGTAGGGGTATTGTTTTTGTATATATATACAGGTGTTAGTCCTTAGGCTCTCCCCCCCTGGGTGGGTCGGTATTATTCCTTCATAGGCGCCTTAGTGGAGTGACCTCCCCCCACTCGCGCCCCCAGCTGTAGGGGTAATCTATTCGGGTCCCCCCTCCCCCCCCCCCCCACGCGCCGGACAAACTGGAGGAACATATATATATATATATGCTTCCGGGCGAGTGGCCAGTTCAGCCCCAGGCAAAGGGGAGGGGGGCGAGTGCGTGCCCGTCCCGGTACCCGCCCCGGCCCCGGCCCCCACCCCAGCCGCAGGGGGTGGGGGAAGGACCACTACACAGCTTATTACATGCGCTAAAGGGTTTATCACTATCACAACATTTGCCACCTGTTATTTGCCACTTTCATAGCCAGAATTTAGCCAATATGGACTTTTTCCACCCATATGCTTGCGATTACGTCATCTTGTACCAGAGTGTGTGCATGTGTGTGCATGTGGAGCCAGCACGTAGATATATATAAAAGAGCCATAGCAAGAAGGTTCCATGGTTAATGTTAGTATAAGGTGTTATACACTATATAATTGGGGAAGTAGCTTACCAGCATTGAGTGAAGGAGTCAGTCACGACGGGGCAGCTGTGAAAGGGAAGGAAATAGAACGGTGTTAGCATGACTCAGCAGTATCAGATGTGGAAAGTCTATGTGCACGATGCTTAAGTCGTATATTCCGATGAAACCACCACATTGTGTAACCCATAATACTTTCTAGATTGTATCCTACATATTGAACTTAGAGATGAATGCACTTGTTAATCACATGATGATGCATAAAATGAAACGATAAGGCAATTTAATAGAAGCTGTTAGTGTTTATGGTATGAGAATTTTGACATAAATATTAAAATTGATGTCTTCATGTTTGCACTTCAAATATCTCCAAACCTAACCTTTTTTTATAACATAAGGAGGTCGATTATAATATAAGGAGGTCCAGTATAACATAAGGAGGTCGAGTATAATATAAGGAGGTCGATTATAACATACGGAGGTCGAGTATGGCATAATGAGGTCGAATATTACATAAGGAACTCGAGTATAACATAAGTAGGTCGAGAATAACATAAGTAGGTCGAGTATAACATAAGGAGGTCGAGTATAACATAAGGAGGTCGAGCATAATATAAGGAGGTTGAGTATAACAAAAATCAACCTAATATGTATATTTGTTGTTGTCGTCAGAAATTCAAAGCCATCGGACTATGCAACTTTAAAGTTGCAAAATCCGGTGGTTTTAAATGTATACATAAATATATTAGACTGATTATTATAATCTGCTTTACTTTAGTTTGAAGCACCTTATATTTTAAAGAGATGCTTTACTTTAGTTTGCATTAATATATATTGTATAGGGGCAACTTCAGAGATATTTGAAGTCAAACATGCAAATTTAATTTTGGCATAGACATCGAAATGTCGAACATAGGCTTTGCTTAACCCATCTTCAAGCATAGCAACTTAAGACATGAGCAGTAAGCTGCAATAAATGCTTAATGAGTGAACCAGTATCTTACTAGGATATGTAGGTTCTAATTTAAGTAAGTGTTTTGGTTCAGGGATGTGATACTTTCATCTGACTATGCAGCTTTAATTCTAGCAGTTAGCGCCTCCTGGTGTGACCGCATTGATTTACAGATGACATACTGAGATGGTTTATTATTGTTAAGTTGATAACCAGACAAAAGAGCGGAATGAGCTGAGCCAACGCTTCTTGTGTGGCAGGTCGTGGGTTCGAATCATGGTTGAGTTAAAGCAATTGTAAATTTTCCGATATTTAATGGAGACACAGGGATGAGAAGAAGATGTTTATTTAAGAATATTAGTGAGAAAGGGTTAACGTAAATAGGATGTGGAGAACGGATTAACTTCCATATACCTAGAGCATCACTCACACCACAGCTGTTGCTATGGGTACACGTGGGAGGGGTCAGAGTTGGGCAAGAAGGGAAAGCAGTATTAAATATGTGGAGGTAGCACCTACTAGGGCTTGTCTTGTAGGGAGGGTTACATAATATTGGGAGGGTGTAGACATTACTGAGAGTGGGACGGGATGTACGCTTGGATCAGGTAGAAGCCTTTCTAGATTGTGGGATGTGGCCTGGATTGCCCAATGAATGATCCACCAATCAAATCCATGCCTTAAGGATATAGCCCCAAAGGAGTTGCAATGAAAGCTGCATAATTTATAATATTAAACAGATTGTGAATACGGCAGACGTATACTGTGACTGTTGCTTCTTCCCCTCTGATGTCACTCGTGTGTGAACTATATTATATTGAGTTGTTTTGCTTTGGTTGCTATTGTCACTACTATTGGTAAGGATCATGCTAAATTTCTTTACATTTATATGGCAAGAGGAGTAATGCTCATCTAAATTGCGGTTTTTAAGCTTCATTTTGATAGAATTTGGCTTAGGAGACAACACAGGAACTATGATTGGACATAACAAAGATTATTACATGAAAAACAAATCTTTTCTCAAGGAGCTCATAATATCAGAGTTGGCAGTCTTGCCTTAGTACAATATCGAATCAGAATCTCGGATTGTAGATCAGGTTCAGGAATGATCAAATTGGTCAGCATCGAGGTGCTGGGTGCGCAGTTGACCGTAGTAGGCCCGAGACAACTAGTAACAATGAAAAAGCGCACATGTTAACATCAGTACAATTACAGGATAATAGCGACATGTATCATCATATAGGACTTAACTAGTAGCAGCTCTCAACCCCGGGAGGGTGGGTGGGAAGCGCTGTTGCTTGAACGGTGTCGGGGCGGAAAGTGAAGCGAGGGTGAGCATATGTTAATTAGGAAAGGGGGCGGGACCTCACAGCCAAATTACCCATGTTGACCTCGTCAACATATCCAATCCACAAGAGTATGGTCCATATAAATAAGTTTAACTGGGTAGCAATGACCCCAATTTGTAGATTTCACAATGTCTACCAGCATGAGTTCCATTAATGTTACCCTAACATGATTAAGACAAAATCCTAATTTGATACTATCACTTTACAGAATTATACCTTGCTGTTACCTAACTTCAAGCGCGGAATTAATATGATATAGCAACGAGCAGTGCAATGAGGAATACCAATTGTCTGTGACTATAAGTCCACCCCTTTAAACAATGATGTAACAAGAAATTATGCGAAAGTATATAGTAATGCCAAATTGATATCGCCCTTTTCACCAAATGCCTCATATTTTCTGTAGGTTCTCTTTGTAGGCTTCGAACTATCTCTGGATGGATGGTTGTTGAAGTTGTACGCCCTGGCAACATTGAAGGTGATATCAGGATGGGTACCGTCTTGTGACAGTGCACACTCATGATGACTTTATAGTTCTGCCCCGCTGGGAGACCATGCCGACAGCACCATGCCCTGAAAACCCACTTAGTCATATTATCCTGACACTGAGCCAACCAGTCCATGCTCTATCCTAATAATGGCGAGCAACTGGAAAGGAAATTACAAGTATCAGTGGTGTAAGTCATTGATTTGACTCAACCGGGAATTGAACTCCCGACCTTCCGCACGGGAGGCCTGCGCTCTACCGATTCGGCCACCACGTCCGGTGACTATCTCTGGATGTATATGTAGATATGTATATATATATAAGTATGTAATATGTATGTTTGCAGAGAAAGGCAGTTGAAGTAAATCTATATAAAGGATGACTTAAAAAGAATGTTCAGACTGACATCGTAATTGTAGCAAGACGACAACAAATACGCATCCGGTCCCATATACTGATATAGGCACTAGCAGTATTTAAGGACCCGGTACTCTCTTTGAAACTAGCTAATTGCTTTTAATAAAGTAGCTTCTGCTTATGTAGTTTAGTAAAGATACATAAATCACAAGTTAGAATACTAACTGATAATACTACTGCCATGGCCTTTTTTGGTAAATATCTTTATATTTCAGAATAACTCATTTGTCAGCATTGAGGTACTGCTCTTCTGGTCGCAAATCATTTCAAGGTGATCGGTTGGTTCTTGGAGTTTTACGTCCTGGCAACATCTAAGGTCATATCAGTATGGGTACCGATTTGCGACAGTGTGCACTCATGGCAACTTTATAGTGCTGCCCCACTGGGAAATCAGGCTGCCGGCACCATGAACCAATATCTCCCTCAGTAATGTTATCCTGACACTAAACTGACCAGTCATTGCCCTATAATATTAATCCCAATCAAATACCTTATCAGCAGCCACTGTGTGGTAAGATAACACCAACACTACAACTGGCCAGCATTGAAAACAAGCCTGGGTACCCAGGGCTTATATGCCATGGACAGTATAAATACAGCCTCAATAAAAAATAAATTAAAAAAATCCCGAGTGCCATAGTTCAATGCGATGAATGTAGCCTACTACTACTAGTGATGGAGGAAGAGATGAATGATGAAGACGGATGTAAGACAATACAGAGTAGAATTTCAGAGTGCTGTAGAAATCAGCTACACAGGAGGGTGTCTAGAGCAGTTAGATGTTGGCAGTCAGAGTTGATGGTAAGATTTAGATGTATCACGGCGGGGTACATCAGGGTATGGTGCGGATGAATTGTGTGGCTGTTGGCAGCGGACTTGTAGAGGTACAGTGTCCAGCAGTAGGTGGGTAGCAGGGCCGCGTTCAGGCTCTGTCTCGGAGGCGCCTCGGAGGCGCCCGTAATGTCAGGCTAGTCTGAACGGCAACAGCAGTTGGTCGCCTCGAAAATGGCCTCCCCCATAGGTGGCGGCCATTTGCAATGGACAAGCTGCGCTGTGATTGGCTGAAATGACTGGACACGGCGGCCATTTTCGAGACGCTTTTTGTCTCTACTATGAAAAGGGAGGCGTCGCCAAGACGTCGCCAAGACGCACCCTGAACTGATTTAAGCCAAAAAGCATCGCCGAGACGTCGCCGAGACGTCGCCTTCGACACGGACCCTGAACGCGGCCCAGGTAGTTAGCCGAGCAGCCTAATTCGTTATAGTATACATCACATCTATGAAGTGTCACCGCTATTGTTACACAATAAATATATATATACAGTAAAACCTCTCTAATTCAACCGACCATGGAACCGACTTTAAATGGTCCATTTAGGGAGGTGGTCGGTTTAGAGAGTTATTTTAATTGTAATAAGGGTGTTGTATGGGTGATCGTTCGGGACCCAAATAAAGCGATCGATATAGGGGAGAGGTCGATATGTGGAAGTGGTCGGTTAGAGAGGTTTCACTGTCTAATCGCTTGTATTTACTCAAACTTGTTTGCACATACATTTCCTATTAAGCTATATATATATATATATATATATATATATAGCATATATAAATATTCTATATATACTATGTTATTAGCATATATATATTGAGTGGCGAGTGAGGGGAGGAGCTTCCAAGTGTGGGGGGGGGGGGCCTGCAGGGACCTGGGAGGGGGCACCACTGGTCGTAACTATGGGTGGTAGATGGATCTTAGCAACTTCCGTGAATTTATACTCACATAATTCTTATACATCATATATATATGTGTATATATATATATATATATATATATATATGATTTCTAAATTGACTGCCGCTGAGCTGTCCTAATTGGACCCTTTACCCAGCAGACGCCGCCCCACAGGAAAGTGCCCTCAGCCGACTTCCGGGTCAGACTTTGCCACGCAACTTCGCTCATCACGGCGGGTAATTAAACGTCAAGAAAAACAATCGATGCACACAGTGATGGCGGCGTGGAATCAACCAGTGGCGCCTGCCAGTGGCGCTTTATAGTATTACAATGTCGAGGTACATTTTTATTTTAACGTAGTTGAACACAGTTGAACATAGTTGAACGTACCGGCATTCCTACTTCTCTGTCATGCTAACTTGGTAATAACGTCGGTGGGCCGTGAGTTCCGATTTAATCTTTGGACATGGTCAAAAGAGCTTTACGTTAGAGCCTAACATACTGTGGCAAAGTCTCCATACTCTTAATGTACTCTAGTGTACTCTAGCATACTTTAGCATACTTGGACGTAGTTGAACGTAGTTGAACGTAGTGGAGGCTAACATACGTCAAACATAGTTGAATGTAGTTGAACATAGTTGAATGTAGTTGAACGTAGTTGAACGTAATTGAATGTAGTTGAATGTACCGGCATGCGTGCCGTAACGTATTTATCCGTACTAAAACCTGCCATACCTTAACATTTTTCACCATAGTTTAACGTACTTACACCTCGTTTGACCCACGTTAATCTATCCTACGTTCAACTACGTTCACAAACATGTATGTAACCAGGGCTTGAGAGTGATTTCATCAGCGTGAAACTATGTGCGGTTTCACAGTGGGCTGAATGTTGTTCAAATTGAATTGCACCCTGTAGCGATCAGTGTGTTGCTGTGCACAAATCCACACGGGGAGATGGAGAGGACGTGGTGGGTCCCATTATAGGACGTGGTGGGTCCCATTATATGATCCCACAGAGGGGTTTTATTCCATAGTGAGATGTCCTGAATGAACTATTCCAACTCACGTGATGAGTGAATCAATGGGGCTTTACCTCCTAGCAACATATGAAATTAAATCAGGACAGTGATGGTGGTTTTAGCACATTTACCAAACCACGAAAATAGTGCACTGCTAAGTGGGTTCATATGTATGCAGGGTCCGTACACATGTGAAAATATCAAGGCTTTTCAAGGCTTTTCAACGCTGTTTTTGATAGGAATTCGAGGCTATTTTCATTTGGATTTCAAGGGAAAACAAGAATGGGGAGTTAAGACTAATTTAGATCGACAGTTTAATGGAATTCAAGGCTTTTATTGACTAATACCCCAAAATAGCTTAAATTCAAGGTGGGTCAGGGCCTTGAAATGGGAAAAATAAAGTTAAAGAATTTTCAAGACTTTCCAGGCGCCATAGGTACTCTGCGTATGCATTATATAATGCATTATGTGGTTATAAATAACCAAATCATCCAACATAGTATATGTTTGCGTAATAAAAATGTATATTCTGATGAATAAACTGTGTTAGCAACAACAACAAACCGATCCATTGCCGATACGAAACTAACACGCGACACGCACTGCTGACTATGCAGTCTCGGTCAGTACCTGTGAATGCAATCCTAGCCTTATTGTTAGGCCGTGATAGGTTGGGAACTGGTTGTTGGCGAGTATGGGCAGAAGGGAGCTGATGTAAGTAGTATGTGGACATGTCGGCATTAACCAGGCGGCCTAAGCGCCAATCCAAAAATTGAGATAAACATTGGAATCAAACCTTCAAAAACATTCCTATTATTTTTGTTCGTTGCTCTATCCCAAGAAAATGGAATTGGTGACAATTAATATTACCTTCAGGTAAAAAATCTGTTGTTTTAATTAAATATTTGGATTGGTGTTTACGGGGTTTTGTGCCTGAACTCTTCATATATATATATATACATATAAAATATTAATTATCCACATTCATTGGCAGCTCCATATGCCCCTGGGCAGAACCACAGATGACGGGTGCTGGTGCCAGCTGCACCGAATCAATTCACGCCCAAAGCCACATATGTCGAGAACGACATGCTAAACACTATAAAGTTATGATTGTAACAGTTTCCCAGTCCGATGAAGCATCACATTTCTAAACCGAAAACAATTATCTAGATTTGATTCTACATATCTAATTTAGATACTGGTGCACTTATTATTATTAAGCATTTGTTGCCACATCGAAGGGCATACTGAATCAATTTAATAGAACATGTTATTGCATAAGCTTATGATGTCAGAGCTTTGATGTGCTTGCCCAAATTAATTTGGCATGTTGTCATTTCAGATATCTCCAAATTTAGCCATTTAAAGTAAAAGTTACTTCAACCTAAAGTGAAGTAGATTATAATGACCAATTTAATGTATTTATCTCAGAAAGTTGTGTACATCCAAAACCATCAGTCTATGCAGCTTTAAGTGTGATAATGCTAACGTAGCCCTTATTTCATCGACTAGTATACCGAGGTCTATGGAATATGTCGGTTGTCAGGGATTGCTATTTCAGAAAGCGGATATTCAAAATTGTATCTAAAAGGAGAGAATGGGGTTATTGTTAAGCTGGTGTTAAATAGCAGTTTTGTTTATAGTCACAAAATGCATCACATGACAGGCGCACATAATTATAGCTATAGACACCCATATGGAGATGCACTTCAGGCATTGTAGCAGTGGTATTTTATTGTTACCATACGCCGATATAGATCAGTTTCGAGACATTTGAAATGAGCACGCGATACGTATCCGTACTGGAGAACTGTTTAAGTAAAAGTGTTCGTTTTACAAATATCATGACTGATGTGGGCAGTGAAATAATTGTTCTTCAGTAGAATTCTTTTTTAAACTATAATATAACATGGTATTTATCCAAAGTGGCACATGGCTAATTTGGCTTATTGAGAGAGTGTGCGTTTTATAATGAGCGAGCGGCTCTTTTATGAGGTCTGTGAAGTTGACAATGTTTTCAATTATAGCCCATTGTCGGCGGTGGCAATGGGTTGTGGTGCCTGCCTCGGCTAGCTGCAATTTGGGAATGAGCCAAGCGACCCCTTGCCTGTTGTGAATAAGCAATGTGATAAGTAGTCTCTTGTGTGTCTGTGTGTGAGATCAAATATTCACCTCCAGGAAGGGTGAACGACGATCATCTTTAAATCAAACCAAGACTGCTTTACCCAAGGGCCACTGTAAGCAATATGTGTAAGCCCTAGTTCAAGATTGTATTGTTTATGTATGTGCCTATATGTGTGTACATGTGTATATATGTATCTGTGCGCATGAGTATGTGTGTATGTCGTTGGAGGTGTGTGTCTGTGGCTGGATGTGTGTATCTATTCAAACTATGTATATGTGTGCATGTGTGTGCATGTGTGTGTGTGCATGTGTTCAGGCTTAGTCTGTTGTGTGACCATGTGTTCAGACTTATGCTGCGTTCATACGGGTCTCGTGAATATGGTGAACTTCCCAGTTACTGCTGGTAAACACGACCATGTAAACTGAGAGCGTTCATTTGTCAATTCACGGTAAACATGCTTTTTTTTTAATAACCAAGATTTTCAGCTTCTACAATCATAAAATACTTTAAATCCTATTTCGCTGTACTTCTATAGGTTATTGAAAAAATATATTAAGTTTTAGATTAAGCCACCATTTTGTCCACCCCGAGTGTATTCGTTTATTCAACCCGAGTCTGTAGGATGTGCGCATGCACCAAAAAGTGGCTCAGGTCACCCAAGTTGATTAATCGATTATGCCCTGGCAGACGGCGGAAACTGCGACACCGCCATTTCTTCACGAGTGGTGAGTAAGGAGCAGCTTCCAAAATCTCCAGGTTGTGAACTGGGAAACACCATATTCAGCAGTTCATATGAACGCAGCATAAGTCTGGCGCAGGTTCCACGCATCTCAGTGCCACCCCGATGCGTGCGCAGCTTGGTCCTTGCTATGCAAATGAGCGTGATTTAGGGCGGCGCGTATGGGTGGTGACCTCCTTCGGCCGGCCTTGACCTTGGCGGGCTGACAGAGACAGACGACGTCCGTTGCCGGTTTCCTTTACGTGGTAATGGTCGTTGACACCGTGAAAATTATGCAAGCGGCCGTAAATTGTGGACTTCAGAAGCACCTAATATCGCCCAGGTAATGTTCTAACGCGTGCACAGGTCTGATAATCCAGTGGACAGATAGAGCTGCAGCTCTGAGAGTAGGGAAGTTTCGAACGGCATGTGTTTAGAAAAATAAACACGGTGTAGGTGCAAATGTTGTTCGATACTCGAAACAACATGAGTTTACTGTTGTTAACATGTTTTTATTGTTAATATTATTAGTATTATTATTAGTGTTGCTGTTATTGTTGTTAATATTGTAAATATTAATCGTGTTGCAATGTTCATTGTAGAACATCAAAATTCTTATCAAATGATTCATGAAGATGGTTATATATGTCTAGTTGATTATAATATGAGCGTGTGATCCGCAATTCATGGAAGGAAAAAGAATGTCAAGAATAAGACCTGACATTTTCATGTGAGATTTTTAAATATGGGATGGTTGTGTTCCGGTTTCTTAAATTCTTAAAGATTCTCAGGGGTGGCAGTTGCCCATGCCCGAATTCCCCAACCCCCTTCATGGTAATGGTGATGATAATTGTGGCGATGGTGGTGGTGATGGTCATGGTGATGACAGTGATGGTGATGATGGTGACGATGATAATGATGGTGATGATGGTGGTGATGATGTTGGTGGTGGTGATGACAGTGGTGGCGATGGCGATGATGGTGGTGATGGTGAGTGATGGTGATGATGTCAATGATGGTGATGGTGACAATGGTGGTGGTGGTGGTGGTGGTGGTGGTGATGGTGATTATGATGGTAGTGGTGATGTTGATGATAATGATAACAATAACATTAATAACAGTGACATAAATCTTCTGCGTTCTCATTATTATTAGTAAAAAGACAACAGAGCTTATCACCATGCTGGAGGCACAGGCATTCCATTTAGACTACAGCTGCGGAATGCAAGCATTTGCCACGTGACATTTAATTTAAAGTAATTTAATTTAATTTAATTCTATTAAGAAATAATATGCCAAATGGGTGTTCCAATTCGTTAAGACTCTTCTTATTTCCCTGTGCGCTTCCCGTTAGTTGATTGGCTTCACCGAGTTAGTATTGCCTGTTTAGAGAAAGAGGCTAAGGACGTTCTAAATCGTCACAATATTCCTGGGTGAATAAGGCAGCTCTTTTGAAGGTGGATATCCAGGTTTCTAATTTAGATGGGGTTGTTGTGGGGGAGGGGGGGGGGGGAGTGTGGAGGTGTTATTTCTTTCTTCTTTCTTACTGCTTCTCCGGAAGTATTTCAAAATTGTTTTCAAACTTAAAACATAACTCTCCTTAGTCCAGTTATTATTCAACATATTTAAGGACTATATTTAGATTTATTATGTTCTTACTTTAATACTTTGAGATTTTTCATATGATTCTTATTCATATGAGTGTAGAGTCTGCGATGCATTGATCTTTAAGAGTCTTCAGGATCACTGACCCCCCAGAATGGGTTGGCTTAGGAGGGGAAAACTAATACTAAAAAAATGTGTTGGTTAGGATGATGGATGGACTTCTGGAGATCCACTTATTGCCAACATCCTCCAAAAATAATTGGTTTTTTTTTTAAACCCACAAAAACCATGTCTTCGATGACAGCTGCCCGTCTCTTACCTGCTGAATTGGTGAAAGCAAAACCTGGGAATAAAAAGATATAATTCCCTCCCGTTCTCTCCTCCACTCTCCTCCTCTCTCCTCCTCTCTTCTCCACTCCCTTCTTCTCCCTTCCTTTCCCCTCTTCTCCCGTCCTTTCTCCCCCTCTCCTTTCCCCTCTTCTCTCCTTCCTCTCCACTCCTGCGGGGGGAAGGGACTCCCTCCTCTGTCCTCCTCTCCCCTTCCCTACCCTCCTCTCCCCACCCCTACCCTCCTCTCCCCCCTCTCTCCTCTCTCCTCCTATCTCCTCCTCTCCTTTCCCCTCTTCTCTCCTCCTTTCTCCTCCTTTCTCCACCTCTCCCCTCCTCTCTCCTCCTCTCTCACCTTTCTCCGCTTCCTTCTTTTCCCCTTCTCTCCCCTCCTCTCTCCTCCTCTCTCCTCATCTCCCCTCCTCTCCCGTCATCTCCCCTCCTCCTCTCCCCTCCTCTCTCCTCCTCTCTCCTCCTCTTAAATAAGCTCACACCCAGTTACAGCCCACAAAGTATGTCCAGACTTGCTGCTTGGAGCGACTAGCTAATCCCCCACTATGCTCCCAGCACATTGCTGTTACTGATTAAAGCATGTGGTGTGCCATACATCCCATATATCCTATACCTCATCCCTCTTCCTCCCTCCCTACCAAGCCAGACCTTCCCCGTAGCAACCCTAACATCTGGCGTTTGGTCTATAAAGGCCAGACAGGATGACTGATTGAGTTGCGTTTCCGGTTTCTATGTGGCAGGTTTTGTATTCGAACCATGGCCAGGTCAAAACAGTGATTTAAATATTTTACTGGTTGCTACCTCGAGAGCTGTTTGGAATTACTAAGGTATGGAGGAGTGCACTAGAATGAGGAAGACCAACTGTCCACTGTTGAAATCTTAGTTTGTTTACCTACTGTGCTGCCGACACGGCGTAAAGAAACAACGAATCAATCAATCAATCAAGCTTATTCAATGAATGTAACAAGCTAACACAAACAAAGACTGGATTAATGCTACTGCTAGGTAATCCCACACACTGAGTACAAATCTAGACTAGGAATACACTATGATATAACGCATACATCTAGGACATTGACAGATAAAAGTAATGGCTTTGTTATTTTTTAATTAATAAAAAGTAGGCGACCACTCACTCTGTCTGACTGGTAGTGGTTGGAATAGTGCCTGAGGTAGGATGTAGATGCAACTGATACCTGTGTTTCATAGAAACAAGGTACAACAGGTCAGGCTAGCATCAACTAAGACTTGCATCAAAGAAATCATGTGCATTATTTGTATCCTCGAACAAAGTATTCCTTGATGCTTCAAATACTGATAATTCAAATTTATCAACCTAATGTGCCTCGCACCTGACATTGGTGCTGAATGCATCCTGAACTGTCGGCCACGACTGAAATCGTGTCATGTCTCATTATGTTCTCACCGCAGCCCGCCTCGCAACATCTCTACTACTCCTGCACCCCACTCCCTGACCCTCCTCTCCTCTCCCTCACCCACCACCCCCGACTACCCCACTCCCATAACCCTCCCCCCCCACTCTCCTCTCCCTCATCCACTCTCCTATCTCACTGACTCTCTACAACTCTCCCACTCTCCTTCTCCTCACCCACTCCCTTCACCTTCAACAATTCTCCTCTCCCTCACCAACCCTCTCCCACTCTCCCACTCCTCTCGCTCTCACCCACTCTTCTCTCGCTCACCCACCCTATTCTCTCTCAGCCACTCCCCTCACCCTCACTCATTATCATCTCCCTCACCCGCTCACACTCCTCTCATCCTCAGACACTCTCCTCTCTCTCACTCATTCCCCTCACTCTCCTCCACTCTCCTCTATTATCTCATTCACTCCCCTCTATTTCACTCACTCTCCTCTCCCTCACCCATTCTCCCACTCCCCGACTTCCCTCACGCTCACACCCTCCCCTAACCCCCTCTTCTTCCTGTCTCCCTCCTCCATCCCTCACCCCCTCATTGCTCTCCTTGCTCCCCACACTCACCAAAGCCCTCAACCCGCATCTATATATTACCTAGAACCACCAGTCACCCCCACCCCTACTTCTACCCCTATCCTCCCCAACCCATGCCTTATTACACCGAAAACAGCAGTACCCCCCCCCCAACCCTATCCCTCCCCCCCCCCCACGCATCCAAACTGCCTCGTTTTATTGCACCCGGAAATAGCAGTCACCGCCACCTTTTCCCCTGCCTTATTACCCCGCAAACAACAGTCACCCCCATCCCCTGCCCCTCCCCTCCCTCCCCCCCCCCGTCCCCCTCGTCGATTGGCGCTCGGGTGGGGCGTCTAATATCAATTTATGCGCGCCACTTTGTAACACGCCGCATGGCGCCGCGCCATTCCGCCGGCGCCACCCGTCCCGGCATTCAACATGTTACCGGCATTAGCGGCATCATTAACCTTTCCACTTTGTAAGGTCAAATAATGGCCAGTAATTTTCCCTCCTATTTTGGCGAGGAAGGGGGGGGGGGGGTCCCCCATATTTTAATTATCCATTACATTGGTGTGCCCTCTGCCACCTCGCGCGGGTAAATTTTATAAGCATTAAACTGAGGACAAATGGCACTTAGCGTTTATATGATACTGTTCTAGTGAGAATATATTACATATATATATATATTTATATTCTTTATTAATGTTGTTCTTCCGTACGTATTATACGTAAGAGATGTTAGGTGGTTAGTTTTATTACTCTGGTTGTTCAATGAAACAGATCTACTGTTTATTTAGTATTAAAGTTGCATAAACAATGAAACAAAAATATTATAAACCAAACCACTTGCCCATATTTGATGCTTCATATCCAATTTACATACAGGTGCACTTATTACAGATTCGTTGCTGCAGAGAAAGAATACAAAGTCAAATTAAAGCTGCATAGTCCGATGAAATCATCAAATTTTCAAAACCAAAACAATGATCTAAATTTGATTCTACATATCTAGCTTAGATACTGATACACTTATTAAGCATTTGTCACCACACAGAAGGGAATGGTGAGGTAATTGAATAGGTTATGTTATTGCAGAATGCTATGTGGTGTCAGAGTTTTGGCAAGCTTGCCAAAATTAATTTTGTATGGTTGCACTTCAAATATTTCAAAAGTTAGCCACTTAAAATAAAAGTTACTTCAAGCTAAAGTAAGGTACATTATAACGATCAACCTAATGTATTTATCTCAGAAAATTTCTGAAACTCGAAACCATTGGACGATGCAACTTTAATTAAGCCTGACACTACCTCAAGTCGAAAAGGCCTGTGACAGATAAGTTGGCATATACACCAAAGCGCTATCGCTTTGGTGTATATTCAATATTTTCTGTGCATGTTTTCACTTCATATATCTCCAATGTTAGCTATTTACAATTGGAAAATTACTCTAATGTACAGTAGTACAGTAGATTATAACAAAAAGCATTAATATTTATATTTAAAAATCTGGCAGAAATTCAAAACCACCTGATTATGCGACGTAAAGGTGAAAATGTAAAAAGGAAAATCCGGCGTAGATTCTCGGGGAACATCAAGATATGGCGGGTGAACTCAAGCATCGGCTTACTTATGTGCATATTGGGAGATGCCCAGTCCGCTCAGGTGGTAGTAAGCTAATACGACACGCAGGCAGCACAGTCAGACACAAATACAAATCCAGCAGCATAACTTCATTATAAATAATGTCTACATAATACCATTACACACCACATATGTATATACAGACACTCAGTGGTGTCTAGGGGGGGTGGCAAAACCTCCTGGATATGTGTGAAAGGTTTATTATCTGCAGACGACATTTTGGCACTGGATAACGCGAGCGTGGTGAATGCAAGCAACTGCCACCTGGTGGTGAAGATTGGCATAAGCATAGCCGAAGCTGATTGGTGTCGTGTCTGCGGCGCTGTTGCAGTGTGTTCTCCATTGTCGTCTGCTGCTTATAGATTGTTATTAGCACCTAGTAGTCTCACGTAGGCCGGTTTGCTGGTTTCAGCAGGTGCAATGCCGCGTGGAGTATGTGCGCTATTTATAGCAACAACCAGCCCACAGAGCACACCATGTTGCCGTGCTATATCACGCGCTACACCATGCTTTACCTTTGTTTTGTTTTTTTAATATATTACAGTCATTCATTAAGAAAGAGATATTTCAATCGGTGACAATTGGCCTTCCTCATTCCACCACTCCTCAGTAATGTCGAACAACAGGTGGCATCTTTTAACAACAGGCGGCACTTTTACAAGTCATTGGTATGCTGCGAATGGGATTCCTACCCGGGGTTCGAATCCCACAACCTGTCATATGTTGTCAAGCTGGTGTTCAACTCTTTCTGTCATCCTGTCTGGGCAGACGTTCTAGAATGGATATGCGTGCCACTCCATTTCTCATATTGTCATCGACACATGGCGTGTTTTCGCTTAAATATTCCATGACCAACCAGTAAGGACAGTTAGGGGACCGCTGTTGACTTTTTAGCCAGCTCTCTTCATATTCCTCTACAACCTTCTATGAGTCGGCAAAGTCTATTATTGTCCACCATTTGATGTTGTCTTCCTACCACTCCTTCCCACCTCTTCTCAACCATCGTCATGACAACGTTGCAAGACGGTGTTGGCAACTTTGGTCCATGAAATCTAGCAAACCTAAACCGAAATAATGTTGAAAAGATGCACAGTCATAACTCTTGGCACAGTGCAGCTTATTGTATCATTCTTATACATATATAACATATAAATATATATATATATATATGAAACAGAACGCTAGTATTTATACATTCATAACTCCTTATACAATGTGACTCGCTATGCTAGGCCATGGGCTAGGAATGACGCATGTGCACCCCCCCCCCCCCCCCGACATCTTAATGAACCAATGTTTTTTTATAGCTTTAGGATGTCCTGAATATGAAAAAGAATTTTAACAGTGAAAATATAGGGCTGCAATAGCTGTTATGGCCATTAATATTAGGATACTGTATAATCGCGATGTGCATGACTCGTTATACATGTTGATTTGCTATGCTGATATAATGTTGTTTATCAGATCACATTTAACACAAACACATTAAATATAGTATTATTCAAAAGGGTGTTTAGTACTTGTTTGTTTGGTATATAAACCATATTAATATTATAGAATATTAGCACATGGCCATATACTAAACTATCCTCCCTTCTCGGTCGCAATAATTTCCATAAAAATGCAATTCAAAGTTAGTAATTTGCAAAGTTGTCATGATCAAAGTCATATATCAGTACAAAAGTGAACACATTATTATATATTCTTGTAATACTGACATTTCTACATTCAATAGAATATATGAACATGGCAAATATTATTCAGTTACAAAACTGAGTAAGTACATTATTTTATTCATCATTACTATACAAAACTGAGCAAGTACATTATTTTATTCATCATTACTATCACTATCATTATCAAAGTCCATGTTGACTATCACTATCATTATCAAAGTCCACATCATCGTTATCACTCTCATCACTTTCCTGAGGATGGCCTGTAGTGTCATCGACAAGTGCCTGAGGTAGCTTCCTCCCATTGTACCATAATAGTTCCAATATGACATCATGTTGCAAGAAACAGTGGGTAATTATGCCTCCCATGTAGATACACCTACATTTATGAGGATTGGTCGCCGGTCATTAGATTTGACAGATTTTCAATTGCCAGAATGCTATGTATCTGTTAGGAGTGATCCTAAGCTTCAGATTCAGCAGCACTCACGTGATGAAGGATTCTTGGCAAAGAACATATCCAACAAATGTCAGATGATATGGCTAATTGGCCGGCTCCTGTATTCAAACCAGCATTTTGTGCCGGGGTTGTCAGCATTCATCTCCCTGATAGGGAAGGTGCCAGATAAACTCACAGTTTTAGACTGCTCCCTTGTCATCCTGAAACCTATCACAGAATATAGCACCATTCAGGAATGTCTTAGATATGCTGAAGAGGCTACAGAGCAGGTGAACCAGCACTATGTGATAACCACCTTCAATCTGGGAGTGTGTATGAAGGCATATTCCTTGGTCTGGAATCATCCTGAAAGACACCAGAACACATCATTATGCTTGGTTCTTTCCATCTAGTCTGTTCTTATGGGTCATTCCTAGCCCATGGCCTATTATATATGTATATACAATGCCCAACAACCTGGTGTAGGGACAAAGTGATAAGTCTCCAAACGATACGGTAATGTATCATTGATATATATATAAAAGAAGCTGGCATATATATGACTCTCCGACAGTCGCTACACACACATGTCCAACATGCCACCGCACATTCTGAGCACAAATTGGACTCATCAGTCATCGATGAGTCCACACAAAAATGATGAGATGCTATCGTCGTCGCCACCGATAGACAACCAAGAAGATATATAACTTGTATATATACATATATATATATATATATATATATAGCAAATGCAGTTTAGTATACGTTGGTATAATATTGCACAAAATGGTTTCCCTAGTACGTAATATTGATATCCTGTCATAAAGGACATGCACACGTGTCTGTGAAAGCAAGGCATGCATACTAATGGGGGTTCACTGTAAATAGCGATACTTTTCTTTGGTGTGACGCCAAATGTCCATCTTCACCCACTACAACTGCCTGGTTAATGCTCATGGTTAATTCAGAACCAACACCCTCCACCTCGTCCCTCCTCCCCTCCCCTCTTCCCCTCTTCGACCCCCTCCTTTCACCACCCCCACCCGCCTCATACCTCTGCGAACTCCGTCGGCCATTTGGCGGGGTGGAGGGGTGGCGTCCAATTTGCATTTGGGCTTTAATTCCTTAATGAAAAGTTGTGTTGGTTGTCATAATAATGGCAGCCAAGTGTTGATTTATTGCTGGTCCCCGGCCAATGAATCATTGTGTGTGCGCGTACGTGTGTGTGTGTATGTGTGTGTGTGCGCGCGCGCGCATGCATGCGCGCCCGGGGATCTGTCGGTCACCAGCGTAAGGGGCGCGCCTTACTAAAACATCGCCACGCGAAGCACCGAAAGTAAAATGGATGACCACTTAAAAACAAAATAATTTAAATCTATGTCCTTTAACACGATGAATAAAAAAAGAAATTCCGATCAAGTTTCATCATCTTGGCGTGAAAGCCATTCTTCTCATTTTTGGTGATTTGTGGAGGGAGAGGGAGGATTGGATTTTGGTGAGAAAATAATTAGGAGTATACGGCTACTGCCGGAACCTTCGTACAGTGTGTGCCACTGGGATTTAGTGCCGCTGGCACCACGCGACAATACCGCACTCGATCACATATTCCTGACATTAAGCCAACGGGCCCTTGGCCTATCCTGGTAATGCCGAGCGCCAATCTATGCGGCAACGGTGTTAGTCTTTAGTTTAATTTGGAATTGGCGACGAATTATTAGTAAGCACAGCGTGAGGCGGCTTGGCTACTAAACAATCGATGCATTCCTTCGCGCCATGGAAATAAATGTCGTCTGCTGTTGCAAGATATGGTCTGTCGCATTTAAATCGTCGTAGTATAATGAATTCAGTGGATGTTGATGGCACCCATGCATTAAAATCAGTCAATAACATTAAGACTGAATGGGAATTCCCCGGTTCTCACTTAATAACTCAGAATTCTGGATGGAGGGCGGAGATCCCACATTCCACCATCAAAGCGCTACCCGAAATAGTCAGTTTTTTTAGTCGATCCTTTCATGCAATGGGGTCTGTCCAGTAAAAGCAGGGCACATGCTTTTCTTTTCCATTGCAATGGCACTCCCGTAAATAAATCCACATGAACCTGGTGCGCCACCGGACGCGGTGGCCGAATCGGTAGAGTGCAGGCTTCCAGTGCGGAAGGTCGGGAGTTCGAATCCCAGTCGAGTCAAACCAATGACTTATCAAATTGATACTTGTCGCTACCTAGACTGGCACTCGGCATTAATTGGATAGGACAAGGACTGGTTAGCTCAGTGTCAGGATAATGTGAGTGTGTGGGATATCAGACCATGGTGCTGGCAGCCTGGTCTCCCAGTGGGGCAGCACTATAAAGTAACCATGAGCGCACATTGTCACAAGTCGGTATCCATCCTGATATGACCTTAGATGTTGTTAGGACGTGAAACAACAAACAAGACCCGGTAGGACTGAGAGTTTGCAGATGGTATGTCCATTGTTTATTGCAGTCTCCATGACAAGCAAATGTGTCGCCTGCGACGCGGTGTCAACTGGGAGTGCAACGGTTGTGTGATGTTGTCTCTGTGGTAGTCAATTTGGGAAGTGCAAACTCAATTATGCAAATGGTTCTTTCATCTCTGACCTGGTTCTCGGTTGTGGCATCCAGAATTAATACTCTCTTACAAATATATATATGAATATAAATGAATATATATATATATATATTATATATATATTATATAAATATTATATTCCTCCTGTATGACTGGTTCCGGGTACAACCCAGCTTATACAAACAGTGGCCCGGAGCGGGGAGGTACTCCACCAATTCGTATGACAGGCTTAGGAGTATAAATATAAAGTAATAAAATAATTATTCTCCTGAGCATATTTATAGTTGTATAATGCGCTATGCATTACATATATATATGCCGTATTGTTTATGATGTGAATATAAATATATATATATATATGTATGTGATGTATAAGCATTATACAAGTATAATTAATCGGAAGCTATACTGCTCTGTTATTAAATTGTTCATCTATTATGCAACCTCAGCCGATTGTGTTGCCCCCTGCCTTCAAATGCTGAAAATTGTCTGGCGGCACTTACTCTGCCCACGATTTGTACTCAAGTACTAAGTTTAATCCATTATTAGTTATATCTATTTCGATAGCTGTTCCGTTCTTCGTCACATGAACCAGATGTGGACGCCGTGCGTGCCCGGCACCCGGCACGTGACCTTAGATGTTCCTTAGATGTTCCTAGGATTTAAAACAACAACAAACAATCCTCGTCACATTCCCGATGGCGCCACCTGGAGTAGATTCCTCATACATCATTTACATTATGGATAAGGCATTATGGAAATCTAAATAACGGAAAATTCATCAATTTGTTATCTTCATACCAGATTACTCACCAAATCGAACTGGTGGCGCCAACATGCATCCACAACCTATCCATTCAGAACCTGCACTGTAGGTAAGGCAGATACTCCTTTGACAGTGATAGTACTCATTTCTCAAACTGTCACAACACACGACATCTCTTCCGAGCGAGTGGAGTGTCAAGCCCCGCGCTTGAGGTGAGCGGTGCATGCCGGAACCCCCACCCGCGTGGGTGGGGGGGGGGGGCCACTCCACATCTTATTACACGCGATAACGGTCTTATGACTACTCATATACATATTGTATATATATACGAGTACTTTGGATAATATGGTTAATTATCTATGTGTCGAATATTTTATGTGACAGTACCGGACGACATTTCTTCCTGAAAGCAGACAACCACCGTGTCATGGACGCATAAAAAAAAAGAGCCAAGGGTTGGGAAAACCTTAGTTGCGCATGCCCGAGAAAGAAGCAGGTCACAAGCTCTCCGCCTGCAGTGTGGACGCACATGTTCTCCAATGTGTTCAGAACTGCGGGTGGAGAGTGACGCGCGATGGCCTGGAACTGTGGACCTCACAGCACCGTGACTGATTAGACTCAAGCCAGTGTGGATTGGGGGTTTGTGGGTGTTGATCCCCTTCAGATTTCTTTTTCTTTTCCTTTTTGTCATTGTTGTCTTCTCTTTTCTTCAATGAAGGCAACGGGCGCGGTGGTCGAATCGGGAGAGCGCGGGCCTCGCGTGCGGGAGATCGGGAGTTTGGTGGCTACTTGAGTCAAACCAATGACTTAGCAAATTGATTCTTGTCGCTAACTAGCCTGGCGCTCAGCACTAATAGGATAGGGGAAGGACTGGTTAGCTCAGTGTCTGGAAAATGTGACTGAGTAGGATATTGGATCATGGTGCTGGTGGCTTGATTTCCCAGGGCCAATGGGGCAGCACTATAAAGTTGCCATGAGTGCACAGTCAGAAGTCGGTACCCGTCCTGACCAATCGATGAAGGCAAACCACATAAAAAGGGTGTGTCGTGGATAGCGGGGGAATGATGAGAGAGGGGACATAATATAACAGAAAAACATAAGCTTGATATATCAATGCCCATGTTATGAGGTTTTGTGGTAATAGCTAGAGGTTTATTGAAGGTCTAATGCCTGGTACACACCTACCGTATACGATTCGCGCACTAAAACTCGTGACTCGACCCGACCCGCTTAAAACTGAAAACGGGCTGATTCATTTTTCGAATCGCGAATCGCAATCATAATCGGCCCGTTTTAGCCCTAAAACTGAGTTTTTAGTCACGAATCGCAATCGCTAGGTGTGCGCGGGGAGCGCACAGCTAGCGATTTTTGTGCGTGAAACGGGCAGTTTTAGATCGTATACGATAGGTGGGTGTGCACAAACGGTAGATGTGTACTAGGCATAAGTAGTGTTGATAATTCATCCTAATACGGTACTTTTGAGGGTGAGTACAGTTCATATTCACCCAGCCATTAGTCACCGGACGCGGTGGCCGAATCGGTAGAGCGCAGGCTTCCCATGCGGAAGGTCTTGAGTTCACTTCCCGGTCGAGTCAAACCAATGACTTACAAAATTGATACTTGTCGCTACCTAGCCTAGCACTCGGCATTACTAGGATAGGGCAATGACTGGTGAGCTCAGTATCATGATTATGTTACTGAGTGGGAAATCGGATCATGTTGCTGGTGACCTGGTCTCTCAGTTGGGCAGCACTATAAAGTCACCAAAAGTGCACACGGTCACAAGTCAGTACCCATCCTGATATGACCTTAGATGTTACCAGGACGTTAGACTCCATCTACCGACGACAATCCCAGCCACTAGTCAGGCCTCTGGCCATGCTAGGGTCGGGTGAAGCATAGTGCAGCACTATATCTATGTACTATACATACAGCACAATTTCATTGCATCCCAATTCAGAAGAATCTGCTAACCAGTACACTAGCCACGCTCCCTGATGCAATCACCTTATCCACGCCTACCTGACTATGTGGCTCCTTGCCTGAGAGGTCAGTGCACACTATTACAAATCCTACAAATTTTGGTCATCAGGAACCATATGTTTATGTGGTCAAAGCAGACTTTAAAGGGTTCGGAATCTATAGAAAGATATGACAGGGAGAGACCCCGTCCTGATATGACCTTAGATGTTGCTAGGACGTAAAGCTCAACCGCCCCCCCCCCCACCACCACCACCACCACCAACTGGGAGAGACGCGCGCACCAGTTCCAGTTGTATAAGCAACACCAGGGCCGCGTTCAGGGTCCGTCTCCGAGACGTCTCCGCAATGCTTTGTGGCTTATTTCCATTCAGGGTCCATCTCCGAGGCGTCTCTGAGACATCTCCCTTTTCAAATAGGAGACAAAAAGCACCTCAAAAATGGCCGCCATATTCAGTGGCTTCAGCCAATCAGAGCGCTTCTTTTTCATTGCAAATGGCTGCTGTCTATGGGGGCGGCCATTTTCGAGGTGACCAACTGCTTTTGCTATCTAGCGTGACATCAGGGATTTCCCCGAGACGTCTCGGAGGCATACCCTGAACGCGGCCCAGGTGGCATGTATCACGGCGGCTTTAATTGAAAAGGCCGGCAACTAGAGCGGTAGGAAATTACTCGGGGAAGGAAATAGGAGTTCCTGCGAAAGAGGAATGCACAAATCTCGATAATCAGAAATAGTTGTAGTGCACTCTGTGAAGCATGTCAAGCCTGTTTGTTTCCTAGCGTCCTTCAAAATCATACTACTGTAATATCCTTAATACACAACCAGCTCCTATGTAATTAAATAGTCCCTATACATTTATATTATAAATGTAATATATATATAGCACAGTTCTATATATACAGTGTAATCTATTTATTTTATAGTATGTAATGTGTAACGTATTAGCGAGTATAAAGGCGCGGACGGGAATTGTTAGGAACATATATAATTTAAATATATTACACGGTGCAATTAGAACAGTGTGACATCTTAGGGGGGGGGGGAAGCAGGCATCTTATAGTACTAGTAGATGGGTTCCATTCATGTGTGTGTTACTAGTGGCACACATTAAATAGAATCTTTCTTTTATAACTGGAGATTTAACACGGACCTTTGCAATTCCACACTCTACTGCCCGAGGCAGGTGGGTGTACATAGCAATAAAAGAGTCTGTTACATAGAGAAGAATGCTCTTCCAACATTAGTCACGTGATGCTCGATATTGACAATGTCGTGGGTTTATGAGATGTGACATGTATAGCTGAATTGCAGCAATTTGGCTAGATAGTCTATTGGTTAGGACGATTGTCCTGGAATGGCAGAAGCGTGTTTTCAAGTCCCGTGTAAGACATGTTCCGATTTGCTTGCAACTCATCCACTCTCCTCGTGACACTGGTACCATGACCAGGATTAGGTATAGTCTGAGTAGGCTCTATTGTATGGTGTGGTCTGTCCTGTGTGTATGTAGTGGAAGTGTCCTACCTGAATGCATGTAGTCATACGTATGAGACTTCCAATTCTGGACAGACGAGTGTAGTGAGTTGCGCTCACCTTTTGAGGTGAAATGTCATATACATATGGAGGCTTGGATAAGTTTATAGCTTCATGGAACCCAAATAGGATATTGATTAGGACCTTTGGTCCGGAGTGGCAGAACTGTGGGTTCAAGTCTCACTCTAGGTATGATGGTCACATTTATTTTTGCTTAACATTCGTGTGGAACCACATATGTCTGATGTCAAAGAGATGACAAAAGTGTGTGAATAAACTACTCAGTTGTATGAGGGGAAATATGCTATATTATTTGAACAAGTGTGTGTTTTTTTCACATATGTAATTATTTTTATTTCTCTCCTGGAGCAGATGATAATGATTTTAAATAAGAGGATATGCCAATGAAAATAATGTAGAGCACCATGCTAAGTAGCGACAACTATAAATTGTCTAAGTCATTGCTTTGAAAAGGCCAGGATTCAAACTCGCGACTCAGCAACCAGGCTGCCAGTACCATGACCCGATATCCCACTCAGTCACATTATCCTGACACTGAACTACCCGGTCCTTGCCCTATCCTATTAATGCCGAGTGCCAAGCTGGGAAGCAACAAGTATTAATTTTGTAAGTCATTAGTTTGACTCGACCTGGGATTAAACTCCCAATATCCCGCATGGGAGGCTTGCGCTCTACCTATTCGGCCACGGCACTCGGTATGCTCCGACTTGGTGAACAGTCCAGCCCGGCCGGCATTGCGCATGCCCACCTCGAGGGGGATTAGCGGGTGATGGATGACTGTGGCTGGCAGTAGTCTACGTCGTCGGGCACCTGATGGAGCACCCTGCATGAGGGATTGAAGTGTCAAGTTGGCATTTAGGAACGGACCGCTGGGATCAGGCAGTGTGCCAGTGTATCATGGTATATTGCATTATGCATATATTATTTTAATGGTGTCTGTATGTGAAGGTGCTAAGTTCAAAGCTCAAGCAATGCAGCAGCCTGGTCAACACTAATCAGTGGTATAACCAAATAGAATAGCACAGTCTGTGTTCTGCCCCTAATATAGTCTCTATGTGAAGGTGGTAAGTTCAATGCTCAAGCACTGGAGCAGCCTGGTCAATATTCTATTCTGCTATGCACTTATATATCCAAATAGAATAGCACAGCCTGCGTTCTGCACTGAACCACAACAGTAGATCCAAATAGAGCCCTAAACATCTGCCTAAGAGTAAACAAACTACACCCCACCTATTACTTACACAAAAGAACTAAAGTAAAGCTACTAGAAAACAGAAGAATAATCCACCTAAAAACATTAGCATATGGATATAGCCAGGACAGTAAGCATCTAACTCAATCACTAAGGAACACCAGAGCAAACAATGCACCACTACTAAGGCAGACCAGAAGCCAAATCAAAGCCCATGAAAAGAGCACACTGGAAATGGCTGCCAAAGTATGGAACGAACAAACGGTGAAGGAAAGCCAAATTCCTGACCTAAAACCAGGAAACCCCATCTAAGCTGCACCACAAGGGGGCATGTGATATATCACAGCCCACCAGCTGGACAGTCCATGACAGGTAACGCTGAAATAGATAAAAGCCAGCCAACACATACATCAACAAAATAACCAAATCAAACTCAAACAAAACATAACCCAACCAGCTACTACATAAAAGGCTATAATATGTCAATAGAGTAGGCTAGTCTAGAATTAAGTAGAAAGAAAAGTGGAAAACTCTTCCCAAGAAAAACCCCAAAACACTAACATAGATCACTAACTGCAAAACATAACCTTAAGAAACTCAGAACTATAACTGCCAAGCATTGAAAACAAGCTCGATCATCCAAACTTACATGCTATGGACAGCATAAACACCCTATCAACAACAAAACAGTAGATGGGAGATTGTTCCATAATTTTTAACCCCCCCCCAAAAAGAAATCTTAGTTGGTATTTTAATGTTAGTTAACTAGTTTTAAGGAGTTCTTTATTAGCTCTTAGTCAATCAAATTCATGGGCCTGATTGAGGACCAGCCAGAGATATTCGCTCACACCAATACTTGTGTCTGTATGGAATGTCTACTAATATATATATATATACATATAGATATATATATGTACATATAAATATATATATATATATATATCTACACACCCTCACTTCTCATAGCTACCACATCAATAATATCCACTTCCTGATATAACCTTTGATGTTGCTAGGACGTAAAACAACAACAAACAATCAATAATATCAATACTTAGAGTGTCCCATCCACATACAATGTATCTACATACGCTTCCTAGTCATAGCTACAATATAAAAATTAGCAATACATCTAGCGGCCCCTCCCGCACCAACACCACTGCTAAGTTGATCACCAGTTGTTAATCTCTTAAGAGTTTATTGGATTAGAGCGATATTGCTCGGTGTGAGAGCTAGTTTATTTTTTTATTTTTCTGCTTTTATTATTACTGTTGATTTTCGACAACTTGTCAGCAAATGACCGAGTGGTGGTGGTTTTATGCCCTCTCGGCAACAAAAGCCATATCCAATGTATCATACCAAATGGTGATGGAGTCATCACATACATGTGCATGCAGTCATATATACATACATACATACATACATACATACATACATACATACATACACATATACATGCATACATACATATATATATATAGATACATACATACATGCATACATATCAAGTGTGCCATTTTGTCTTCTCCTTTTTTAATTTGATTTAATTTAATATTATTTGTTATGGCTTTATTGCCAATTTGCGTCTTAAAGGCTGTGGAATAAAGAATGGCTGTATAGACTAGCTCTATGTCTGGTAGGAACTACTTCCTTCAACCCTCTGGGGATTCTTTCGGTGTCCCCTTTATTTGATAACAGGACTTGTCACATTCATCTTCTGGGCGTGGCGGTTAATATTGATGACTAACGTAATTATAACAGCAGAGGCTTACCAGGTGACGCAATGGATATAAAACCAGCATGCCACCGTTTCTCCCGACCCCTGCCCACCCCCACCACACATGATCCCTCCCTGCTCTCACCGCCAGTGACACCCAAGTCCCTCTCTTGCCTCCATGAGCGGAACCAGCCCACTGAGCAGCAGGACCGGTATCAGCTATGATTACTCCAGTAACATGATACTTCCCATATCGTGGACTAACCTAATCTGAAAATTCCTTAAGCGCCCTTTAACACACGGGATCAAAGGTCACAAAACAACACATTTATCTGCACTATGCCATCTACACACACTCCTCTCTAGTGGTTAAGGGGCTCCCCCCCCCCCCACCCCGCCAACTCACCCACGGATTCTCATGTATCAATTGTTGTAAAGGCCTTCCATCCACCAACTCATCCACTGATTCTCATGTATCAATTGTTGTAAAAGGCCTTCCATCCACCAACTCACCCACTGATTCTCATGTATCAATTGTTGTAAAAGGCTTTCACCTGCCAACTCACCCACTGATTCTCATGTATCAATTGTTGTAAAGGCCTTCTATCCACCAACTCACCCACTGATTCTCATGTATCAATTGTTGTAAAAGTCTTTCACCCGCCAACTCACCCACTGATTCTCATGTATCAATTGTCATAAAGGACTTCCATCCACCAACTCACCCACTGATTCTTGTGTATCAATTGTCATAAAAGGCTTCCACCCGCCAACTCACCCACTGATTCTCATGTATCAATTGTCTTAAAGGGCTTCCATGCTCCAACCCACCCACTGATTCTCATGTATCAATTGTCGTAAAGGCCTTCCCCCTGCCAACACACCCACTGATTTCCATGTGCCAATTGCCATAAAGGGCTTCTACCCACCAACTCACCCAATGATTCTCATGTATAAATTGTCATAAAGGGCTTCCCACCCGCCAACTCACCCCGACCCCCACACCCATAACTCCTTCATAACCCCACCCCTATCTCTCACATCCTTACCTCCACCCACACAACATCCCTCACACCCCGACTGCCACCCCCACAACTCCCCTTATACCCCCACCCTTACCTCTAACTCTCATACCCCTACTCCTACCTCCACAACTTCCCTCACACCAACCCACACCCCTATCGCATCCTTGACACCCCTACCCGAACACCCACAATCCACTCCTGCTCCCACCCCCACCCCTTTACCTTCTAACCCCTACTCCTATCACCACAACTTTACTCAAATCCCCATCCCCACCACCTATTCCCAATCCTCCCCATCCCCACCTCCCTATTCCCAACGCCCACCTCCTATTCTCAATCCTCCCCACCCCCATCTCCTATTCCCAATCCTCCCCACCCCCATCTCCCAATCCCAATTCTCCCCACCCCCATTCCCACAACGGTCTCCCAGCAGACGACAACAACCAAACAGAACCCAGACCCGACCGCCCGGCTGCAAGCCAGTTCCGGTGGTTGCGCGCGCAGCGAAGTCCCAGCACCCTGCGCTTGTTTCCCGCCGGTTCGCATTTGTCGAGTCAGGCAGAACCAGCACATTTATGGGGCTGTCACATTATGACGCTTCTCTCCAACGCGCGTCGATGTGTGTCACTTTTTGGCGAAACATCGGGAGACATCGGGAAGCATTAGGCGGGTGTCGGTACACTTTGATTGACAGTGACGGTTGCACCCACACATTGGCGCGCGCCGGCGCGCATCGAAAGTTTTGTGTTTGCACAAAACTTTCAACGACCGACAACGCGCATCAACATGTTTGTGCAGACGTTATGGGGACGTCAGAAGCACATCGCAATCGCTGGAATAACGTTATGCGAACACTAGGCAGATGCTGTGCGCGCGGGAGGGTCGTTCCCACACGTTGCGCCAAACTGGTGCATTGTTGTTGTTTTATGCCCTAACAACATCTAAGGTCTTCTGAGGACGTCGCGCCAAACTTTTAGGTTTTTTTCCTCACGCGTCAATATACGTTACCACAACGTCGGCCGCATGCTACCAACACACTGCGCTGACGTCAAACTTTTTCCTGAAATGTTGAAAAGTTGGACGTGTCTCGACGCGTATAACTTATTTTGCGCTTTGGCGGCGCGCCGGCGAGAAGCGTCTTAATGTGAGAGCCCCATTAGAAAGTGACGTGGCCTGCATACAAAGGAGACGCAAATGTGGGGGTAAGCAAACATGGATGAGGTGGCGATGAGGTCGGTAAGGAAGAGAGGCTTTTTATGTCTTCTTCTTTTCAGGGGGGAGTAGGGGCGGGAGGGGAAGAGAGTGTGTGTGGGTGGGGGCAAGGGGCAGGAGGGGATGGAACCTATATCGATGGCTTCACACCACCTGTGATGGCAAGACAAGATGCGGAATAATGGGACTAATTTGTATGTAAACTGCCATGGTTTATTGCGCCGTTATTTAAATAGATATCAGCATAGAGCATAGACACCAGGTGGCGTGTCCGTGTGTGTGTGTGTGAGTGTGTGTGTGTGTGTGTGTGTGTGTGTGTGTGTGTGTGTGCTGCAGACGATACGTAGCGCATCGTAGAGAGTGGTGGTGTAATACGGGATGCAGGCCAATCTGGGACAGCGGCGATATCTCAGTAATTTAACACGCCTGCTGTTGCCACCTGCCGAGATTCAGTGAGCGTCTTCATGACTCAGCCATACAGTTGATCTTCTTTTATATATGGCCTATATTATCCAAATATCCCCTATATCGAATAATTGTAGTGTTTATCGTTTATTTGGGGGGAGATGGGATGGCTAATGCTTTGTAGTTATATACTCGAAAGAAATATGTCCTATATATATGTGGATATGCCCAATATTACTGAAGTGGATTTGGTTTGTCATTAATGGGTTGAAGTCGAAGGTTGGTGTTTGTGTCTGTTGGAGGTTTACGTCCCAGCAGCATCTAAGGTAATATCAGGACCGTGAAGTCGAAAGTTTCCGCTCATTTGAAATTACTTAGCTGAAATTGAAAATTAAACACCGTGAGTGGTTTGAAATAATCGACTAATGAAATAGTTTCTACCCATGTCTTGCCATGAAGATAGCAATAGCATGGCATATAATATATGTTGTGCCTAAACAGCAGCAATTCACAATCAAACACTACTCACTCGCTAGGCTGTCCTAGAATAATCAGGCACTTCATGGATCTTAATATTCCCTTTGAATAATTGTGAATTTAAAGGCCATCCTTTGATGCAATGAAAATATAGTATGCCACATTATAGGGTTAATGCCAGAAGCACACTCGCTGATGCATTTACATGGATTGGGGATCGGTGTGTCCCTTCTTTAAGGCAATGATGATATAGTATGCCACATTATAAGGTTAACGCCCGAAGCACACTCGCGGATGCATTTACATGGATCGGCAATCAGCGATCGGCGATCGGGAATCGGTGTCCCTCCTTTAAGGCAATGACGATATAGTACGCCACAGTATAGCATTAACGGCAGAAGCACGCTCGCCGATGCTTTTACATGGATTGGGGATCGGTGTGTCCCTCCTTTAAGACAATGACGATATAGTACTCCACATTATAGCATTAACGCCAGAAGCACACTCCCCGATGCATTTACATGGATCGGCGATCGGCCATTGATTTTTGTGGGTGTCTTTCTCTGTGTCTTAGATATGACCCCCTTTCTGCACTTCAACGACAGATTATTGTGCTTTCATTGTAAATTCACAACGACTAATTTTGTCTGTCAGCACACGGGCCCAACTAATAACTAATTAACGTCATTCATTTAGATGAATACTGGGACAGTTTTTGGGGATGGCTTTTTTTAAGGGAATGGGAAGGCAATCAGGGAAGTCATTAAGTTGACCCAGGTTTTGCATGATTTCATATTAACGGTGTGATCTTTCCATGTTGATATCACAATGTCGGCTGTTATAATGTGAAAACATTACCGAAAGGGAATTAAGTACATGGGTCTTTTGAAGCTTGTAGTTAAACATTACTTACAAAAACTACTGTGTTGCAGGTTATAATATAGGTCCAAAATCTCATTAGTGAATATAAAACAAAACGCTTATGTTGTAATGTAATTATATGTTGTGCACTATCTTATTCAAATATTATTGTGAATGTAAGTACATGCTGTATGACACCTTATTCATATAGCACAGTGAATGTAATAATGTGTTTAAATACATTATTCAAACAGCATTGTGACTGTCATAATTATGTTACATAACACCTTATTCAAATAGCATTGTAGATGTTATAATATGTTGTAGAATACCATACCCAAATAGTATTGTGAATATATTAATGTTTAGCATAATGCCTTATTGAAATATTACTGTAAATGTAATAATGTATTGCATAACACCTTACTCGAATGTTAGTGTGAATATAATTATGTGTTGCATAATACCCACTTCAAATATTATTGTAATTGTGGTAATGTTTTGCATAGCACCTTATTAAAATATTATTGTTAATATAATAATGTGGTGCATAAGACATTATTCAAATATTATACGGAATGTAATTATGTGCTGGATAACACCTTATTCAAATAGTATTGTAAATGTAATGCTGGTTAGTTGCTTGCGGCCAAAGCTGACATGGGTAGAGCAAACACTATTTGCTTCCAGTAGCCACTCTACTCGCCCATCAGTAAGTCCATTACAAGCAAAAATATACTTTTAAAATAAACTACAGGAGTATTTTGTGTATCCACCAGAGCGTGTTGCCTCGCTCACCATATCTTGCTAACTTGACTGGTGGCGCCACTAGCGTGTGCCCGCCAGACTATTCAGTCCATACTGCCCGACTCAGTCTCATCGAAAAATAATATAGTGGCATAGGGAGAGGCAGATGGAGTGGAGTGGCAGAGGGAGTGACAGAGGGTGGAGTGGGAGGGGGAGTGGGAGAAGGAGAGGGAGTGGAAATGGGAGTGAGAATGGGAGAGGAAGTGAGAGATGGACAGTGAATGGGAATGGGGTGGGAATGAGAGAGGGAGTGGAGAGGGAAGGAGTGGGAGAGGCAGTGGCAGTGGCAGAGGGAATGGGAGATGGAGAGTGAATGGGAATGGGGTAGGAATGAGAGGAGTGGGAGAGGGAATTGGAAAGGGAATGGGAGAGGAAGTGGAAGCAGGAAGGAGTGGGAGATGGATGGAGTGTCCATTGAGAATATGTGCTGGTTGGTAATGGCTGTGTGCAGCATGTTTGAAGCTCACAAATCCCGGTTTCTGCTTGTCCCTAATGAGGAACTGTACCTGATCTGGCATGCTGGGTCACAGGTACAGCTTACACCCCGAAAGTTGGGGTCAGTGCCACTCCCAGCCCTATTTTTTACTATACACTATGCTTTCAACTCACTTTGTATCTATAACCCCAATAACCTCTTTTTGACCAAACGTAGTAGGTTTTTTGCCATACATTTGTTTCTAATACAGATTGCAGTGAAATTAACCTAGCAGATATTTTACATTAGACAAAATACCAACGCATATATTCACCAACCTCCTCATCTTCCACAATGTACGCTGAAGCTGGTAAACTGGCGTCCGAGGTCCCAGCTTCAGTCCTTTCTGAGGGGCCAGGGGAACTTTGAATATCCATACTGCTGAGACCAGCGCCGTGGTAAATGGTTACCGTGTTCGTTCCAAGAAGGCACTGCCCCCTGTCTACCAGGAACAAGCACGCAGCAAAGAGATTCAGGGAGATGGAGAGGATGGATGTTGGAGGCTGGAGAAGGGAGTGGTGGACGGGACACGGGCGGAAGGGCAGGCCACTAGAGGGAGGAAAGGATAAAGGAGGACAGCGAGTGGTGGAGGAGGCGGAGGAGGAGAGGGAGGAGGGGAAGGGAGAGGAGGGGGGAGGAGACGTGGTAGGGGAGGGGGGGAGACGTGGTAGGGTGCTGGATGTGGACAATATAGTGAAGTAGCAGGGGATGAAGGGCTGGGTGGGGATATGGACGAGGTAGAGGATGAGAAAGAAGGAGGCGGACGTGGAGGAGGACAATGAGGATAAGACGGACGATGTGATGGAGAAGGTAGAGGAAGTAGAATGTCTCCCCTTCTGCTCATGTCCTCACCATAGTCGCACCTTCGGCTCATGTCCTCATCTTGACCCTATCTCCTGAGTTGCTCCTGAGAAATATAGGCACTAACCGCCAATAGTGGGAGCAGGGGCGGGAGGGAGGCGGGAGGGCGTGTTGGGGACGGGAGTGGGGCGGCGTGGGGGGGGGGGGGTCTGGAAGGGGCAGGTGAGAGGCTGGAGGATGGGTGGGGTCGTGCATGCGCAGTGCACTGTTGTGGGGTTAAGGACCAAAGCTGAGCCACCCTCTTTAGGCGGGAAGACTGCGAGCAGCGTTCTATGGCCGTTAGAAGGGAATTACCACAAGCTGGCCCGTCTTTTATAGAGGAGCCTCCACCCACACACCCATCCAACTAACGCCCTGACAGTAATAGAGGTTGGGAAGTCGCCGGTTTAGCCTGGTCCACCCATCTAGGCTGCCTCATTTTCCCTTCGCTCCTGTTCCTCTGCTTTAAGCTGTTGAAACGAGTGGGTGAGTGGGTGGGTGGGTGAGTGAGTGGGTGAGTGGGTGGGTGAGTGGGTGGGTGAGTGAGTGAGTGAGTGGAATGACTGAGTGAGTGAGTGAATTGAATGACTTCAGTGAGTGAGTGAGTGAGTGAGCGAGTGAGTGAGTGAGTGAGCGTGGTTTTACGACATAGCAAAATCTGATCTCATAGTATGATGCGTACCGACTTGTAAGTTTCTTTTGCTCCTGTTCGTTTCGAGTGAGCGAGTGAGTGAGTGAGTGAGTGAGTGAATGAGTGAGTGAATAGATGGAGCTGATGGCCTAGCAACATCTGAAGTCATAACAAGACGGGTACTAACTTGTGAGATTTTGTTAATGCTGCCCCACTGAATCCGCGGTCATCTCTGGAGGGGTGCCGATTTATGACAATGCACACTCCTGTTGACTTTATATTGCTCCGCCACTGATGCAATATTCTACTCACAATATGTCCTGGAAATGAGTCGATCCATCCTGAACCTATCCATATAATAGTTAACTAGTGCCAAGCAAGATAGCAAGAAAGTGGTGGTTTTCTTCTTCCTTTCTTAAAATCTTTAGTTCGAACCCACTGACTCCCGTATCGCGGACACCGCCAAAGCTAGCCTATGCCGCCCAGTGAGGATGACATGAGATAGCCTGTCATTGCCTCTAGCCGTCGTACTATATGTGCCCTATATAGTGTTGGTGTGGTGTACATTAGACACTCCCCCCCCCCCACCTCTTCATCTGCATCAGCCTGAGCCATGTGTGCGGAGAAAAGGGCAACTGAGGTTTGGGAGGTAGAGGATGGGAGGTGGAGAAGTGGGAGAGGGAGGTAAGGGAGTGTGGTCATGAGGGAGGTAGGATGGTGGGGGAGGGGAGGGAGGGGATGTGGTGGACGGACTTAGGAAGAGGTAAAGAATTGAATGGGGTGGGAGATGGCGAAATGAAGGAAGGAGAGGCGGAGAATGGAGGGAAATGGAGAGTGGGAGAGGAGATAGAGAAGAGGGTATCGGGGAGGGGTGGTGGTGAAGGAGATGGGGGAGGGGGATGGAAGGTGAGGGAGTGAGTGTGCGGAAGGGGAGGAGAATCGAGGGAAATGGAGAGTGGGAGAGGAGATAGAGAAGAGGGTATCGGGGAGAGGTGGTGGTGAAGGAGATGGTTGTTTGTTTGTTGTTTTACGTCCTAGCAACATCTAAGGTCATATCAGGATGGGTACCGACTTGTGACAGTGCGCACTCATGGTGACTTTATAGTGCTGTCCCACTGGGAAACCAGGCCGCCGGCACCATGACCTGGTATCCCACTCAGTCACATTATCCTGACACTGAGCACACCAGTCCTTGCCCTGTCCTAATAATGCCGAGCACCTGGCTAGGAAGCAACAAGTATCAATTTTTAAGTCATTGGTTTGACTCGACCGGGGTTCGAACCCACGACACCACGATCTACCAGCACGGGAGACGGACGCTCTAACTCATTCGGCCATCCGTCTGGAGGAGGTGAGGTTGGAAAGATGGCAGGTGGGGAGGGAGGGTGCGGAAGGGAAGGAGAATGGGGGGGGGATGGAGAGTGAGAGAGGAGATAGAAAAGAGGGTAACGGGGATTGGTGGTGGTGAAGGAGATGGAGGGGAGGGGGATGGGAGGTGAGGGAGGAGGGTGCGGAAGGGACGGAGAATGGAGGGAAATGAAGAGTGGGAGAGGAGAGGAGATAGAGAAGAGGGTGCGGTTAAAGCGATTGCAGGTGGGGAGTGAGGGTGGGGAGGGGAAGGAGAATGAAGGGAAATGGAGAGTGGCAAAGGAGATAGAGAAGAGGGTATCAGGAGGGATGGTGGTGAAGGAGACGGAGGGAGGGGGGGAGCTGGGGGAGTGAGGGTGCGGAAGGGAAGGAGAATGGAGGGAAATAGAGACTGGGAGAGGAGATAGAGAAGAGGGTATCAGGGAGGGGTGGTGGTCAATGAGACGGGAGGAGGGGAAGTTGGGGAGATGGCAGTTGGGGAGTGCGGGTGCGGAAGGGAAGGAGAATTGAGTGAAATAGAGACTGGGAGAGGAGATAGAGAAGAGGGTATCGGGGATGGGTGGTGGTGAAGGAAACGGAGGGGGGGGGGAGAGCTGGAGGAGTGAGGGTGCAGAAGGGAAGGAGAATGGAGGGAAATGGAGAGTGGGAGAGGAGATAGAGAAGAGGGTATCGGGAGGGGTGGTGGTGGTGGTGAAAGAGATGGAGGAGGGGAGGTTGGGGGAGATGACAGGTGGGGGAGTGAGGGTGGGGAAGGGAGGATGGAGGGAGTTGAGAGTGGAAGAGTTAGAGGGAGGGTGGGAGAGCGGAGGTAGGAAAGTGGAAGTGGGGGATGGGGAGGGGTCAGAGTGGGGGTGTCTTTCATCTTGCACGCCTCCCCTTGCTTCACACCCAAAGTGTTCCTTGCTTATACATAGTTAATGGAGTCTAGCCCTGTGTGGTAGAACTACCCGCGTGTAGCGGCGGCCTGATTCTGTTTGCCCGACACGTGGAGACCTCGTTGTGATGAATCGAGCACACTTGATGCCTGCAGTCTGCCCCGCCCGTGATTTTATACTGGACGGGGCCCGCTTCATCATAACGAGACTTTTGGGGGGGGGGGGGGGGGCATCATTATTAACAATCCCAAAGTCAGCAATGAAGGGTGAGGTGGCTGATTTGGAGACTTCAGTGAGCAAACTATCTATTACCGAGCAATGACGAGAAACACTGTGTGAGGTAGAGGAGCTCAAGCTGGAGAATGAACTTGAAGAGTTGAGGGAGGAGCGGGACAGATTATTAGTGATTCGTGAGAAGAGGAGGATGAGCACGACCGCTACCGAGGGGGACAGGGCAGTACGCAGGGACGCCATCTTCGAGGCAGGGACTCAACACGAAAAACCGGTACCAGCACAGACCGGTCCTATGGAGGGCGGCTGCTCGACCTATGGCTGGTCCAGAGGGAGGTCACGGGACACCAGACGGAGGCGACACTCGTCCAGCAGCTCGTCCAGTGGAAGCGCGGAAAGAAGAGTACGAAGTAGGTGGTCCCTGAAGAGATTTACTGTGTCACATAAAACAGGTCCGTTTGAATGCAGCTTTTAGGGCGGATAACCCGAAGAGCAGCATGTGGGCCACGTCCATTCACAGGTGGGGGTTGGAAGGTAGGTGGGCCACCCCCATTCGCAGGTGGGGGTCGGCAGGTTGACACTGGGAACTACATATGACTACAGGTGATCAGGATTATCACTATACATCTATGTATGTATGTCCATCCCCCTAATTCTAAGATGTGGGATTCAAGTATGTATATATATACATGGATGTATCCATATATTTATATAATATATATATATATGAATACATCTACATATATATCTACTTGAATCCAGGAATTAGTGTGTTTGGAATCTACTGCATACATACACCACGTACATAATCATGGACACATGCAATATCTGCAGCAACACCGGTGCCATGGTAAATGCACTCCCCCGATGAAATTTCCCCTTCCCCCCTCCCACTCAACTCAACTCCTCCCCGCACCGCACACCCACAGCGCGCACCACCCCTACAGACTATTGGGCCTTCGGACCGTTAAGTGCGATGTCAGAGACATGTCCGGGTGGTGGCTGCTTTCCCTCACCCAGGGCCGTAGCTAGCGGGGGGAGTGGGCGCAGAATTCCCCCCCTCCACAAAAGAAACGCCAGTATGTAATCTCCCTAAAATGGCTGGAAATGGCATTTCAGAGCCTCTAGATTCAAAAATCTTGTCATGGGCAGAAATACCCTCAGACTGCCTTAGTGTCTCGCTCTGTCAACATTTTGTAAAGTCGTCGTCTGGCAGCTGTAGTTGTGTAGGCAGGCTATATGAAATCAATACCGGCAAGGAGAGAAAGGAAGAGTATAAAGAGTGAAAAGTAGAATTTATTATTATATAGTGGTACATGGATCTGATACGGCATACCACCTGACTATTATCTCCAATCAGCAAAAAGCATGTCTAGGTGCACCAATGAACAGTAAGCATTCTTGTGCCACCATGGCTACTGTGATCTATCCACCACCACGCGGTGTGGCTGATGGCCTGCACCTGCCTGCTGTGTGTGTGTGGTGATCCGTGACTAACAGTTGGGGGGGAGGGGGTAGTGGGTAGAGCTCTTGAGGCTCCTTACACACTAACAGTAGTGCCCCTCTCACACTCTAATACACAATGACTATTGACTACCAGTAAAGTGTCACCAGCAAATACATAAATACATTCATGCACCTGGCCCTATACACCATTTACATTAATAGACCATTTCACATTCCCCACCAAATGCGTTTTATCCGAATATTTTACGATTTGTTCATTCCAAGAAATAATATGCTCCCCAAACAACTCTTAATCCAAAAACAAAAATTCCTAGTTATGGTCCTGCTCACCCCACATCAGCCAACAGCATGTGCGGTGCACAAGGTACTCTCTGACTCATCCTGAATGATGCTACTTCCAGAATAAGTGCATTCCCATACACTAACTCTGATATATAGCCTCGTCCCATGGGCATCGCTAATACCCCTGTCACACTACGACGTAACAAGCGAACGTGAGCCTAACGTGGCGATTTTTCGTCATTACATTGATGTACGTTGGATTACATTATGATGATGTCATAATGACGTTAGAATGACGTCGAGCTACATCACATTACGTCGTGTTACGTCGAGGTTTTGGACATGTTCAAAAATTTTGACGTAGCTCGAACGTAAGGGTTTACATTCGCCGTACGTTCTGTTCACGTTCAGTGAACGTCAATGACGTTAAATGGACGTTTTTCCAATGCTGCTCACTACGTTGACCCACATTAAACCGAGTGCAAATGCCCATGTGGCGTAATGGGAACGTCAGGAGAACGTTAGAACGTCAGGAGAACGTGCATTCAACGTACGTTCAACGTCTCATGACGTAGGTAATGTCACGTAACGTTCTTCTGGTGATGGACTAACATTCATAACGTTCCGTGAGTGTAGTGACATTGTCCTCTCTCGTTGAATGACGTATCACTACGCTTTACCGACGTTATGCTCTCGTCCACTACGCTGCATCCACGTTCAACTTGTGCCCAATTTGCATACTATGCTGAGAAGTTCAACGTTCTTCACGTTCTTCACGTTCTCCCTACGTTGACGTCATTACGTCGTAGTCTGACAGGGCCATTATGTGTGCACTGGACTTCTTGGTAATGGCCCTGTCACACTACGACGTGACTACGTCAGCGTAACCACAACGTGAAAATAATGATATTACGTCGAAGTTATCGGCGTAATATGCAAATTGTGGACGTGAATGCCGCGTAGTTGATGTGACCGTAACGTGACCGTAACGTGACCATAACGTGACCGTAATGTGACCGTAACGTGACCATAACGTGACCGTAACGTGACCGTAACGTGACCGTAACGTGACCGTAATGTGACCGTAACGTGACCGTAATGTGACCGTAACGTGACCGTAACCGTGACAGTAACGTGACCGTGACGTGACCGTAACGTGACCGTAACGTGACCGTGACGTGACCGTAACGTGCAAAACGCGGCCCACACGTTGCTCCCACCCGGGTCGGTCTGACGTGACATAACGTGACTCTAACGTCATTTACGCTGCTATAACGATCGCGGAACGTCTACCTAACGTCATTGTCATATCATCCCGACGTGACGGCGTCACGTCGAGATACGTCGAAAGTTTTGAACAGGTTCAAAACCTCGACGCGCGCCGACGTAACACGACGTAACATGACGTAGCTCGACGTCACTCTAACGTCATTATGACGTCATCATAACGTAACCCAACGTACGGCAACGTAATGACGAAAAATGATCACGTTAGGCTCACGTTGGCTCGTTACGTCGTAGTGTGACAGGGGTATAAAGCCACATAGTTAGGCCTACATAGTTCGATGGTTTTGAGTTTCTGCAATTTTCTTACATGGTTGGTTGGTGGAGTTTTACATCCTGGCAACATCCAGGGTCATATCAGGATGGGTACTGACTTGTAGCAGTGCGGACTAATGGAGACTTTATAGATGTGCCCCACAGGGAAAGCAGGCTGCCGCACCATGACCCGATATCCAAGTCACTCACATTATCCTGATACTGAGCCAACCAGTCATTTCCTTATCCTAATAATGTTGAGCACCTGGCTAGGAAGCAACAAGTATCAAATTTATATGTTATTGGTTTGACTCGACTGGGAACTGAACTCCCGATCTCCCGCAAGCGAGACCCGCGCTCTACCGATTTGGCCACTGCGCCCGGTGCAATTTTCTTAGATAAATACATTAAATTGATCATTATAGTAATCTCTTTTACTTCAATTGAAAGTATCTGATATTTTAGATGGCCAATTTTGGATATATTTGAAGTGAAATCATGCCAAATTAATTTGGTATGCACGTCAAAACGTCGATAAGGTTCAGCAGTAATTGTCTGCAATTTCAGCCGTTTAATCAAGAAATGTAATCACCAAAAACGAGTATCTCGAATATATATGTTTATATTGCTATACAATTACGGTTCACAAATAACATAAAGGAGAGAGAATGAGCGTGTGTGTGTGTGTGTGTGTGTGGCGCGAGGGGGGCCGCCCACAACTTAGCCCGACAGCCGGGGGAGGTGGGGGGAGCCACCAATGTGTCAAGGAGGAATAGATATATACAGTATATGTTCCCCTTGCATTTATACTCGTATAATGCCCTATACATCACATATTATAGATATTCAACTAATTATTATATAACATATACAATGTTAGATATGTGCGATAATACTGGTTTAATGTAGTACTAGGACAGGGCAAGGAGCAGTGGAATGAGGGAAACCAACTGTCCACAGTTGAAATGTCCCAGCTATGTAAATGTAACCAACAAGAAAAGAACACGTGTGATATATTGATATAATTTGTTGTTATTCAAATAATATTACATAATAATATTACATAACATATATGATATGAAATATATATATATATATTTATATATGCTAATACTGACTTACATTAATTAGTACTAGGATATACCAAGGAACCGTTGAATGAAGAAAACCAATTGTCCACAGTTGCAATTTCCCTTGCTAAATCAACGAATGTAACCAACAAAAATGACAGGGACATATATAAATGCTTATATTTATCTAGCATTTTAATATTCGAATAGTTATTACATAGCCCATGGATAATATGAATATTATATATACAATAACACTGGCTTACAAGTGACATTAGTACTAGCACAGGGAAAAGATGTGTGGAGTAAGGAAAATCAACCTTCCGTAGTTTAAATTTCACCTGCTGAATCAACGAATGTAACAAACAAAAATACATTAAAAAAATTGTTGGCGATTCAAATAATTATTATATACCACATATATATATATTAGATATATCCTAATAATGACTTACATTAGTTTCAGTGGCAATTCCAATCACCTCTACCCATTTATCAAGCCGTCCACGTGGTAACAGCAGAGATATTATATATGGTAGAACCTTTGGTAACAGTAGTAGTATGATGCAATGTAATGAACTGAAGGCCCAGTCACATAGCCGTTAGTAGACGTAGTGATCCATAGGATAGATTAACATGGGTCAAATATGGTGCAAGTGTGTTAAACTATGTTGAAATACGTTAAGGTACACCAGGTTTTGATATGGATAAATACGTTACGTATAGATAAATATGTTACGGTACGGATGCCGGTACGTTCACCTATGTTCAACTACATTCAACTATGTTAGCCTCCACTATGTTCATCTACGTCCACTAATGGCTATGTGACCTGGGCTTTGTCCAAGTACGCTAGAATACGCTAAAGTACGCTAGAGCATGCTAGAGTATGTTAGCATCACAGATGCAAATTCAGCCTCTAACATAGCGCTCTTTTAAACATGTCCAAAAATGTAATCGGACACCACGGCTCACCCACATTATCACAAGTATGGATGCCAGTACGTTCAACTACTTTCAACTACGTTCAACTACGTTCAACAACGTTAGCCTCCACTATGTTCAACTACACCCATTAACGTGTATGTGACCAGATTGTTGACCTATGCTACTTATAATACAGTTTGTGTGTAGAAGCAAATAGTTAGTTTTACAGCCCTTGCAACCTTTGGTAATCCAAGTGACCGAGAACACTCCACACCATCATCAGGAAAGTAGTAGTAGTATGTAGAAATGGAAATCAGTGCCAGGCTGTGAAGGAGGGTTAAAGGCTCGGGTGAAAATGGGAATCTCACGCAAGGTACTGCATATAAATGACCCTCATGTAAATGGCAGCTTCCCGACTGGTCTCCAGGGTGTGTGTGTGTGTGTGTGTGTGCGCGCGTGTGGGGGACCTAACTCCCTTGTCCCCAACGCGGACATTTAAATGCACCAACGTGAATAGCAGTGGCGTTATTTAGAAAGCTCATGAATATCAGGGGCGAGAACTGTTGTTGTTTTCATGTAGCGTGTGAATTTTGAGTCAGAGAGCGACAAGTGAAGTATCTAACAGTAACACCAAATGAGTTGAGCGTCCGTCTCCCGTTTTGGTAGATCGCGAGATTCGAGCTCACGGGTTCGAACCCTAGTCGAGTCACACCAATGACTTAAAGATTTATACTTGTCGCTTCCTACCCAGGCACTCGGCATTATTAGGATAGAGCAAGGCACAGTGGAATGAGGAAGACCAATCATCCGCGATTGAAATTTCCCCTGCTTAATCAAGTAGTGTGTACCCAAAAAAAACACAAGCACGGTGATACAAATTTAAATCCCCGTATTTGGAATATTTGGTTGTTGGGGCTTTACTTCCTGGAAATATCTAAGGTCATGTCAGGACAGGTACCGACTTGTGACAGTGTGCACTCATGGCGACTTTATAGTGCTGCCCAACTGGGAGGCCAGACCACCAGCACCATGACCTGATATCCCACTCAGTCACATTATCCTGACCACTGAGCCAACCAGTCCTTGCTCTATCCTAATAATGCCGAGCGCCTAGCTAGGAAGCGACAAGTATAAAGGTTTAAGTCGCCCGTAGTTGGAAGGTATATGTGGAATGTTGGTATGAGCACCCCGTGTTGTGTGTGGGCATCGCTGGACAAGTTGGCCCAATGAGAAAAGCGCTTGCTTCGCATGCGTGAGGTTGAGTCAAAGCAAAGACTCGAAAAAGTGACACTTGTCGTTAGCTAGCCTGGTGTTTAGCATTACTGGGATAGGGAAGGAGGAATTGGATGAGGAAGACGAATTGTCTGCAATTGAAATTTCCTCTGCTTACCCTATGCTAAATCAACCCACCCAATGTGTATGTAAAATGATTCTTTTCAATTATTGTGCGAATTCATGGTTATCTTGGTCTAAATTAAAGGGCAATTGTAATTGGCAAAAATTGACAATTGGGTATATCAATGACGCCGAGATTACACAGGTTACAGTTATCTCTGACCACACTAACGGGCGCCTGTACCTCCTCCTCCACACATCGATGCACTCAAACACATATAGAGGGAGTGCACGTTACGTCATTACTTAGCAATCATCGGTCAGCGGGCTACCATCTTGGATTACGAGCACCCTCCCTAGCTATGTTGTGAATGCATGCAGATGAAGTAACACTGAGTTGTCTTGTGCTATGGGAGGTTCTTGGCAGTTTATGTCCAATTTGTTTACTTACAGCACTTTAGCAACAACTTCTGAGACCAAACTGCTCAAAACAGTGACAAATAAACCAACAAATCAGTAAATAACCACAGTGTAGGCAGTTGCAAGCCTTATGTATGTCATCCAATATGGCCACTGAAAGTTGTCTTGTGACGTCATTACACCCCCTTTATACACACATGCCCCCTTCTACCCAACTCTGGCCACACCCACACCCAAAGCCACAGCCACAGCCACAAACCCACACGCCCATGGATCAGAATGTGTGCAGTGCTCTTTAGCGTACGGGTACCTCCTCTTACACTCCCCCCCCCCTTACCCACTCCCCCCCCCCACACACACATGATGCTGTCGCTTCACCACCCCCACACACCCTTAGAACAGAATAAATACTGTGTTTTTCAGCGTTCGGCCAACTCACCTTACCCCCCCCCCCCCCACACACACACACTGCTGCCGCGTTACCCCCCCCCCCCCATCCCCCACACACCCACACACCATTAGAACAGAATGAATACTGTGTTCTGCAGCGTTCGGCCAACTCACCTTATACCCCCCACCCCCACCCCACACACACCCTGCTGCCGCTTTACTCCCCACCCCACACACACCCACACACCCTTAGAACAGAATAAATACTGTGTTCTTCAGCGTTCACCCCCCTCACACACCTAGCTGCCGCTTTAATCCCCCCCCCCCCCCACCCCCACCCCACACACACCCACACGCCCTTAGAAAAGAATGCATGCTGTGTTCTTCAGCGTTCGGCCAACTAACCTTACACCCCACCCTCACCACTGCCCCGACACCCTACTGCTGTTTCACCCGCCCCCCCCACACACACACCCACACCCACACCCACACCAACCAAGAACAGAATGCATGCTGTGTTCTTCAGCGTTCGGCCAACTAACCTTACACCCCACCCTCACCCCTACCCTGACATCCTACTGCTGTTTCACCCCCCCCCCCCAAACACACCCACGCCCACACCAACCAAGAACAGAATGCATGTTGTGCTTCTCAGCGTGTGTGTAACCCCCTTACCCCCCACCCACCCCCACATCCCACTTCCGTTTCACCCTGTCTCCCTTCTGGTCCCTCTGTACCCTCCCATCTTCCTCCCCCTCAACCCTCCCCCCCCTCCCCCCCCCCCCCCCCCCAAATCCCTTGTGGAGGGCATAGCGCCGTTACGCGATGAATATTGCATACTGCCTGTTCCGCCTTGCATGTTGCTATATAGCATGGCGCCTACTCAACCAGGTTTAAAGTAGAACGAGGCTGCGAATGACAGCGTCTTCCCGCGCTTACACATGTTGCAAGCATTTGGAATCTCGGCTGCTTACATCAGTCATGGACTTATAAAATAATATCAGAGCAAAGTTTTGGGTTTTGGTTTTGATGGGTATTTTTTGTGGGAGGGGAAGATATGCGATGTTTTATTCAGATTCAATATATTTAGTGTCAACATCAAAGTGCTGGTATCCCTCCTATCCATTGCATGACTGCCGATGGATAAATGCATCGGGGTGAACTGCAGTGGTGTTATTTAGAAGGCTCGTAAAAGTCAGGTGTTATTTTCATGTATAGCATGAATAGAAAGGGACAAGCAAAGTATAAGACAAACACCCTGAAGCAAAACTGAATTCCTAGTAGTCATAAGGTCTTTTGTGGAATACTGCTGTGAGCATGGTGTGAGCATAACCAGATGGGTTGGCCAAACGAGGAGAGCACGTGTTTCCCATGAGGGAGGCTGCGTTAAACTAAAGACTTGCAAAATTGGCACTGTCTTGTCGCTACTATGCCCAGTATTGAGCATGACTGGGATAATGAAGGGAGCAGTTGAAGGAGGAAAACTAATTATCAACAATTGAACTTTCTTCTGTTTTATCAACGAGTTTTAACAGAGCAATTAGTAGTAGTTAGTTACTAATACAGCAATGTCAATATTAGTTTTTTTGCAAATAATGTTATGTGTTAAACATAATATTATGTGACTGGTTCTTGGTACCTTTCCTCTGCAGTGGGTGGCGAGCAGGTATGGAACTAGGAAAGAAAAATGGAATTGGTTGTGGTGTCAGATTTGCCGAGAGCTCAATTTTTATGGAAATGTTTTTTACAAATATGTATATTCTGCCGAATAAATTATGTTGTCCATGCCGAAGCACTGGTCTTCTTGTCAGTGTACAGGTCAGGATTACCTTCACAAAAGTTGGTATCTAGAGTATGTATGGCGTGATAAGTATTAAAGTAAGATAAAAGTAAGCTAATTTCGACACAATTTGCAGCATATAGCAAGATGGATTACTGATATGTGTCTACAATATGGTAGCGCTGATATAATAAGACTACTCAAATCAATGTGAGTATTTCCATGGCATACAATGTGTGAATTAAACATAAGTTTATCTTCTACATTTATTTGGGTTTATAGTTGAAGTTATAATAAGGTTCAATGTAAGTCATAGTATGGGCAGTCATTCATCGTTGATTTTATTTTATAACCTCTTTGGTCCTGGGCATAAAATCTGATGAAAATGTCAAGGTTTCTAAATCAAAACAATCACCTGAATTTCACCCTACAGATCTAACTTAGATGTTAGGCAATGCACTGACTCAAACTGTATTCCACCTTGGTGCTCCTGTACTATATTATTACACTTGAAAATGGGTGAAAAAAAAACTATCCCCAGCATTTCAGTTTGCACACCAAAATTAATGTTGCATAGTTTCAATTCTTATATTTCCAAAGTCAAGCCAATACAATAAAGTAATGTAGATTAAAATGATCAACCTAGTATTGCTTCTTTTTTTTAATATGGGCGAAATGCAAATCAATCGGATTATGTAACTTTAATGATGTGGTCGGCTGGTTTTAGTATCGATTTTAACATGATATTCGCTATATTGGTAAAAATATTGAAAATCTAGAAATATTAACTGTGATATTGCACTTGGAACTACTAAATATAGCTCCGACCACTAAGAAGGGTCATTAGGGCCGAATGAAACTAATGATCATAGCGTGACTACGGTCGCCCTCAGCCTTCATTGGGCCCTAAATAACTTGCAGGGAATAGGTTATTTCAAGATATACAAACCAGGAATAATCATATGCGAACATATGTTAAGTTCTGTTTTTCATGTTACTGGTTCCGTATTAATAAAGCGATGAATGATAATTTATCATAAACAGAGAATGGTAGTGAGTCTGCTAGGCAGTGAGTTCGAATTGCTTGGATGTGTGGCCTTTACACATTGTCTGCTCTGTCATCATTACAAGGACGGCCTGTTTGTCTTCTTCAGAAATTGATCCGATGAGAAGCATATAAATATACACCAACTGCCCCATTAGCATCATGGTTAGGTTCCAGAAAACCATGAATTTAACTGAAGCAACGTAAAGTGAAACCTATTAAATAATAGGCCTTGAATGTGGAAATAACTCCCTGATCCAATGGTTGGATCAGACAATTCTTTTTATTTCTACATTATAACGAAACAACGTTGAATAAAACTATGCTAATGAAGGTGGTGGTGTACATGTCATCTATAATTTACTATGCTAGTATATCTAATACAACGTTCTATTTATTATTATTATTATTATTATTATTATTCCTATGTTCCAGCTATATGTATCTTTTTTCTACCAAACTAACTAGTAGCGCCACAGTGGTGGCTGTCCTCACTAACTACCATTGGCTAACTCAGTCGCTGCCGAATTTTATTTGTGTTGTCGTTATCGCAGGGATGAAAGTGGTCTCCGACAAAAAAAAACGCGGAAATCAGGTCGGGACCTTCGAATTTCCGCGAAAACACGGATTTTCCGCCATAGAATTACCACTGTTAGGGAATCGTGGAATAATGCCGGAAGTCAGGTTTCAACTGTTCTTGTTGTGCCCATATTATCACCCATACCTAACCCTTTCTTGTTGGAGTTTCATGCTCTAGCAACATCTAAGGTCATAAGAAATGGATTCGGACTAATATTGCTAAATTGACGTTATATAAAATATACTGACATTTTGTGATCGTTAATCAGTGAATATCAACAATCGTGGAAATCCACGAAATCGCGGAGATCTTTCATCCCTGTTATCAGTAAAGCGAGAAATCTTACCACATTCTAGTCAACCTATTTATCTTGTCCGTCTTTAATTACTGAAGGGACTATATACGTGTGTGTATATAAGTGTAGTAGTCTATACTGACATCACAGGCGATGAACCATATATACGGGTAGGCGTTGATAGGGTGCTTCCATCAGGGAGCCTAGGTGGTGTGTTGGTTAGCACACTGATCCAGAATGCAAGAGATGTGGGTTCGATTCCCAGTCTATGCACAATATTTCACATTTCCATCACCCCCACGATATATATATATGTGTGTGTGTGTGAGCATATATTAAGATATTAGCTATACCCAGTTACAGGAGGAAAGGTGCTACATCTTAATAAGGGTTACCGCCCGTAGGAGTTGCAAGGGTCTGGCTCATGGACCTATATGATTGTTGTCTCCATCTTGTGTCCACCTGACGAGGCATGACCACATGTGATGTGTTTTTGACACAAGCATGTGACACTATCTCTTATTGTTTGTTGGGGTGTTACATCCTAGCAACATATACGGTCATATCAGGATGGGCACCAGCTCTTATTACAGATCCTTGCCGCCACATGCAGTAGCCCACCCCATGCCACCCACACTATCCCAACATGGGTAGTGCAGGGTGGTGTGTGGAGGGGGGACTGGGAGGGGCTGGGGTGGGGCTCCTCCAGTAGGTGAGTTAAGACGCGGCGCCATGACAGGCCTTGTCGGCACTTTGCGCATTGGACCGCAGCACCCCCTGACGCCGGGGGGAGATAAGTGGGAACAGTGTGTGTGTGTGTGTGTGTGTGTGTGTGTGTGTGTGTGTGTGTGTGTGTGTGTGTGTGTGTGTGTGAGGGTGGAGGTTAGGGGTGGGGGCTAGGAGGAGTGGGGAAGGGGATGTGGGTGAGGAGAGGTGAGAGTTGATTCTCCGATGTCTGGGAAACTGTCACACTGGTAGGATGATGGGATAGGGTGAGAAACATGTGGGAAGGTATGGGGAGGTGGTGGTGGTGGTGGGCGGGGGGGGGGGGTGAGGGTGGTGTTGGTGTGTGGGTGTAGAGATTGTGGTGATCTTCTTTTAGAAGCTGCTGGATATGCTGGTACTGGTGTATGGCTTTGTGGAAGAGGAGGTGGTAGCAGTGGTGGTAGTGGTACTGGTAGTAAATGTGGTAGTGGTGGTGGTACTGGTAGTAGTGGTGTTAATGGTGGTGGTGATGGTGGTAATCGTAGTGGTGGTGGTAGTGGTAGTGGTAGTAGTAGTGGTGGTGGTACTGGTAGTAGTGGTGTTAATGGTGGTGGTGATGGTGGTAATCGTAGTGGTGGTGGTAGTGGTAGTAGTAGTGGTGGTGGTACTGGTAGTAGTGGTGTTAATGATGGTGGTGATGGTGGTAGTCGTAGTGGTGGTGGTAGTGGTAGTAGTAGTGGTGGTGGTAGTAGTAGTGGTAGTAGTGGTGGTAGTTGTGGCGGTAGTGGTGGTAGTGGTGGTAGTAGTGGTGGTAGAACGTGAGGTGTGAACGAGGGGTGAACGAGGTGGTTGGTGGCGGCTTTTGGTTGTGTTTGCTGGTTGTGATGTTGTGTGGTTGTGCTTTCTGTTGATAGTGGTTTTGTTTGGTGTTGGTGTCTGGCTGTATTTGGTGGTGGTAGTGGTGCCTTACTGCGCTTGTGGTGGTAGCGTTTGGTTGTGGTTGGTGGTGGTTGGTTTGCTAGTAGTGGTTGTCTTTGCTTGGTATACTGTTAATAGAGGTTTAGTTTGATGTTGGTGTTTGCTTATGTTTGCTAAAAGTGGTGTCTGACTGTGTTTGTGTTAGTGGTTGGTGGTGTTTGGTGCTGGTTGTTTTTGGTGATAGTGGAGGTGCTTGGTTGTGTGTTTGCTATTCACGTGTGGTTTTGTTTGGCATTGGAGTTTGGCTGTGTTTGCTGGTGGTAGTGGTGTTGAACCATGTTTTCTTTGTTCAAGATTTTTATTCCAGTTGAATATATTTTTTCAGCACCAAGGCAGGACGAGTGGGATGACTATTAGACAAGCTGAAAATCAAAATAACTTAATCATTTAAACACTAACAAAAAATCCCTTCTCTAATCCACACTAGAAAAGAAAACCCGCTTCCAGCACCAAGCGGCTACCTATACCTAAATCACCGCACAAATATGGTGGAAGAAATTGACTGTAGACCAGGCAGAGACTTACATTTTGGCATCTAAACTGCCAAAGTGCCTACAGTAAACTTGACAGCATTAAGCTACATATATATATATGTAAATTTGATGTGGTGACACTGTCAGAAACATGGTTTCATGAGCTGCATAGTGACCAACTGCTAGAAATTAGTGGGTACAGGCTTGTGGGAGAGGACAGAAAAACACTGACAAATGCACAAACACAAAAAAAGGGTGGAGGGGTTGCAATATACACACACAAAAATCTAAACTCAGAACATACAACACTACAAGACGCAAATAGGACAGATACAAATATTCAGTTAGTATGGACACTAATAAACAATGAGAAACAAGCGAACATCGCTGTAGGGAGTCTATACCGCCAAATGGGACCATCGAAGAATTTACCACACAGCTAGAAACGTCCCTTGATAGCGTGTCAAAGCTTGCAAAAGCTGAGATATTCCTACTGGGGGACTTCAATATAAACTACAAAACAAACAATAAAAACAGACACTCACTGGAGAACCTAATCAAAGGAAAGGGACTAAAGCAACAAATTTGTGAACGAACTATACTTGGAGAAAACAGCTCAATAATAGACCTAATAATAACAGACTCAAACCATACACATACCTCAGGAACTAGGAACTGGGGCATCAGTGACCATGAACTAATATATATTACTAGAAAGAAAATAAAACCAAAACCATGCCCTGTATGGGGAGATCATACAAAAACTACACAAAGGAAGCACTAGCAGCCCACCTGGGAAAAACTGTTAAACTACCAATCCCAACTGACATAGATGTAAATGTCCAATAGGACACTACCACTGGGGAAGTGAGAAATCATCTCGACAGTACCTGCCCAATAAAAAAACTCAAAATCCAAAATAATCAAGAGCCATGGGTAACCCCAGAATTAATCAGCACAATTATGGACAAATACAAAACAGGTAAAATAGCTCAAACAAGTGGGCGTCTACAACACATCGGAGCTGGAAATCAGTGGGGAAAGCCAAGAGAAAGTATGTTGTCAAACAGGATCAACAATGGGGAAAAAACTCACATAAATATTAGAAAAATGTAAAGATACTAATCCCAAACAACAAAAATAAAGACTTGATTACCCTATACAACAATGAGGGAATTGAAATCAACAACAGTGATGCAGGAATCAAAATAAACAGACATTTCTCCACAATAGGAAATAGCTATCCAAACGTTTTAACTCTGACTGGGCCACAAAATCACCAACATTAAATGTAGCCATTGGGGAGTGCCAAACCACAATAGAAGAAATAAAAGATCTCATTAAAAGAATTGACCACAACAAACCATCTGGCATCGAAAACATATCAAGTATAGTACTGAAGGATGCACTTGGATGCATCCCAGATGTATTATGTAACCTTTTCAATAAGTCATTTAGAGAAGGCACATATGTAGACTGCTGGAAAATAGCCAAAGTAACCCCACTCCACAAAGGGGGGACAAACAAACCCTGGGTAACTATAGACCGATCTCTATACTACCACTACCTGGTAAAGTAATGGAAAAAGTAATGCATAGACATTTTATGGACCACCTAAACGAACACAAAGTACTAAACAGCAAACAGGGCGGATTCAGACAAAAACACTCGACATTAAAAACAATTGCTAATTTAATAATCATATTTCTAACTTTGACAACAAGAAGAAACTAGTGGGTGCAGCATTCATCAACTTCAGCAAAGCCTTTGACATGGTGGTCCACACTATCCTAATTAGCAAGCTATCCCAAATGGGAATAACAGGAGTAACAGGGAAATGGCTAACAAGCTACCTAGAAAATCGGAAACAATGCACCACAGTAAATGGGGTCATATCAAACAAGGAAAGAATAAATTGTGGGGTACCTCAGGGGTCAGTCCTAGGTCCACTTCTTTTCCTCATATACATAAATGATCTAAACAACTGGCTGGACATTGATAACATCCAGTTATATGCATATGATACTGTGGTAATCACCGCAGGCAAATCAACTGAAGAAATAGAAACAAAACTAAACCAAACACTAACAAAACTGACTGAGTGGTGCAACCTAAACAAAATAACTATAAATAGCAGTAAATCAAAAACAGTACTATTTGGTACAAGACTAACCAGTAATAATACTATAAAGTGTCTCCTGGGAAACACTGATCTAGAGCAGGTATACAACTACAAATACCTTGGAGTGGACCTAGACAGACACCTAAGTTATGACCTGTGCATAACAAACACTATAAAAAAAGATAACCACAAAATATGGCTGCTGGAAAAATTAAGACCCTACATGACTGAAAACATGACAATTAAAATATATAAGGGTATGATCCTCCCCTACTTCGACTACAGTGATGTAGTCTACATGGGAGGAAATACCAAAGTTCTAAACAAACTGCAGGTGCCACAAAACAAAGCCCTCAAAATATGTCTCCACAGACACAAAAGATACCCTGCGATGGAACTACACAAAAAATGTGATGCAACACCATTGACAAATAGAAGGGAAACGCGCCTTAAAATATAAGCACACCACTACACCACAAAACCAAGCTAGACAATAACCCCCCGCAGGGGCACCAGGCATATGGTGGCCCCGATACTACTGACAGAAATGAGTAACACCAGAATCTATGAGAGGAGTGTACTCGCCAGGGCAGCACATGCTTGGAATAAGCAAAACACAAAACAACGGGCAATCCGTTACCTTGACCAATACAAAAAAAAACTACTATAGAAAGAAACTACTTCCCAAAAGAACAACAAAAATCACACCTGCCCCTGAGCACAGTCACTGCTTGCTGTGCAATAGTGCAAAAAAACAAAAGACAGGCCAGATAAATGGTAGATACGAAAAAAGAAATATACACACTAGCCCCCCTAAGCTCTAAGGACATCAGAGAAACCATCACCACATGGCGCAGTCCACCTGGGTATCTGTAATGGCACAAACCAACACAAAAATGGACAGGCCATGGTCATGCATCTGATTCACACTGAAATGCAAAATGGCTAAGCAAACAATACAGCCATCCCACCTAGTCGCAGTCCTGAAGAGTCTGGGTGTGTTCTGGCGCACCGGTGCACTATCTAAGGACAGGACTTGGGTGAAAGGGGGTTCCAACAAACCAATATGGGACGGGATCCTCTCCTGCAAGCCTACATGACAACCAAGTAGATGTACATAGTAGGCTAAGGTATCATACTCAAACTAGACAAAAATTCTGGAAAAAATACAAAAAAACTAACACAGATTATTACTAACACCCAAAACCACGAGAGGCTTGCCTGAACTGAAACAGGTAAACACCCCTGGGCAAAGGATCAGAACAAAAACAACATCACAGCTGTCCAGCATTGAAAACAAGCGCCCTCGCAGGGGCTTATGCATTATGGGCAGGGTAAATACCTTGTCACAAAAAAAAAAAAAAAAAAAAAGGTGCTGGTCTTCTGGCCTTAACGTTTATAGTGCATATGAACTTTTTGTTTGTGGCGGTGTTTGGTGGTGATTGTGTTTGGTGGTGCTTGGCTATACTTGCTGTTGATACTGATACAGTGATAGTTGTTTTGTGTTGTGGTGGCACTTGGCTGTGTTTGTTAGTGGTGGTGTTCACAAGAGATAGTAGTACTAGAGATAGTAGTAATGGTAGTCGTGGTAGTAGTCGTGGTTGCGATGGTTACGAGAAGGGCTGCTGGAGGACCTCACTACTACCATCACCACCTCCACCACCACCATCACCGCCACCAGCCACCACCACCACCGCCAACACCACCACCACTGCCACAACCACCACTGCCACCATCACCATCACCACCTCCACCCACACCACCACCCCTGCCACCACTACTACCACCACGCGCACCACCACCCCTACCACCACTACTACCACCACCACCACTACTACCACCGCCACCACCACTACCACAACCACCACTGCCACCACCAACACCACCACCACCACTGCCACCACCACTACCACCACCACCACCACCTTTAGCACCACCACCACTGCCACCACCACCACCACCACTGCCACCACAACCACCACCACCACCACCACCGGTCCTGGCAGTAAATGACCCACTTCAACACCCAGCCGCCGCCACCAAACCACACAGCCGCGCTATATAATCGAAACGGTTGCTATGGTGACACCGGGAGCCGCGTCCTGCCGCGTACGTGCGATGGGTTGTAGAGTGGGTGGAAGCCTGTCCGTGTGTGGGTGTGGATGTGGGGTGGGGTGGGGGGGATGGTGAAAGGGGTGAGCGTGATGGTGTTGGAAGTGTAACGGGTTTGCCCTCCCCCACCCCGCCCCCACCTCACCCAACCCAGCACCCACCTTTACATCACTGTTAATAAAAATGCATGTTGGTAGTGCGGAAGTGTGTATGTGTGTGTGCGATTTAAATGGGTATGTGTACCTAGGCTGCATGGTTGTGGATTTCTCTGTATGTATGTGCATATGTGTGTGTGTGATTTAGATGGGTCTCTGGTTGTGAATTGCAATGTGTGTATGTGTACACATGTGTGTGTGTGATATATGTGGGCCTGTGTACCTGGGTGCCATAGTTGTGAATTGCTATGTGTGTGTGTGTGTATATATGTGTGATTTAGGTGGGTCTGCGTACCTAGGTGCTGTGGTTTTGAATTTCTATGTGTGCATGTGTACATGTGTGTGTGATTTAGATTGATCTGTGTATCCAGGCTGCGTGCTTGTGAATTTCTCTGTGTGTATGTGTGCATGTGTGTGTGACTTAGGCGGGTAAGCATACCTAGGCTCTGTAGTTGTGAATTTATGTGTGCATGTGCATGTGATTTAGGTGCGTCTGTTTACCTAGGTGCTGTGTTTGTGAGTTGTTCTCTGTGTATGTGCTCATGTACATGTGATTTAGGTGGGCCTGTGTACCTAGGTGCTGTGCTTGTGAATTGTTCTCTGTGTATGTGCTCATGTACATGTGATTTAGGTGGGCCTGTGTACCTAGGCCCATTGTTGTGAATATTCTATAAAGCAGTTTTTTAGATACTCTCCATATAATTGGTATGTGCTGTCTGTGGGCAGTGTGTCAGCTCACCCATATGGTGGGGTTTATGCGTGGGTGGGGTGGGAGGGTCGTGTCGGGAGGGGGGTGCTGCCTGTCACAGTGGGGCTCTGTAATAAAAGCGAGCATATCTCATGCTTGTTAATAAACAAATCACCTTTGGCCGTGCCAAGTCAGGCGTCACTGCATACCCCACTTCACTGTGGATGATATGATGCTTTGACTTGAAAAGGTCCAACAATTGGGATTCGGGGATTGAGGATTGGCAGTTCTAATTGTAATTTGTAGGCAACCGACCATGCACAAATGGCGTTGGCAACATTTCAGAACCCACATATCGTGGATGTATGTCGTTGAGACGCCATGAGCGATATCGACCTTTTTAAGTTTTAAACAAATAATTTAGGAGGAAACTGGAAAGAATGTTCCCGATCCCCAATCGAGTGGTTTCAACTTGTATGGTAAAACCGTCATTTGTATCTATGGTAAGGTTACGCATGTGGTTCTTTTAAATATGAAAGTGACATGGGATGGCCGAATGAGTTGAGCATTCGCTTCCCATGCAGAAGGTCATTAAGTTAAACCAATGGCATAAGAATTGATGTTTGTCGCTACCTATCCTGATACCAGGCATTAATAGGATTAGGCATGGAGCAATGGAATGAAGATCAATTGTCTGAAATTAAAATCCCCCTGCAACCAAGGTAGCAACAAAGTAATGAGTAAGTATGTGAAATATTACTATTTAAACTATTTTCCGGGAATATTTCGAGCCAGAATATCCCTATGAATTTAAAGTGTTACGGTGAATATTCAAATTTGAATCTAATTGGCAACCTATTCTTGGATAATTGTGAGTGCGCACCAGTACCTAAGTTCGATATGTAGAATGAAATTTGGGAATGTAGTTGATTCAGAAAATGTTATGCCATCATCGGACTCGGCAGCTTCAAGTATATTGGAGCGGAGTAATGTTACCCCACCCGATCCCCAAAGATAAACACACAGGTAGACAAGCAACTGCAAATGTAATATAAATATATATACAGCCTTTTACACATGCAAACCATATTCATTCACACTTACCTTTAGGGTCTACCCATAGAGGGGATGCACTTTTTTCTCAGTAGTTGTTCAGATCAGTGTATTAGTTATTCAATATTTTCTTCTATGTTATATTACTATGATCTATAGATTTAATTAGTCTTGTTATGAGGAAGTATTGTGTGCATCCCGTGTGTTGAATGCATGTCCAACAGCGGTAAAATTGAGGAAATGCAGTTCGTGTTAGCATGTAGTAAACAAGCAATATATTATATAATTTACTAAAATGGACTTTTTTTAAAATAGATCATGACACTAGTCTTATATACACATACAAGAAATGGTAGTTAATTCTGTGTAGAGGATTAAAGAGCTGATAGTCTGAGAATCACGCCCTGCAGGAGAATCACTGCAGCAGAACTCCACGGCTCCTGGGTCTTAGAAATACGGGGAGGGTGATTGCAGAACGCCAAATCAGTCAGGAGTTGCACCTATCCCTTCCTAGGGGCCCCTCATAGAGACTTCCAATAGGAAACAGTACCAGCCTGGAGGTAATGGCCCTCAGTGGTAACACATGAGCTGCTCACACCACCTGCAGGGTGCATGCACTCAGTGCCTTGGAGCTACTCCCGCAGCGAACTGCTTAAATGTCTCGGAGAGTTGCTACAATGCCTTAGCTGCTTCTATGGTGAGCTTATCCTATGTATTTGAGCTGCTCCTATTGTGAGCTGCTCTAATGCCTATGAGCCACTCCCATGCAGTTGAGCTGCTCTTGCGTTAGCTGCCCCAATACTGCTGAGTTGCACCTTGGGTGAATTGCCACAATGTCTTTGAATTGCTCTATTGGCGAGTTTCTCCAATGCCTTAATCCTAGATTGATGGCCGATGATGCCTTTGAGTTGCTCCTAATGTGAGCTGATCCCAATGCCTGGGCGTGCAAGCTCCCATTGAGCCGGTCCTTGTGGCATAGCCTACACGCGCTGAGCTGCTCCAGTACTGTGGCCTACTTCCACCGAGTTGCTCCAATAGTGTGTTGGCCTACAAGGACTGTGCTCCCCCAGTGTATACCCTACATGCACTCCTACTGGTCCTCTCTGGTAGAATCCACACGGCCTGTATGCAGTCCTCCGTTTGCAGCAGAGACGTTCACAGCTGAGGGGGCGACCAGCTGGAGACACTGGCGTCCTCCCTCCTCCTGCACCTCCCTCCTCCACGTGCCGCTTTCCTCCACGCACTGAGACTCCACAGCTTACTGGAGGAGGAGCTATGCGCCCGGAGACCACTGATTCGCTCCTCCAGTACCGCGGAGTGGAGAGCTCTCCCCTGCCGCTGGGAATGGTTGATGCCGCCGCTGCTGTTGCTGGTTGCTGTCCTCCAACACCCACCCTCCCCTACCACCAAATAACACAAACCCGGCCCGCCTTCTCCAGTGTGTCGTTCCACCGCCTCGCCACCCACCCACCCACCTACCACACCCTTCCTCCCTCCCTCCCAGGCTCCCAGCGGCAAATGTTCCTGATGTCGACACTGGCGCCCTCTTGCACAAAGGCGCTAAACTAACATTATCTCCCTTTCACTATCGCGCCATCATGTTGACTGGTGGGTAGTTCTAGAACTACACACAGCGTGTTGGACTATTTGAGTGCCCGCTGAATGGTTGTTTTGTTAGTTGTACTTGTGAACTACACTGCTCGTCAATAATTAGATGTTGATTAGGTGTACTTCATTAAGAGAAAGCAACCGAAGGGAACTATATCAATATTGTACCATATTAGAATCCACAACCAACGTGCATTTCACGATTCTTTGCCACAAATTTAACAATCGATTCTGAGCTTTGATATTCTTTACAACTATCCTTTGGTACAAATCTAACATTTGATTCTGAACTTTTACTTTCGGTGTAACGGTGACAGTCAAAAAGCAATGTCTGAATAAAACGTTATGCAATTCTTGTAATAAATATGGTCTTTGTTGGCAACTTGACATAAAATCACTACCGATCAGTATCTTCAATCACATGCCCCATTTATCTACACTACTCTCATTGCAAATTAATTTTGTCTAATTCTACTTTTTACTACATTTTGTTGCTGTGAGGAACCGATTTCGGCAAGCCTTTACACCACTAACTAAATAAACAAAGACAACAAATATACGTTGTGTATATCTCATTCAAGTTAATCACTTTTATTATTGATTATTATATCTATTCTTTTTTAACAACTTTAATCTAGCCACTTGATAGTATATATGCATACGGCATATTTCTCCAGTGAAAATACAATGTATCACTATTCATAATAAATTGTAACACTGGATTGCATACTTTAGCTATGCGTATCATAAAGTTAGAAAAGGAATTCTCGATCAGTATTTTTCATGATGGTACACCGCATGAGACAAACAAATAATTAGCACTACAATTTATTGCACATTATTATTGATGGTAGTGTATGCTACATGTAACTTTCTAACTGATTCAGATTTACAACCATGAATGATATTTATATATATATATATGCTGTAATAATTCGTGACGAGTGAAGTTCAAGGAAATCTTTTGAAACATGATTTTCAAGCCCCTCAATGAAAAAGAAGCCGTTTTTACTGTTGCATATAGTTTTCCCAGATTTGGTCAAAGGAGAAAATGGAAGTATACCTTTGTATGATTTAATCCCCTCTCCCACCCCAGACAGACAGCATATCTTTTGGCGTTGTATCTTATTCTTAGATAACCGTATTGTTACAATAACCAGTCCAGCGTTCGTGGAATAACAATGTCAATGCCAAGATTTGGAGCTTAAATTTGAACGACGAATTGGAGTAGAAAAGGAAGGTAGGAAGACAGATAGTGAGCATAAAATAATGGAAAATGAGATTCGATTCTAAATGGAGTGACGGTTAGGACAGCTGTAGCACAACTTGAAATACAACTTTCACATGCGTCCCATCCGAATCCCCCCCCCCAATAAATACCTACTCGCATGTACACATATTACATAGATATATATTTATATATTATATAATAGAGATATATTACATTAAAAATATATATATATCCATAGATAGATATCTATGGATAAATATCCATGGATAAATATTCATGGATACATATTCATGGATAAATATTCATGGATAAATATTCATGGATAAATATCCATAGATAAATATCGTTGGATAAATATCGAATTCCAGTCGAGTCAAACCAATGACGTACAACATTGATACTTGTTGCTACCTAATGGCACTCGGCATTACTAGGATATGTCAAGGCAATGGTGCTGTCAGCGTAGTCTCCCAGTGGGGCAGCACTATAAAAGCGCCATGAGTGTGCACTGTCACAAGTCGGTACTCATCTTGATATGACCCTAGATGTTGCCAGGGTGCAAAACTCCAACAAACAACAACAAACAACACCCACATACACAGATCCTTTCCATTGGAAAATCTACGGTTGGTATTCCTTCAGCTGCTTCATGAATCCGTCGTTTGGCCTGATGGCCGGACGTGCCGCCTTCACGAGTTCATAGGCCTGCTGGAACCCAACCGTCTCAGTGCGCATGACATAGCCAATCACGACGCTGGCAGCCCGGGAGACGCCAGCATTGCAGTGTACGAACACACTACCCGCTTCACGCCCCGCGTCAATGAACGCAAAGGCCTTCGGGAAGTGGTCGGGGATGTGCGTCTCGGGCAAATCGAGAATATTGAGGTTCTCGTAGACGAAGTGCTTCGGGTGCACGTTCACTAGTCTGGCGGCCACATTCAAGATGTGCGTGATACCGGTTTGTTGCAGAAGTTGTAGGTCGGCCGCAACATCCTGAGAGCCTGGCGTTTTGGGTGGAGGATGAACTTTCGATTAGGATTTGCAGTGTGGTGAGTATTCAGTGGCGAGGGGAGGGGACCAGCTTGGATAGTGGGGGCACAGTGTCGTAAGCAGCCGGTGGCGGCGCTAGTATCGGGATAATCTACAGGGTAAGCTAGCATGATTACCATTTACAGTTGGTGGAATCGTATGTTATTTATATTTACATAATAAATTATGTATATATACGTGTGTATATATACATATGCACACAAATGCAAGTTTATTTGATATGTTCAACCCATGGAAAATGCTAGTAATAGCATTTGAATGTACTTAAAGCTATATATTCGGTGTCGAATGAGGGGAAAGTGGCAGTAGCAAGGTAGTGAGAGAGGTACCGGTGGGGGCACCACTCGTAAAATACATGTGTCGTTAGCTACATTTTGTAGTTGAGTTCCTCTAATAGTAATACTAGTAGTAGATAATCTTGTTATTTATACTCGCATAATACATTACACATCACATATATTATTATATATGTGTAGCTATCACCATCTAGATCCATATTAATAGTCCATATCTAAGAGTGGGGGGAGGGGGTTAAAAGCAGAATTTTGTCAGAAAACACTAACTATTTCAGATCATATATAAATAAATATTAAAATAAATGAATAAATAATATCTTTTTACAATATATAGTGCTAATTTACAATGTCACACAGCCCTTTAGACAAAATATGATTTGGGGGGTGGGGGGTGGGGGTGGGGTTACATCCTGGCAACATATAAGGTCATATTAGTGCACACTCATACTAGTCACTTTACCCCACTGGGAGACTAGGCCGCCAGCACCATGATCCAACCTGCCACTTAGGAACATTATCCTGATACTAAGCTAACCAGTCCTTGCTCTATCCTGCTACTATTCCTAGTAACGCCAAGCACCAGGGTAGATAGGGACAAGTATAAATTGTGTACGTCACTGGTTTGACTCGGTTGGGTTTCGAACTCTCAAACTTCCACATGGAAGCCTGCCCTCCACCGATTTGGCCACCATGCATGTCCGATAACAAAATCTAATTTAGTGGGCAGACTAAACCGATGTACAAATTTGTCATTGAGAGTAATTTTTGAGGCATAACCAGATTTACTTACCCAAGTAGAGATGCGGCATGATAGAAGCGACTTGCAAATCAGGCTTATAGTCTCCAACAAAACCCAGACAAGAGCCTAGCAGGGGCTGTGACGTCACAGTACCGGAAGCCTTATCGCTTACCTCGCGAAACTTGCGTCCATCTATGTATGTTACTTCCGTCACAGTCTTTTTCAGTCGGCTTGCCTTTTCAAAGTTTTTGATATCCTTGAGGAAATTCATTCTCTGGAAAAGAAATTAGATCGGACAATGTGGACCACTGTAGATGTAGCTATTATGGTAGCAGCACTTCTGATTTCAGGGTTGCTATTCAGATTTGAAGTTTTCTGAATGAGATAAGATAGAACGATACCACACACTTTTCAAGGCTTACTGATTTAAGCACACCTTCCATCTTTTAAAATAGGACCAATTTGGGACTCATTAAGTAATAGCTCTTAATACAGTCCTATAAATCAGGGATGAAAGTGGTGTCCGGGGAAAAAAAGCGGAAATGCTGATATTCTCCCATAGGTTTAACATTGTCAGGGAATCGCTGAAAATTCCCGGAAGTCGGGTTTCATACATATTGGTATACGCTGATAGTGCTGCACCGTTTGACGCACATATTAGTAGTATATGCTGATAGTGCTGCACCGTTTGATGCACACATTAGTAGTATACACTACAGTGCTCGGCGTTTGAAGCATTTATTAGGTTATACGCTGATAGTGCTGCAGCGTAAAACAACGTATTAGTCTACACTTATAACTACAGGAAAATTCCCGGAAATCCGCGAAATCGCGGACATCTTTCATCCCTGATAAATACACATATTTGTAAAGCCTCTTCTCTCTATTCATAACTGCATCGGTCAGAATAACCTACTTCTATTCACCGAGATCAATGTTACTGCTTCTTGCAAACAGCAGCTTTAGTTACTCGCCTACTTTGTGTACAAGTCCTAGAATTCTATCGACAATACACGATATCCACGACGCATGCGCAGAGCGTAATCCAGACTGGACTTGTGGGTCACAGAGTCTGTGGAGAGGCAATTGAGGCTCTGTTAACACTGGCTTCATATTGAGCAACTGAGTCTTGTCTGCACAAATGTAGATTTATAAAGAAAACATACTTACCATTTTTTAATCATTTTTTATAATTATAGCTGTATCCTATTGATTGATTGATTGATTGATTGAAAAGCTCGATTGTCAGTGTAAAACAACACAGTGACACACTGTCGACCCACAACATGAGTGGCGTTGCCTATCACCAGGTGTCGTACTAGTCATGGAAATCATGTATTGGACCATTAGTGTCATGTGACTTGCACTTCTGAAATGGTATGATTGGTAAAACAAAGATAACTGCCATTTTGTATAGAAATCGGGAGGATAAAACTTCATTGAAATTGATTTTTACCTGGTGTTTGGATAGGGTAGGCCTAAGGATTGTCAGTTTGAATTAATAAGCCTTAGAACGATTGTAAAGGAACGTACACTGAATTGTGTGAGCACACCGAGCTGACAGTCAGTAAGTTTCATAATTTATCCCAATAATGTGGGAGATATTATAGATCAAAAGTATATGTTAATATTGTCTATTATGTATCTTATTGGGATGGATGTAGCTAAATAAATAGAAAATTACATCACTAATTTGTGACATTGTCAAAAGCATTGAAAATAAAGTGTCACAAACTTAATGAAAACCTCTGAACAGCCAATTTCACTTCAAATGGTCATATACAATGTCTTCATTAAATTGAAGACATTTATTTCTTTTTAAATTTATGAAATAGTTACAGGTAACCTTTTCTGGAGTCATTAACATCGTAACATTTTGTTTCCACTTGCAAGTATTATGAAACTCTGTATCAAACACTGAGTACAGATACAGTACAGGAACTATTTTCACCATTTAACACTCTATGCATGGACCCAATTATGGTATAGTAAAAGATCAATCCTGAAATTGCCCCGAAACATTGAAATTTGAGCCGAGCATTTGTGTCAAATTGTTGATTCCACTTTGACTGTTACATTGTTAATACCGATCCCCCCAAGGGGGAGGCTAATGACTAACACGTGTACATAATATATACATAAACAATACCCAGACTCATAGAGGTGGACAATGAAATAACCAAAATCCAGCAAACGGAAACGGAAATAGCCCTATATGGGCGCCGCCATTTGTATACTCATGTTGAATATGAAAAATCCAGCAAACGGAAATGGAAATAGATCGTCGAACTTCACTACACAACAAAGAGGTTTGACGACAGCCATTGGTTAATAATATACTAGTAACACAATGAAAAACATCGATTTTATTCCAAATTAATAGAAATAAAGAACAATTTGGCATAAACATGGATGCACAAATGCAATATTAATAGTCTATTCTGCGGAAATGACGACCGTATTCGATTTCTTTTATTCCACTCGTGGTTTTAGAAATTTTAGCAGCTCGGGTGACCCGAGCTGCTAAAATTTCTAAAACCACGAGTTGAATAAAAAAAATACTATCGAATATGACCACCAAGGGGGGGGGGGGGGGGGCGGTCCTAAGCATTGATTATTCATATTATTTTTCTGCTTTTCTCTTGAATCATCACAAATAACACAAAACCATAGCAATGAGGTTTCAAATTACTATTACTACTGTTTATAAAGCAAGTGGCATGTGAAATGTCCTAAAAATGTCAAGCTTTGTGTGAAAAATATTTGATTTTGGAGTTAGATTGGTTTCCATGCTATACTGCTATTTATTGGGTGTGAGCATCATTTGACCTACTTAAAAATGTCTGCATATGTTTATTTTCAATTATTCAGATGCAAAAGGACATACACATTGAGGAAGCTTGTATATATGTATAGGACTTTGACAGCATTTTGATTTTGTGGTACTGATGTCACAGTATTGGTACACAATATATACATAAACAATACCCAGACTCATAGAGGTGGAACGTGAAATCAAAATCCAGCAAACGGAAACGGAAATAGCCCTATATGGGGGCTGCCATTTGTATACTCATGTTGAATAATCAAAATCCAGCAAACAGAAACCGCTCGTCGAACTTCGCTACACAGAAAACAGGGTGAACAACAGCGATTGGTTAATAATATACTTGTGTTGATAAATAAATAAATAAATAAATAATTCTCCAAGCATTTAGCAGGGGTCGGCCCTAAGCATTGCTGATTCATATTATACAATATGTGCCATGCACAACATTGCACTATTAAAAGGCTAACCGTTATTAAAACCAAATCTAACTGATATACAAACACAGCATATGATTTAACCACTAGTGTACATTACTGCACACTCTATCTTGATGCATATACCTTGCACTATGTTGAGTACCTATGCTGTACACTATGCAACATAGGCTGTTCCCCCACTTTATATTTTATGTTCAGAATGGGTTGTGCTGCACACAATGCAACACACTCCACTTCCACTATGTACAGATCAAATGCGATCACTCCAACGGCTGGAAGACCAGTGCCCCGGCGCTGACAAAATATGTATTCAGATGAATAAAATATTTACCAAAAAAATACTTCCAAAACATTGTAAAATGCTAACCCCAGAACCAGAACCGAGTTACAAGCAATCTATGACAATATTAGTACTATCGGCTATGATTACTAGTTACTACTGTCAACCACGCAATGTGTGTCTATGATAAATATAAACACGTTTTTACATTTCATAATGATAATCAATACTCAATAGGATGAATAGCAAAATAACCCGATTCAACTCAGATCATAGATCATATATATTAGATGTGCTCAGCGGTGTCTAGGCGATAATAAAGGAACTCGGTGGTTATTTACTGCTAGATCATTCCTATTTTCATTTTCATCCGCCACAATATTTCAAGACAAGCTATGTATTGGTATGAAATTGGCACATTGATCATGAGATCTATACTAACTTCACCCGGCCACTTGATATGCTTACAAAATTGGCTATGCCAAGTAGTGATCCACACACGGTCAGCTTTTAACCGCCCCAGTGGCGACATCTGTCGGTGGGAAAATGCCAGGTGACCGCTGAGATTGAGTGACCGTAGCGCCATCTCTTGTAATTACAGCGGAACTAAAGTGTGTTCCCATCTCCATCCCGGTGTAAAGATTTCAAATTCCCCCCATATTCAAGTTCCCCCCCGGGAACTTGAAAACGTTTTCAAATTCCTCCCAGGGGAATTTGAAAACGTTTTCAAGTTCCCTCCCTCGTTTTAACTTTCCCTCCCCCGGGGATTATAATCCACACCATCTTAAATAAAATATAAATGAACTACGGACTGACATAGACACACAGACATACACAAATCTCTTATTTTGTGAAATTTCGTGAAATATTAGATTTTTCATGAACTTTAATTTTTTTCGTTAAATTCGTTATTTTTCTGGAAATTGTCTGGAAATTTTATTTTCCCTGAAATTTTCGATTTGTTTAACTTTTCAATTTGTTGTTCCTTTTTGAATAATTAACAACAAAAAAATGTTTGTGTGAAATTCTTTATTTTCGTGAAATATACATTTTTTTGGTGAATATTTTGCGTGAAATTGTTCGATTAACAAAAAATATTGTTGGGGAAATGTACTATTACTACTTTTCATAAATTTCTGATCTTTTTAAAACTTTTACATTTTTGTGGAATTTTCTTTATTTTTAAACAATTTTAAATTCCCGGAGGGGGGAATTTGAAAATAGGGGGAGGAATCTGAAAACTGTTTTTAATTTCCCCCTGGGAATCTGAAAACGTTTTTATTTTCCACAGAGGGAAGTTAAGAAGGTTTTCAGATTCCCAGGGGGGGACTTGGGAAGAGGGGGAAGTTGAAATTGTATTCCTGTAGGGGGGGATTTGAAAATAGGGGGAGGAATCTGAAAACTGTTTTTAATTCCCCCTCCTAGGAATCTGAAAACGTTTTTAATTTCCCTGGAGGGAAGTTAAGAATGTTTTCAGATTCCCGGGGGGGGGGGGGACTTAGGAAGGGGGAAGTTGAAATTGTATTCCTGGAGGGGGGAATTTGAAAATAGGGGGAGGAATCTGAAAACTGTTTTTAAGTTCCCCCCCAGGAATCTGAAAACGTTTTTAAGTTCCCCGGAGGGAAGTTAAAAACGTTTTCAGATTCCCGGGGGGGAACTTGAGAAGGGGGGAAGTTGAAATCGTTACACCGGTGCCTGCTCAGTGGTGTGGAGATGAGCTTATGTTCACGTTGTGTGAGCCCTGTGATCAGTTTTTGTTTGTTGTTTTACGGCCCAGCAACATCTAAGGTCATATCAAGACGGGTACCGACTTGTGACAGTGCGCACTCATGGCGACTTAATAGTGCTGTTCCACTGGGAAACCAGGCCGCCGGCACCATGACCTGGTACCCCACTCAGTCACATTATCCTGACACTGAGCACACCAGTCCTTGCCCTGTCCTAATGATGCCAAGCACCTGGCTAGGAAGCGACAAGTATCAATTTTTAAGTCATTGGTTTGACTCGACCAGGGTTCGAACCCACGACCCCACGATCTACCAGCACGGGAGACGGGCGCTCTAACTCATTCGGCCACCCCGTCTGGTCCTTGTGATCAGTAGCATGCAGAGAGAGAGAGGGGTGCGGGTGCGGGTGCGGGGGGGGGGGGGGGGGGGGGGCAGAGGGTGCGCCGGCCCCAGGCATACATTGTCGGGGCATATTTACTAGACCCTTGTCTTAGGGGCATACAGTCAAGGAGTTGGCCCCAGGCATCATCAATCAATCAATAGTTCCATCCTCTAGTCGAGGGTTGGATGCAATGGTTCTCCACTTGTCCCGATGTTGTGCTGTTCTGATAGACTGTGAATAATTCAAGCCTGTCCACTGTGAAATATTTGTAAACCATGATGTTCTTGGTCTCCCTCTCCCTCTGCTGCCATTCACCTTCCCTTCCAACAATGTACGGTATATTGAACTCTGACGAATGATGTGGCCAAAATAAATAAGTTTCTTTGTCTGTATAGTGGCAAACAAGCTTTTCTTATTTTTAATTTTTCTGAGAACTTCTTTGTTGGTGATCTTCTTTGTCCATGATATTTTCATCATCCTTCGATAAGTCCACATCTCAAATGCTGCTAAACGTTTGTACATTTTCTTAGAGATTGTCCATGTCTCTGCCCCATACATTAGAGTAGACCACACATAACACTGAAGAATACGCTTCCTTGTTTGTATTAATATCTTACTTGATGTTAACACTCTATACATTTTGGAGAATGTTGTTCGGGCTATTGTTATCCTTCTTTTAATTTCTTCCTCACATCTCCCATCATTTGTAATCTTTTGTCCGAGATATATGAATTCGGATACTTGTTCTATGTTTGTGCCATCTATGGTTATATTGACATTTGGTTTATCTGTCTTTTTACTTATAACCATTGTTTTGGTCTTCCTGGCATTCATCTTCATGTTGAATAGTATTCCAGCTTTATTGATTCTATTCACTATATCTTGTAGGTTTTTCTCACTGTCTGCTAGTATTACACTGTCATCGGCATATCTAAGATTGTTGACGTTCATGCCACCTATTGTCACTCCCTTGCAATCTTCAATGTGTCTGAAAATCATCTCTGTGTACAGGTTAAATAGACATGGTGACAATACACACCCCTGTCGAACTCCTCGTTTAATCATAACTTCATCCGATAGGCCCTGCTCCATTTTTATAAATGCACGTTGTGTCCAGTATAAGTTCACAATTAGTTTAATGTCTTTGCCATTGACACCAATATCTTGTAAACATTTGATTAACAGTTCATGATTGACTCGGTCGAAGGCCTTCTCATAGTCAATAAAGCAGGCATAAACATCCTGGTTCACTTCACAATAACGTATATATAATTAAAAATATAATTTAAAATTTATGTTTAATTATAATTTATATGTTTTGCTGATCCTGAGATAGTAAAATAAAAGAAAAAAGATAAACTTTTCATAAAGCTCACATGGGGTATATTTATAGAAAAACTAATTAGGTTTGTTTCAATGCAGAATTTAGTTTCATTGAACAAAATGCCAGGCATCATAAAACCTCTGAATACCACCTATCGGTGATGCCACTGCCTGTATGGCTGTGCCTAAAATGCAATTTCTTCTTTTCTTTCTTCTTTCTTTTATTTTAGCTCTCTGCAAGGTATGTTTACAATCAACTGAGGTGATACAATAAATGCATACACATTCCTTCCAGACAGAAAGGATCCCAGAAAAGCGATGATTATCTAGCTGGTCTCCATGATGTGAATGAACAAGTGATGACAATAACAGATGATTAAACTTAAGCTACATTTTTAACTAATGATAATGATGAGATACTGATGCATCTCGTCACAGTTAGTTAAAAACAAAGTAATGATAGGAATATTATATGTATATTGTGTCATGGATTCATGTACTTACATGCAGTATTAGTAGTTATTTTATTTATTTGAGACGAATTGGAGGGAGTATGAAGCAAATCATTTCAGAATTGGGCTTGTTTCTTTGCAGCAGCCTATAGGTTTGCTTTATAATATCGTATGTATCAACATCATTATATACCTTGGATCTTAAATAAAAGATTCACCCGGTACTGCAGCAGTACGGGTTGAATCTTGTACCTACTTGGATCTATGCCAGATAGGCCTATATAACCAATCATTGAATCAACTATTGAATCATATTTATATAAATTTAGTATAAATCAGATTTTCGCCATCTAATTGCATCCTTATATATTATACAATTAATGGTAATATTGATTAGTCGTGTTAAGAAGTAATAGGTCTAGTACTATTAATTAAAATTACCACTAAGTCTAAGGATATCCATGCAAATTCTCACAAATGTTATTTACGTTAACTATGAAGAAATAGATCTAGGAATGTAAAGTTAGCTTTACAAATTAGAAATTGCATATATGATATACATGACTTGTACTGATGTAGTTATGTTTGTCTATACACATCATATTAACGTATTGTGTGGTTTTTAAAACAATTATTGCATGGCAAGAATGGAGATGGAGGAATGAGCAGATTTGTAAGTCTTAGCTTCGAGTTCGACTTGGGTCTGCACCACCTGCGGTCGAGACATCCTGACGCGCCCTTTCTTATCGTGTTGTGTTGTTTTTGCCTACTGTTTGAGACATGAAGAGGCGTAGCGGGCAGGTCTCGAACTAAAGTCTGTACATGGCCAAAACAGTAGCATGGCGTCGTCCGACAGTGATGATACGCTGGGAATGTTACCCGATGTTGTACTCATATCGGTTTTTAAATACCTTTCACTTGAAGATCTCATCAATGTGTCAAGAGTGAGTGATCGCCTATCTGCAGTATCAAGGGAGAGGTGCCTTGTCAAGTGAGTACAGTGGCATTTTGTGTCAGACCTTCAAACAATAGACGTCGTAAAATACCCTATTGTCGCCCAGTGAACCGCAGACCTTTCCTGTCATTCATTTGTCTTGTATTTTAAATTATTCCCATTGAGGAAGTTATTTTCTTGACTTAACATGACTGTATTTATTAACCATGATAGTCTTTTAATCGTGAATAAGTGTGCATTATGGCCCCAACACTGAATTCATTCATGAACTTATTTTCCCATTGACAATCTGGCCAGTGCCAGTGGCAGGAGCAGTGCCACTGCCAGTGTGAGTGTCACTGTCGCACTCACTCAGTCACTGACTGTCTCAGTGAGTGACAGTACTGCATTCAGTGCCAGTTCAGTAGCATTGATAGTAATGACAGTTATATTTACCAGTCATCAGGCTATTTACTTATCGTGAGTACTGACATAAGTAGCCTAGTGTACGTAGCGAACACGTACCATTTGTGATTTTAGAATATTTGAACTAATTGTAAAATAAGCAGATGATATCATGGTTGCAATGAAATAAAAGCTGATAATGGAAATATAATTTAAAATTTATGTTTAATTATAATTTATATGTTTTGCTGATCCTGAGATAGTAAAATAAAAGAAAAAAGATAAAGCTCACATGGGGTATATTTATAGAAAAACTAATTAGGTTTGTTTCAATGCAGAATTTAGTTTCATTGAACAAAATGCCAACTTCCTATAATAGATTTATTTATCTTTGATTGAAAATTGGTCTTGTTCTGGATTTTCAATATGAATCAGGGATGAAAGATATCCGCGATTTCGCGGATTTCCGGGATTTTTCCTGTAGCTATAAGTGTATACTAATACGTTGCGCCCGTCCTGATATGACCTTAGATGTTGCCAGGACATAAAACTCCAACAACCAACCAACCAACCAATACATTGTTTCACGCTGCAGCACCATCAGCGTATACTAATATGTGTGCAAACGCCGCAGCACTAACAAAGTATACTACTAATGGCTTCAAACGGCGCAGCACTATCAGTGTATACTACTAATACGGGCTTCAAACGGTGCAGCACTATCAGTGTATATCAATATGTATGAAACTTGACTTCCGGGAATTTTCAGCGATTCCCTGACAATGTTAAACCTATGGGAGAATATCAGCATTTCCGCTTTTTCTCCCGGAGACCACTTTCATCCCTGATGAATTTTGCACAAGTTTGTTCTTAAATGAGTTAACATTTGTAACATTGATGTTCTAAAATGCATGCAGCTTTTCAGCATGGACTAGCTGGGCCAGAACATTATCTCGCACCGGTCTGCATAAATTATGTCTATATAACCAACTGGAAAGTAGTAGTAATACTAGTATCCTGCAGTGAGGCTACACATACCCCCTCCCGTAGATTGTGTGTTTGTGTGTGTGTGTGTGTGTGGGGGGGGGGGTTGTCAGATTTGCATATCTGTGTATGAGAAGCTGTTAATAGTAACTTCAGAATAAGTAAGTTGTCACTATTACAACAGGAAATAACAGCGATTAAAATATTCATAAGTATTCAGCATGCATAAAAAAGAAATTGATTAGTTTCTGCACCTAAAACATCTTTTATTATTGTTATTATCATTATGTTTGCTTATTAAGTATGGGTGATTCCTGCCATCCCAGTCGGTGGTAATTAAAGTTGCATAGTCCAGTGAAAGCATCACATTTTCTAAACTACGGAAGATTTATTCCTACATAATACTGATGGATTTGTTAAAGTTACTTCAAATTACAGCGAGTAGATTTAACAATTAAATTAACCCAATACATTTATCCTTTAAAAATAGTCTAAATGGCAACCATCGGATTATGCAACTCTAACCACGTGGGGTGGCTGGGTGTGTTGAATGCCCACTTCTCATGTGGGAGATTTAGATTCCAGCCGATTTGAACCAATGACTATTTTAACAATATATTCTGGTCGCTACCTAGCTTGGCACATATCATTACTGGGATGGGGTGAGGAGCAGTGGAATAAAAAAGACCAATTGTTTTCAGTTGAAAATTGAAATTTCCCCTGTTTAATCTAATAATTGTATTTTTTAAATGAACACCGAGATTATTTCCCCCTCATATATATCCGTATATATATATAATTAGTTTTTCTTCCCCCCGCCAATAGAAAATGCGATTTCGAGGGTTTCTACTTTGCGCGCGAGGAGGACGTGCGGTACCACGTGGGCGCATGTCGCCACTTGGTGGAGCGCCTCTCATTCAACTTCTGCCACTGGTTGCCGGCGCGCACACTACAGTGGGCCATCGGGGCCTGCAAGAACCTGCGTGAGCTGCACCTGATCGAGTGCCGTCTGCGCACCGAGACGCTGGTGACGCTGCTGGCCGAGCAGCGCCACCTGCAGGCGCTCTCCTTCAGCATCTCGAGCTTCACCGACATTAAGCGCGACATGTTCGACTGCGCGCAGGTGGCGCTCAAGGCGCTGCGCAGGCTGCACCTCTACTACACCAGCACCGAAATGGTGCTGATGCGCTACCTCGGCGAGAGCACCACCATCTTCGACTACTGCCACAATCTGGAAGAACTGGTCATCGACTCTGCGGGCATGGCGGTGCCTGAGCTGTATCGACCCATCATCAGCAACCCGGCTGTGCACAGCAAGCTCAAGGTGCTCACGCTGACACCCAACATCCACGCGGGCGCGCAGATGTTCTTCTACGGCACGCTGCAGCAGCTGCCCAACGCTGGCTTGCCCTGGCGAACGCTGCTCATGCCGAACGTCAACTTCGCAGAGTTTTCACGCAAGCCCGAGTTCTGCAAGTGCCTGCAGGACGTGGAGAAGCTGGAGAACCTGGACCTGTCGGGCGCACGCGTCGAGGTGCCCAACGACGTGGTGGACTTCCCCAAGGCTGTCAACCTTCGCTACCTGAACCTGCGCTCCAAGCTACAGCGCTACACCGACAAGGAGCTGCGCCTGCTGCTCACCAGCTGTCCGCGTCTACAGAGCCTCAACCTCGCCGGCTGTGCATGGACTCTGGAGGTGAGCGCGCACATTGTGACATCGTGTGATGTTTTAAATTTAGTTAATTTAAAAAAAAAAATCAATTTAAACATTTTGAAACAAGCTGGGAGAGTAACAATCGTGCACATTGTGACATTTTATGATGTTTGAAATTTAGTGATTTAAAAAAAAAGGTATTTATAAAAACACGCGAGGAGGGTCGCAATCGCAACTTCATGTGCACTGTGTAAACTGAAGCTGTGTGCTTGATCACAGCATCAGTCCTTCCTGAGTGACCACTGTAACTCGGAATACTCGTATTGTGAACAACCCCATATCGGCATTAGATTTGTGTGTGTGTGTGTGTGTGTTTTTGTGTATTTTTATATTTGGTTAGATATAAATATACAAGATTCATATTTCAAGAATGAACAACCTTAACGCTAAGAATTTGTACCGTAATACCTGGAATGACGGTGATGTGGTGCTCCAGTTGCAATATCGCTTGTCCCTCAGGGTACATGATAATAGACTACATCACGGTTCCGACTGCGCATGCGCTGAAAACGGCGCCGGGAACAAAGCAAAGGCATACGGCTATTGAGTTTGCCGATACGCGTAAGCCAAAACTGGCATTTTATTCAAAATAAATAGAAATACATAACAATTTGGCATAAACATGTATGCACACATGCAATATAATGATCTGATGAATATAGCTAAGACAAAACTAGCCATAGTTAAACATTTTGAGCTAAGAAACATACAATTCCACACAAAACAATCAGTGATATCCACATCACCATTATTAATTCTTGTTCTAAATATTAAAATGCCAAATGTGTCAACATACACTTGTATCAGAGAAATATATAACTAATATCTGATTAACCCTACTCATTTTCTAGTTCTACATATCTCATTAACCATAGGATATAAATAAAAACATGAATAAAATAAGTAAAACTGACTCTGGCTATGGCTCTAACACTAATCTGAGTGTCCAGATTTGTCTAAATGCACATGGCATAACATGTGCTGATTATATTGATGTAAATTTTGTTTATGCAATGCTGGATAAAAGATTAATATATTTTTTTAGTTGGTATTCTATGTTTCAAACAAGAGCTGAGATAAGCTGAAACTAGCACATTTCATAGCTGCACCCAGTGTATTAGCATGTGCCATGTGCTTCTCGCTGGTTTCTTTTGCTCTAATGCATCCCACGATGCACCGCGCTGCTGGAACCGTGATGTAGTCTATTATCCTATTAAACTTTGGTTTTGTGCTTATTTCTGTTCAGAGTAACCCAAATGACGCTGATGACTTTGGGGGACTAGAGCTGCTCTTCCAATATAGCCGGACTTTGCGACATCTTAACATCTCCGGCGAACATCAGCACTTTTACGGCAAGGGATTGCGGCTTTTTGCACAGTTCAAAGGTCAGTTGTTTTCTGATCATTTAGTCATCAGAGTTTAAAGATCCTTACTTTTTGCTGATTTTCAGCGATTCGCAGCGAAAAAGTGAACAGCTCATCATGCCTTGGACTGGCACAGAATCACGGATCATTTTACTGGCGGTCCGATTTCTGTTTCTTTTTCTTGTACAATTGGTCTTCCTCATTCCATTCAATTTAATGGAGCCTGTCCCTGTTGAAGCCTACGGTGTCCAGCATTTTGAAATATATGCCCAAGATATTCTGCCCGTTTTCAATTCAAATAGCTTCAAAGTTAACCATTTGAAATAAAAGTTATTTCAAAGTAAAGTAAATAATTATAAAACTGATATATTTATCCCCCCAAAATGATGGCAGAAAATCAATTCAGACTAAATAAATATTTATGCTCGTCAAAAAATTAGTTATTTCTCGGGCACATTTTGTCAGAATTTGGTATGGGCGGACATTTTTTTTTAAAAGTTCGATCAGCTTGGAGCAGGTTTTTTTCGTGTATTTTTTTTTTTCACACCGTGATGCTAGATTTCTTCAACCTAATAAACACTAGAACACTAAATTCAAACGAATGTTTCATTTAATAGCTTTTATGATATCTCAGATTGTCAGCACATGTATATTTCCAAAGGTCCATCTGCCAAACTAATACAATTTGTTTTCGAAACCATTCTGTCACAGAATACCACCTGCCCTACAACACATTTTACCTGCTAGAGAGCCACCATTGCAATTGGCCTTTTAAAGAAAAATGTCTTCAAAGTGATTATTAGAAGAATGATTGGGGGGTGGGCTCAAAATTGATGTGATGATTCCTGAAAAACAAGCTATTTTTTTGTTTAGTCTCCAGTCTTTAAAACCTTACATGTAGCCATATAGGTGATAACCTTGACAACGCCAATTTAGACAATACATTTTTAATAAGAGGAAAATGACGGTTATAAATTATCGGCAGGTTTGGAAATACCTGTCCATTTGTGTGCGCAATTCATTACTAATAGTGTGTGCGAGGTGACAATAGGCAATTTCCACCACCAACAAGCCCTCTGGTGACAGTGGCAAGAACTACTGTGAGCCACAACTCACTGCGCTTGCTCTGTGGTTGTATTCCACAGGCCTGGAGAGCCTGTCCATCCCGGTGTGCATGCTGTGTCCTCAGAACCCGTCCACGGTGCGCGCCGGGAAGCGCGTGATGAGCTGCCAGCCGCGGGGCAGACAGGCCCCCAAGCGGAGACTGACGGGCAGTGGCGAGGTGAGGGGCCGCCGTGGAGCCGTCCTGGCAACCCGCCGGTTTATCCATGTGTTCATCATACATTACAGCTCCACAGTCGGATGAAAGCATCACATTTTCACAACCAAAACACTTAACCTAGATTTGATCTCCGCCCCCACAGACAGCCCCGAATGTAGTGGGAGTCAGTTCACACATTTGATTAAACTGTGTTGGTTTGATAGATTACACATTTTACAACACATAACGGCGTGTATGGTCTTTTTTTTTTTACTACGGCTTAACCAAAATAAAGTTATGTTTTCGATTGTGTAGCCTACCTGCAAGAAGTTGCAGACCGGAAATTTTTGTCTGAACGTTATATGAAGTGTGTCTTTTGTGAACGTCAAAGTACATCATGTTCAGGGGATTCATGAATCAAAAGAATTATTTTAATTAAAAATCCCTACTTAACGACTTTGCATCTTTGCTTTCTTGTTAGGCCTAATGTAAAACGAAGATATTTTGGCACAGCAGGACTGTATCATCTGTTGTACATTTTTAAAATGTGATGCTCTGTGTTTTTGCCATCACTTGCTACAATTTTTATAATTAATTCGAGCTTTTACATTCTCTGTAAGTGTCATTTAACACAGATTTTATAATTGATTGTGAGATTTTAAATTCTGTGTAAAAGCCATGGTTGTGACAATAAAAATTAAACCGCTTCTTGCCATGAATATGGCCTTTGCTCTTGACACGGCATAAAACCAGGCCAGGACATAAAACTCCAACAACGAACCAACCACATGTATTTTTGCATCAAGTCTACTTCAGCTTCCTGCTGGGCGTTTGTTGTCACCATGTGCAATGGTCCTTGTAAACATTCCGCTCACCCGCCCCCACGTGCAGGTCGCCGGCGGCTCGTCCAACAGCCAGCCGGCCGCTGCCGCAGCCCCACCGACGGCCATCGCCAACCTTGTGTCTGCCTGCCCTGACTTGAAGGAGCTGGAGATTCTCGCCGTCGGCTTCGACTCAGCCATTCAAAGGAACAAGTTCATCAATCCCAGACTGCCACAGTTCCTACCCTGGTAGGTCTTTATAATGAAACCATAAGAAGTGTTCGAAATAGATGTCTTCCTCCTCTTCTTCCTCTTCTTCTTCCTCCATCTCCCTTTCCTCCTCCTTCTTCCAATGTGTACTGAGTGATAGCTAAGGTAGTAGGTATGAGTAGAATGTGAGAGCGTGGGTATGTGATGTGCTGAGGAGAAAAGGATGCTGAACACTCGAGCAGATTAGCTTAGAATGTTTGAGCTGTATGCTCAGGCACTAGTTTTAGACTGCAGCTCATTCTCAGTGTTCTATTGTCATGATTAGATGAGAACATGACATGGTTCGGCGTCTATTTAAATAAATCAGTTAATTTTGTTTAACCTAGTTATAAGCAATACTTTTCTAGGTCAACTATTACAATGTCAGTAATACTGGTTCCATTATTCTTTACTTAGTTAATTAAGACACTCTAATGTGGTTGGTATTTTAGAGGGATTAACTTGAGAGATATTTGAAATGAAAATATGAAAGAATAATTTTGGTGTGCACGCGTAAATGCTGGACATAGGCTTGGTTAACCTGTTTTTGGAGTGTAGCAGCCTAGCACAGGGTAACCAAACTGCAATAAATATTTAATGAATGTTGGCAGATCTTTGTAAATTTAGTGCGAATGTGCAGCCGGAGGTAATCCCTAGTCATGGTGATGTCAGGGTACTGTATCACCCTAACTAACGATTGCCAATGAGAATCGATTTTTTTTTGCTTTCACATATTTGGGTAATTTTTGTTAAATGCGATCCAATGATAAAACCAGATGGGGGTGGGGCGTTACCTCTGCACAGCATATGACTAAATGAACACATTTTCAGCATTTTTGTGTTTTTTAATTCTCATTCTAATGCTCAACTAAGAAGAAATAATATGGAAACATCTAGCATGAGCCATCTCGGTAGAATATAATTAAACTAAATTACCATCCAGGTTGAAGAACTGTGCAGATGAAGCGTGGTAGGTTTATCTTGGATGTGTTTTTTGTTCTGTTTATATTTATACTAATAGAATTTTGCGGGATTTGTTCTTAGTGCTGCCCCTGGTCTCATAGCTGTCAGATTCATGGGTTTCACTTTCAGGGCTATATATAGCCTCATATGCAGGTATTGTAGGTATAGCAATGCCTCAGGGAGTTGATCCTAATGCCCCTGCCCTGCAGAGTTGTAAACCACTGCCTTGTGGTACAGGTTCTTGAGAGAACCGAAGGCTAAGGGAGCAAACCCTAAACAGAAAGCCATGTCACTGTGGCAGCATTAAGGGCGGTTGATGTATGGAACTCCCAACATCTCCCGACCAGCCACTGCAGGGACAAATAGTTTTGCGCCTGTCTTGACATGTTCTTGCCGGTGTGAAACCTCTATTTGCTCCCCGAGAGAGTGCCGCTGATAACTTGCAAAAGCCGGCAGCACTTCAACACTTTTGCAGGCAGCTTTCATGAAACTCTCACAGCAGATATCTAAATGGAGAGTGGCAGTCAAGTAATGAAAACAGTCTTTGTCGCATCGCGACCGACAGCATGATGATGATGATGATGATGATGATGAGTGCAATTCCCTGTATTCAGTTATTCAGCTGACGACTCTGAGTTCAGACCAATGCTGTACTGACATTACAAGTGTCCCATCATTGGATTGCGAGCTTTTACAGTCGATGTAAAAGTAATCGTTAAATAATATGACCGAATAAAATGTAGGCACTTCTCACAATCAATCAATCAATTGTAGGGACAAAAAAAATGAAACAAGGGTAGTTTGTTCATTAAAATCTTGTCCGGCCATGGCACGGGTCCACCCATCAGAGAGTCGCTGAAGACAGGTGCTACTGTATGCATTCTGCCCTTAAAGACCTTGGAGCTGGGAGGCTGTGTAGACTGAGTAGTTATGGCTGTAGTGATGCGTGGACTCTGGCCCTTCTTACCCAGCATGCTGTGGGTGGTCAGGCAGGCTCCTTCAACTTCCCACAAGGTGCCACCTTATGGAATAGCTTGACATGTGCAGCAAAACCTCAGCTTTTGGAACATTTAAAATCGGTTCTTAAGACACTTGTTTATGGTTGCTTTTTCTGTCTGCATTTTTATCAACTTACTTTTAAACCAAGTTGTAACTATGTCAAACTGTTGTTTTATGACACAGCATCTTTGAATGGCTCCTGCTATTGAGGAGGCTGTATACAATTATTATTATGATGATTATTATTATTATCATCACAAAATTATGCTTTATTTCTGCCTGGCATCCCTATTAATATGAGGTTTTGGGGTATTTAAAAAAACTAAAAACACTATGGCTGGCACCTACAATATTATTAACGCTGTTATTTAGAATCGTTTCAGCTCACCATTTTGAAGTTCTTTTCAATGTAGTTCAAATTTGCCTAATCGCAGACTTTTCTTGTGGTAAAAAGAACAAAAAACAACAGCTTATGATTAATTAAACGTTGCGTTTGTCGTGAGTGGTGTTGCAAATGGTAAACATTGCGCATAGAGTGGGGCGGAACCCACGCTTCTACCATTCTACCTGCCTACACCTACCTGTGTATGTGGCATTTCACCATGGAGGTCAGTGCACCTCACTAGACTCGTCTCCCTGGACTTGTGAAGTCTCGTACTTACAATTACAAGATATCCAGTACATACACGGGGCTGTTTTATTACTAGACACCGGATAGCTTTACAGGATTCTGGCCACTTGAACCAATTTCATAAAGTTTGTGGCTCGGTTCATGAAGGGAACACTTCACCTAGACTATGATTCGATTCCACACTTCTACCATTCCATGGCTAGTGTCCTAATCATTAGGCTATCTCGGCTCCTTAATGTATGTAATCAACCTACCCATGTCTGCCTACTTGTGCATGTGGCATTTCACCTAGGACGGTCAGTGCACCTCACTATAATGGTAATCTTTTATATTAAACAGTTAATGTATCTGAAAATAGGTTATGAATCGTGTGTAGATTGTAGACCTGTCGAACTGTTTTGATAATCATTTGGCTGCACTGGTTGATGATTTGTTGGTAATGTGTGTCCCTGTCCGTTGCAGTATTGAGACCCGGTTTGTGCGAGATGTTGACATTGAACCCATCAGCCGACTCCGCTACCTGCGAAGGCTCACACTCGCAGGAGTTCCAGGTAAGAGCTTAAGACTGTTTGTTTGTTGTTGTTTTACGTCCTAGCAACATCTAAGGTCATATCAGGACGGGTACACTGACTTGTGATAGTGCGCACTCATGGCGCCTTAATAGTTCTGCCCCATTGGAAGACCAGGCTGCCACCACCATGGCATGATATCCCACTCAGCCCTGACACTGAGCCAACCAGTCCTTGCCCTATCCTAATAATGCCAAGTGCCTGTCTAGGAAGCGACAAGTATCAATTTTTAAGTCATTGGTTTGAACCCTTAAGACTTTAAAAACAGCTATATTGATATAGTATTTTGTGTATGACCTTGAAAATGTTGAAAACTTTGGATGGCCCCGCTAATATAACTCTCTAAATAGAGAGAGGGAGAGGGAAAGTGGGGATAGGGGGAAAGAGATTGAGAGATTTATTTATATATATATGTATGTTCTGACATTGCCATTAAAATGACAATAATATCCATTTCTATATGGTACAGTTTGGGGGGGGGGAGCCTTACATATGAGATAGTAATAAATGTAATATATACTGTGATATCTACCAACTTTAAGCTAAAGTTGGGTATGATAGAGGAGTAAAAATGACTGCATTATGCGAATATTATTTAAGCTGGAGAATAAATATGGTTAAATGGAATTAAAATCTTATTGAAATCATAGTCCTCCTGCTTATCTCACTAGGTCTTACGAATAGCCAGTCGCTGGTGAAAATCGCGGAGGGGTGCGTTCATATAGAATTCCTGTCGCTGGCCTACATCGGCGCGTCCACATTCAGTGGCGCCCTCTGTCGGGCTCTCGCCTCATGCGCACACCTCAAGGACTTCAGGTGAGCTTAGCACTGTATCAGTAATTACAAAATATCAACCCATTTTTATTAGAATTATACTCTATTTTAAAGTTATTGGTTTAAAGTTGCATAAAATCGGAAGGTTTTGAATTCCTGCCCTCCTTTTCCCCCCTTTAAAAAAGAAAAGAAAAATATATTAGATTGATTATAATTTACTTGACCTTCGTTTGAAGTCAGTTTTATTTTAAAGGTTTAACAAGATATATTTCAAGAGAAACCATGCTAAGTTAATTGTTATTGCACACACTGAAATTCTGGAGATATGCTTTGTTTAACAGTTGTTCAAGTGTAGCACCAAATTGAAATCACCGTTTAATGGAGTGCGCCAGTCACAGATATAGGATCAAATCTTGATGAGTGTTTTGATTTAGAAAAATGTTCTGCTTTCACCGGATTATACAAGTTTAGGGTAATGTTTACCATGAATATGAATATATGATTCACATCACTTACTCATGCCTTTAATGAATGCAGTGTGCACAACTACAATCATTGGGTGGTAATCTAGGGCTTATCCACTGAAGCATTGGCTTGCTGTGTAAACTCCTGTTATGGGTGAGTTGTGTGCATGAGGAGCTATTTTTTCAAACTGAAATTATTTTTGTTGGTGGCTGTCCAAGAGGTAAATGTGGTATACTGCCTTATGGTTTGCAGGATTGAACAGCCACATATGGCCCTGAGCCGGACCTTCTTTGAAGCACTCTCACAATGCAGTCGGCTTGAACGGCTCTGCGTCATCGCAAAGAACAGCGCCTTCAACCCAGTGGACATCACCCGCATGGTCGAGCAGGTCAGCGACATCAGATTTTAGCCAGCCGGCCGGAAAGCTGAAGCTAACCTCAGCAAGCAGACCGGCCGCCATTGCATGCACCACATATGTAGGGCTCTAACAGTCTTAAAATGTTGTAGATTGATTACATTAGTATCTGTCTACAATGGCCAGCTCTTCATCCAGACCAATGTTGTCCTGACATAACAGGTGTCCTGTCATTTGAGTGAGAATCAAATGGAACAAATACCTTTGTCTGCAAATAGCAGGGATTCACCAATCACAGAGGTCGCGGAAGACATGTGATAATCCGATCTCTGGTATGTACGAGTACACTTATTAAGTATTTGTTGCTATATACAAGGGCATACTAAGTCATTTAATAGAACATGTTCCTGCCGATACATATGTGGTTGGAGTTTTGACCAGCATGCCAAAATTGAATTTGGCTTGTTTACACTACATATACGTAAGTTAGTCATTTTAAAGCAAAATTACTTCAGACTAAAAAGTAAGGTAGATTATAATGATCAACCTAATACAGTAAAACATCTCTAAATCAACCGACCATGGGACCGACTTAAAGTGGTCCACTTAGGGAGGTGGTCGGTTTAGGGAGTTTGAATATCCTTACAGTTGTGTTGTTAGGACACAAATAAAGCGATCGATATATGGGAGTGGTCGATCTGAGGAGGTGGTTGGTGAGGAGGTGGTTGGTTACTGTATATTTATCTCAGAAAATGACAGAAGCGAACTAAGCACCTTTAGACCCCTGACTGTCTCGGTGCGGCCGTTAATGTGTGCCGGTGTTGCAGTTTCCGCGGCCCACCAGTTTGCGAGGGACACATCGCTTCTGCGCGTGTGTCAAAATCTAACAGCATCGTCACTAACCTTATAAATTTAATATAATGTTTTTGGTAAAGATGTTTTCTATATGTATACCAAACGATTTGTTTCTAGGTGGTGTGGTTTTAGAGATATTTCACATTTTCTGTATGAAGGTTGCTCACGACCATTGACAATGCCTTGAGTTTGACGGTACGCACAGTGCAAACCATTAGTTTTATTCAAAATTAATAGAAGTGCACAAGCCCAACCTTATAAATTTAATATAATCTATTCATTGAATATGTTTTCTATATGTGTTCCAAGTGGGTTGCTTCTAGGTGGTGTAATTTGAGAGATATTTGACTTTTTCTGTATGAAGATTTGCTCACAGCCTTTGACAATGCATTTGAATGTATGTGTCCCTCGCAAACTGGTGTGCCACGGAAACTGCAACACCGCGTTCCTTTATGCTACAGCTACGCCGCCTGGTGGTAGTGGAGGTGCTGGCAGCTGGAGCCATCAGCGACTGCAAGAAGCTCACATCATCACTCGCCAAAAGGTAAGTGCACCTTCAAGATGACGCATCTTCAGTATTCGGGGATGAAAGTTGTCTCCGACAAAAAACGCGGAAATCAAACCGAGACCTTGGCGCAAATGGCGAAATTTCCTCGAAAACTTGGATTTCGCCCCATAAGATTAGCACTGTCAGGGATTCGCTGGAAAATGCAAGAAGTCAGGTTTCAACTGTCCTTGTTATCGCTGTATTATCACCCATGCCTAACCTTTTTGTCTGGGTGTTATGTTCTAGCAACACCTAAGGTCATAAAAGAACGGAATTCAGATTAATATTATACATATATGTATTATATGTATAATATATTGACATTTTGTATCAACGATCGACGTAGACAACAGCCTACAAGTGGTAATTTCAGGTTAGATTATTTGTGTATAGGCGAGCATAATGTCAGACCCTTCTCTGTTATTAACAGAATGGGTAGTGTGACTGCTTTCCTTGTCGATGGTCAGCAGATTAATTCCCGGCCCAGTCAAACCTATGACGTACAAAATTTATACTTTTCACTGCCGAGCCTAGCGTACCGCATTTCTATGATATGGTAAGGACGTCTAGATAATGTGACTTGAATTGGATATTCAGTCATGGGCCTGGCAACATGCATTTCCCAGTGGGACAGCACTATAAAGTCGTCATGAGTTCGCACTGTCAATAGTGGGTATCCGTCCTGATATAACCTTAGATGTAACTAGAACGAACATTCCTCCTAAACCAAACCAAATTGAATCAAACAACAAAGGCTGGTAAACGAAACCAAACTTATTCTACAGGTACACAAAGACCCGGCCAGGCCTCAGCCTCACCTTCTACCCGTTGATGTATGACGGTATCGCAGAGGTCATCACCAGCATCCCAGCCAAGCACATTGAGGAACTCACACGCTTCGAGTCGCATGTCGCTGGACAGCCGCTCCTCTGACACTTCACTGTTGCGCATGTTTAATTATCAAGAAACTGGATGCATTCGACTGATATATGTTATCGTCTCAAAGCCAGACGCGCTCGAGTGATATTGCTTCCTCACAATTTGGGGGGGATTGGTCGTCACCATAGGAGTCTTGCAGATTTCACAACCTGAGTGCGTTCGCATCATACAATGTGGTCCCACAAACCTGCTGTGGCTGCATCACGCGTTGTGGTCTCATAACTGGGTGCCTTCATGTTACACCGTGTCTCATAACCCAGGCGCGTTCATGTCATACCATGTGGTCTCATAAGATGGGTGTGTTCTTGTTACACCATGTCTCTCAACCTGCATGTGTGTCACACCTTGTAGTTTTCATGAACCAGATGTGTTCAGGTTCTACCTGTGTCTCACAAGACTGATGTGTTCGCATCATCCTATGTAGCCACACAAGTCAGGTGAGTTCGCATCATACCATCTCATACAAGCCGGTGTGTTTGATCATACTATGTGTTCACACAAGCCAAGTGCATTTGTATCATACCATGTGCTCACACAAGCTGAGTGAATTTGCATCAGACAAATTGTTCACACGAGCCAGGTGTGTTTGCATCATACTATGTGTTCACACAAGGCAGGTGTGTTTGCATCATACTATGTGTTCACACAAGGCAGGTGTGTTTGCATCATACTATGTGTTCACACAAGGCAGGTGTGTTTGCATCATACTATGTGTTCACACAAGGCAGGTGTGTTTGCGTCATACCATGTATTCACATGAACCGAGTGTTTGCATCATACCAGCTGAGTGCATTTGCATTAGACCATGTGTTCACACAAGCCAAGTGCGTCCGCGCCACACCATGCATACATAATCACAGCCGTTCAGCTGATATTGCAGCATCACCCTGCGATCGTACCATTAATTAAGGTGACGCTGACTCATCCCCCTCAGTTAGTCTCTGTAACTAGAGATAACGTGTGGCTCTCATGCCACGTCTATATGGTGTGGGAGGTCTGTAAACATAATGAAGGACCTTCTGTTTCTATTGACTTATATATATGTATATATAATCAACGCTGGTGTAACAGTTCCCTTCATACAATTCTCAAACCCTAAGTCTAGTAGCCGTTTTACCTTCCTGGTATCTCCTGGCCATCTACTTCTGTACATTTAGATACACAATTTGTTTTAGTATTCTCTTTTTTTTTGGGGGGGGGGAGGTTATATATATAAAAATATCAATATAAATCAAAACTGCAAGCAAACTGCAGCTCGGGATGTCAAGTTTGGTCCTGACACGTCAGTCTAAAGCTAGGATTCCATGTATATGAATGCGTATGAGATATGTGGTGACTTTTTGCTGTTTGTATTGGAAATGGCACACTCGGTTCGCATTCGTACTGTATCGCCACTACATGTTGTGATTGGTGCGAATGCGAACCAAGTGTGCTGTTTCCAGTACAAACAGCGAAAAGTCGCTGCATATCTCATCCGCATTCTGCATACCACGTATATGGGAACCCTTGCTTAATCATGTTGTTTGGTCTGGATTGTACTCAGAGAGCATCGACTAGATATAACATTTGTTCAAATTCATGGTCTAAAAATACAAACATGTAAATGGTCATGTTGATCAATACGATAATCACTGCCAGTATATGTGCATAAGTTACCCTTAAAACTGCATAATTTGATCAAATCATACAATTTTCGAAACCCTAAATATTTGTTTAGATTTGGTACTAAATATCCAACTCAGATTGTGCACTCCAACTATTTAGTTTTATGGCAATTTGGTGTTCCTGTGCCACACTTGAAAACAGGTAACCAAATGTCTAGCATTTTGAACGCTAAAAATTTTTATTTGACATGTTTAAACCTCAAAGTTAACCCTTTAAAAATAAAAGTTACTTCAAACTAAAGTAAAGTTCTTAATAACAATCAGCATAATATATATATCTGGCTATTTATCTGGAAAATACAGACACAAATTTCAAACCATCGGATCATACAACCGTTACCACTTTTCCTTTAAAGACTATCTAAATGCTAATTGTGATCTCTATCTACCTATTTTTCGACTAAGCCACTACCCTGCTTTATTATTTATTCACGTTGGCATAAAATAAGAAATATTTTATTGCTTTCACATCTGTAATGTGAAAATGGGTCGTTCTCAGAAAATGTGTACCACTTGAGGTAGTCCACTTGAAATGCATATTTCAAAGAAACCCATTATTGGAGTGTCAATATTTAGATTTCATCATTTAGCCCAGTAATGTGGGAGATATTTTAGATCTAAAGTAAATGTTAATATTATGTATCTTATTGGGATGGATGTAGCTAAATAAATAGAAAATTACATAACTAATTTGTGACATTGTCAACAGCATTGAAAATAAAGTGTCACAAACTTAATGAAACCTCTGAACAACAGCACATTTCACTTCAAATGGTCATATACAATGTCTTCATTAAGTTGAAGATATTTAACAAAAAATTATGAAATAGTTAACCTTTTCTGGAGTCATTAACATCGTAACATTTCGTTTCCACTTGCAAGTGTGAAACTCTGTTTCAGACACTGAGTACAGATACAGTACAGGAACTATTTTCACCATTTGACACTCTATGCATGGACCCAGTTGTGGTATAGTAAAAGGTAAATCCTGAAATTGCCCCTAAACATTGAAATTTGAGCTGAACATTTGTGTAAAATTGTTGATTCCACTCGGACCTTGCTAATATTTGTCTAATTCGCTGCACTCGGCAACAGGCAGAAAGAAGCAAAGACATAGACAGACATGGTTTCTGAAGATTTAATAACAAAACAAGTCGGGACCGTTAGAGGTCTATCATGATCAAGTAGGCGACAGGGGCTAGGATCATGCGGTGACTGGGATGCGCAACCAGGAACAGTTCATGACACAGGAATGAATCAACGTGGAGATCAGCGCTCACCCCCTTAGATGAAAGGGTGGGAGGGTGGGGAAATCGGAGTGTTCAGAGCAGAGGCAGCGAGCCAAGTGAGACTGAAGCGGAAATGGGTGCACGAGGAAAGCTAAGAATAGACTGCCTCGTGCGCAAATTACCCATGTTAGCCTCGGCCAACATGCACAATTTTCTCTTTAATCATCACAAATAAGACAAAACCATAGCAATGAGGTTTCAAATTATTATTACTACTGTTTATAAAGCAAGTGGCATGTGAAATGTCCTAAAAATGTCAAGCTTTGTATGGAAAATATTTGATTTTGGAGTCGGATTGGTTTCCATGCTATACTGCTATTTACTGGGTGTGAGCATCATTTGACCTACTTAAAAATGTGAGAATATGTTTATTTTCAATTATTCAGATGCAAAAGGACATACACATTGAGGAAGCTTTTTTATAGGACTTGACAGCATTTTGATTTTGTGGTACTGATGTCACAGTATTGGTACACAACTTCTGAGAATGACCCATATATGATGACATACCACCTGTCCATATAAGGGTGGATTATGCATTTCACAGGAGGGACGACACAAGTTTGTGTGTAGATTTCATATGGTGTACCGTAGTGTGTGGGTGTGAATAATGTGCTGAGGTTCAGCCATACCAATATTTAATAAACAGTGGGAGATCAGGCTGCTGGCACCATGGCATGATATCTGCGTCAGAACGAGGCTGAGTACGCGTTGGGTATTGCGAAACAGTGGAAATGGCTGTACTGCTGGCACCATGGCCTGATATCCCATTCAGTAACATTATCCTGATACTGGGCTAACTAGTCCTTGTCCTATCCCAATAATGCTGAGTGCCTGGCTAGCGACAAGTATAAATTTTGTATGCCATTGGATTGACTCGGCCGGGATTCGAACTGCACGCGAAGCCTGCGCTCTACCGATTAGGTCACCGCGTCCGATGGGGCTGTTAACATCACACTGGGGGCAGCACCACGTGATCTGATGTACCTTCCCAACTAAAGGTGTGGCAGGGCCAGGGTATTTCTTAATTGGCTTAACTTTTTTGTCTTTCTGCTGGGTCCGATCTTTTTTTACCCACAATAGCCGATGTTTACATTTTTTCGTGGGTTGGGGGTTGGGGGTTGGGGGTCCTTTAAACAAACAAACAAACAAAAAGGGTCCGATCTTTCAGGAAATGATCTGCAAAAGAATCTGCTTTGAATAAGTTTGATTGGTGTCTAGCTCTGCAAAGTTCATACGTGGGTTTTTGAAACTTGGAAAGTGTTTTTAATTTAATTACACAGTTTTAGATATAATATTTCTTTTATTTTAAAAGTCTAACGTATGCGATACTTCAAAATTGAATTTACAGAATTAACTGGTTTAAAAATACTGGAAAATGGCGGCTCAATGTCCTGAAAAAAAAAATTGGAAAATGGTAGTTGGGGAATTATGTTGAGCCAAAAGTGTAGGAACCCTGAAATCCCTTTGATATTTATTCTCGTATTCAAATGTATGTCTATCGGTTAATAAATAAGTAAATAAATACATACATATACACACACACTCGTACGTACATATTGTTTTTGTATCTAAAATAAGCACCAGGGTGGTATTTCGAAACACAGCGGTTTATCATACAAATTTTGTTAGAAGGCCTTTGGTTATTTATGCGGGTATAATAAAGCATTACAAGGAGTAGACTGGTGTTGATGGTAATTACCAGTATACGTGGATATAATACACTGGTAGCGTCCTGCCTATCTGTCATCATTACTCATTTACCTTTTTTCTTGGAATCTAAGAATTGGGACGCACATAACCGTCAATCTTTCTTTGCAGTTTTACCTTGTTGGTCTTTGCTCAATCTCCAAGATTCATCCTATAACGTATGATACAATTGTGCATCGTTAGCATTGATCAAATCAATTTATCAATAAAGTTCATCCAAATATATGTGCCGTGTTCAAATGTTATTTTTCTCCTTAAAATGTGCGTAATAATTAATTATATACATGTGGCGCCATTATGTTTAGAACTAACCTAAACTATCAGGCCAGAATTAAATGGCGTTAATAAACAGTGTTCTCTAGTTTCACCCATTGCAGTGTCAAGTCTGATACCAGACTGGTCTGTTATCAGCTATAATAAACTCCCATAGAGTGATAATAAGTAGCATGGTAATTTACTATAGCTGCTCCTGGTTATATGCAAACCAAAAATACCCTGGAATTCCTCCTATTGATACAATTGGCTCTGGCTTGTAATCATTTCAAGTTGCTTAGTCCGATCGTTTTGAGTTTCTAGTATATTCTACCATTTTTCAAGGGTAGTGAGAAAACTACAAGTACAGTCATAACAATGGGACAGGATGCGAGCAGTTGTGGTGGCTCCTCACTGGCCTGCCACCCACTTCACAGTGAAGCAAGGGTTTGTTTGTTGTTCTACGTCCGAGCAACATCTAAGGTCATCAGGACGGGTACCAACTTGTGATTGCGCACTCATAGCGACTTTGTAGTGCTGACCCACTGGGACACCAGGCCGCCAGCACCATGACCTGATATCCCACTCAGTCACATCCTGACACTGAGCCAAACCAGTCCTTGCCCTATCCTAATCATGCCGAGCGCCAGGCTAGGAAGCTACAAGTATCAATTTTTAAGTCATTGGTTTGACTTGACCAGGATTCGAACCCACAAACTCATGGGTTCGGAACTCCTGATCTCCCAAAACAGGAGACGGACGCTCTGCTCATTCGGCCACTCCGTCTGGTGTGTAGCAAGGGACGAGCTGACCAGCCTGCCCATAAAAAGGCGAGGGAGTGTGGGCGGGCGCAACCTCGTTAGAGCAGACAAGGGCCAGGCACAGACAGACAAGTATATCATAGACGTAAGACTGATTGCATACCTCGTTTATGCCTAGGTCACAAATGCTGCGGTTGCCTTATGGTGCTGTGGTCTGCATTGCAGTTTTTGCAAATGTTACGGCGTTGCTGTCTGTCGTTTATCTATTCACAAATTGTACGGTCACCACAAGGCACCTTGGGGTTTGTCTTTAACTTTAGGCACAAATTTAATATATAAAAACCTGAATATTGTACCTTAGTGATATTCATTGATGTAAAATAAAAAGGTGACCGTACAGTGTTGTGATGTAGGCCTAATTGTGGCATTACGATTTTGCGAAGTTAAGATAACGCCGACTTAAAAAAACTGCAACACCTTGTGGTGAACAAAAAACTGTATGGTCACTGTATGGCGACTGTAACTCACCGTACAGTCTGGCCGATGCAGCGAGTTACGGTCGCTGCAAGCATGCCGTAACGCATTCATGACCGAGGCACTAGAGAGGATGCTGGAAAGGTATTTCAGCATAGATTCCAAGACCATGGAGGTCGTCCAAAAGAAAATGCTATTTAACCTAAATCATTATGGTGCCGATAAATGTAAATGGGAACAAAGGGCGGTAATACTAAGATGAATTGCGAAGATTATGGCATATCCCACAATTTTCATTTTCCACGATACTGCAGACCAAATAAACAAAATTTAAATAGGGAAATTATGTTTGCAACCAGCTCTTAACGTAGTGCCACCAAAGAGGTTATTAGTTATATCTGCAGTACAGCTTTTACAAAGACCCTATAATACTAAGACGGCTCACTCAGCCTGTACTGTGTAATCAAAATGATCAAACCCATCACTTGGTGCGCTGGCTGTTCTCTTGGTTAAACAGTTGCTATATTATATGTATAAATGAATATATGGATGTGAAAGATGTGTGATGATGGCGATGATGATGTGTATTTGTTCATAGCAATTTCATATTGATGTGTATTCATACTTACCTATCTCATGTATAATATAATTGTATGTGTTTACATGTGAAACACCAACCAGCAGCCTGGCTGATCAAACCCACCACAAGGTGGCACTGCAAAATTTACATTACCATGGGAGAGATAGGGAGTGAGCCGTCTTAGTATTATAGGGTCTTTGGCTTTTATGAGCATATTACTGCATTATACCTTGTGGCGCCACCTTGTATTATCTAACAACAATACATTCTGGTTTGATGCGCGAAAAGGAAGAAGGCAAGGCGGAGGTGGGAAAGGAGGTGCTTTATTGAAAAACACCTCAGGAAAACACAGTATGTACAGGGCAACTGTGAGATCAGCTAAGGCAGGCGCCTCATGAAATAAACAGTACAAGGAGACGGTAAGAAGGAGCTAATGTAAATAGGCTTAAGGCGGCACCTCAGGAGATAAGGAGCTTAGAGTTCGGCGAGGGGTGCCGCAGAGCCCTCCACCAGCTGTAAGGGAGAGAGGTTAGAAGAGAGTTGGGTGGGTGGGTGGAGAAGAAAGGGAGAGCGTCGAGGAGGCTGGAGGGCGAGTGACTGAGGGAGGCCGGCGGGCGGCCTTATAAGGGAAGGCTGGAGGGCAGTGGCAGGGGAGGTGAGAAAGCAGCGGGCCCGGGGGAGGGCGAGGGAGAAAGCTGAGAGGCGGGCGTCGCGCGAGGTGTGAATGCTGCGCGATGACCGGGGAGGCGGGGGGAGGGTCTCTTCCTCTCCCCGCATCAAATCAATGCTCGCATTACGACCGATGCGCGAAAAGGAAGAAGGCAAGGCGGAGGTGGGAAAGGAGGTGCTTTATTGAAAAACACCTCAGGAAAACACAGTATGTACAGGGCAACAGTGAGATCAGCTAAGGTAGGCGCCTCATGAAATAAACAGTACAAGGAGGCGGTAAGAAGGAGCTAATGTAAATAGGCTTAAGGCGAGGAGAGGGGAGGAGAGGGATCGAGGCGCGCCCGAGGCGGGGGCCCGAGGCGTAGGCCGCGTCTGAGGTCCAGGGCCTGGGCAGCGCGGGGGGGTTACCCAGGCGAGGCTTGGGCGGGGTTCTTGGCGGAGGCTGGGGAAGTTGAAGGTCTGGGTGTGGTGAGTGTCCGGGGCCTACGTCGACAGGGAGCGGGCGGCCAAAAAGGGTGGGGAGGCCCGCTCCTTGGAGAGATGCGGTGAGGAGGTCCGGCGAGGGACTAGCAGGGGGGCAGCGAAGTCCTCAGGGCTGGGTGGGGTGGGGGTCGGGGTCGGGTCGGGCGGGTTGATGAAGGCGGTGTCGTGATGGTCGGCGGCTGTGCTGTCTGGGGAGGGTTCGTCCTGAGGATGGGCGGCGTCTGGGGCCTGCGGTGCGAGGTGATGGTCCCCGGCTCTGTCTGTGCGGCGTTTCGATCGGTGGTCGCTGGGGGGTTGTCGGTGGTCGTGATGGTCGGCGGCGGTGCTGTCTGGGGAGGGTTCGTCCTGAGGATGGGCGGCGTCTGGGGCCTGCGGTGCGAGGTGATGGTCCCCGGCTCTGTCTGTGCGGCGTTTCGATCGGTGGTCGCTGTGGGGTTGTCGGTGGTCGTGATGGTCGGCGGCGGTGCTGTCTGGGGAGGGTTCATCCTGAGGATGGGCGTCGTCTGGGGCCTGCGGTGCGAGGTGATGGTCCCCGGCTCTGTCTGGGTGGCGTTTCGATCGGTGGTCGCTGGGAGGTTGTCGGTGGTGGTCACGGGGTTGTCGGCAGTGGTGTGGGTGAGGCGCCGGGGAGGGCCCCCTGGGCCGGCCGGGGGGGGGGCTGGCGGATCAAAAATCCGCCGAGGCGGCTGTGGTCTGGCGCTCACGGGCTTACTTAGTGAGGCACCCGGCCTCGCTGTGCATCGTGAGGATGCGCCGTACGTTGGCGCAGTAGGCGCATACGTGCCGGTGTCTGCTCCCCAGGCGGCGCAGGGGGCCCCGTGAGTCTGCCTGTCGTAGGTGATGCGGGTGTCGACTTGGGCCCTGGGCAGGTGTGCGCCTCGGGGAAAGTCCTCGCCTCGGGGGCTGGTGCTGCCGGGACGGGCCGGGGGCCGGGCTCGCTGAGGTGGGCGGGCATGGTGAGGGATTCCACCCTCAGCAGGTTGAGGGCAACCGGATCGTGGCAGCCGTGGGGGAGCCTCCCATCCGCTATCCACGTGAAGATAGTTTCCGAATAACAACGGACGGTAGGCCACGGATAGACAAGGTTGTCCCTCAGCACGGTGAGGTGGTGGTGGTGTAGGCCTGAGATGGAGTGAGCGGGGAAGCTTGGATGGCTGATCAGGCTTAGTCGCCTCGCCCCTCTTCACGGGCTTCCTCTCGGGTCCCCTCTCCACCAGGTCCGAGGGGAAGATGTAGTCGGACGGTCGCCTCACGGATTTCTGCGCCTCGGCGGAGGCCAAGATCTCGCGGACGGCGTCGGCTGCGGATGCTGGGGTGTGCTCGACCGCCTCCTCGAGATAGGTGGGCGGCGCGGCGGGGGCGGCGAGGCGGCTATACCGTTCGTATTGGGGGTGTACTGCCCCCGGCAGGGTCGCTTGAGGTGGCGGCGGGGGCCGGGCCCCGTCCGGGGCGCGCGCCCGAGGTGCCGGGGCGGGCGCTGTGATGTAGGCGAGCTGGCGCCTCGGCGTCTCCGGTGGGCCTCGGGGTCCCCCCGACTCCAGGGCATCCATGCGAGCGGTAGTGAGGCGCTGGAGGGCCTCGAGGCGCTGGAGGGCCTCGAGGATCGCCGTCGTGTCGGCGCCCGAGGTGCGGTCCGAGGGGGACGCCGGGGCCGAAGAGGGTGAGGCGCCCCCCGGGGAGGGTCCCGGCGTGGCCAGGGCGGTCGCCCGGGAGCTCTTGCGGCCCTTCCCTTTTCCGTGTCCTGGCATGCTTGGAGCGGCCTGAGGAGATGCAGCAGTCCGAGGTGAAGGCGACGAGGTGGAGAGCCAAAGAAGAAAGGGAGAGCGTCGAGGAGGCTGGAGGGCGAGTGACTGAGGGAGGCCGGCGGGCGGCCTTATAAGGGAAGGCTGGAGGGCAGTGGCAGGGGAGGTGAGAAAGCAGCGGGCCCGGGGGAGGGCGAGGGAGAAAGCTGAGAGGCGGGTGTCGCGCGAGGTGTGAATGCTGCGCGACGACCGGGGAGGCGTGGAGAGTCTCTTCCTCTCCACGCATCAAACGCAATGCTCGCATTACGACCAAGTATTTACCGCTAGGTGGCGAAATTGTACATTAAGCCTTTGGCAACTGGCTAGCCAGATCGGTAGATGAGCCAAGCGTATCCTTACAAAAGCTTGTTTTATTTAACGATGCCTCTAGAGCACATCGATTTTCATCATCGGCTATTGACAGCATTATACTTCAAATATATGGTCATTCTGACATATTTCGTTGGAGGAAACCTGCTGCTGCCACATAGGCTACTCTTTTCGATAAGCAGCAAGGGGTCTTTTATATGCACTTTCCCAGACAGGACCGAATATACCACAGCCTTTGATAAACTGATCGGGAGGTCGGGAGAGGTACTTAAAATCGAGAGGCTCCCGCCCAAATCGGGAGACTTGACAGGTATGGGTTTCTCTTCAATGAACAAAAAACCCAGACTTGTATGTAGAAGATGAGTAACACAATGTGTTTATTAACGCTCGTTACAGTTTAGACCTACTCTTGTCATTCATTCGGTCACCCATGCAGTATCAAAATATAGGTTAACATTCAACCAACATCTATATATATAGTATATACTTAAATCAACGTGCGAACGACTGATTCCCTTTAATTTAATATTACTAATATTCAAACTCTCCATTACCTTATGTCGGACGCTCAACAAGAGGACACATTTATATCGAAATCAAATGTAATATATATATATTATAAATCAAAAGAAGTCCATAATAAATATAGTTTAGATATAGTTGTACTCAGACCATTGCACTCATTCCTCCCTTTAAATATGTATTAGTTTCTCTTGTCAGTAAGAGACAACAGTTCCCAACCACTAACAGAGGCTCAGTTAGGATGGTCGATCGATGTAACGGGTTTCAATAGGAGTTAATTCGGTCAAGTGGATTAAACTCTCATAGGTAGTTTCCATTAGATGACTCTCCCAACTGACAAATATATGGCTGAGTTTTGAATTGACAACAGTAGGTAATGTGGCAATATCTAACCAGTTTGGCGAGTATTCACCTGGATTTAGTACTTAATGTTGCCGACCATCAATATTCATTGCACAGCCTATAGCTATGTCTGAAACTGCAACTGAATATTTATGAATCGGAATTTGTTTATTTAACTATGTGCTTCACACGAGAAAAAAAGAAGTGATTAGAACAAGTAGCTCAACCCAAACAGACCTAATCGACCATGTCCATGAACCGTGGACTAAGCCCTTCATCTTAGATGAGTATCATCCTCTGACATGATCAAGTGACCATGTAGTATGGATGGTGATTTGATTCTCTAGCCCCAAAATAGGAGGATGTACATGCATTAATTCACCTATCAATCATTCTATGGTACCGTCATTTGTCTGTAGTGAAGTGGCTCTTTTGTAATATGTAGGCATATAGGCCTAGACAGTAACCTTGTAACTCGTAAGCATCGGATTATTAAACATTATCTGCAGTATTACTTGACAACCAGTTTTCGCTACCTTCCAGTTTTCACCACCATTGAAATCTCACAACTGTTTCCATCATTTATTATTGATGTAACCAAACCGTGTATAAGAATATTTAATAAAGTGTATATAGGCATTAATTGCTTTTGTGTAAGTGTATTTTGTGTTAATAGCATGTATTGAATAAAATCTAAAGTTTCAAACAATATTTATTATTAGCTTCCAAGTTCCATAGCCCGTGTTCCAGGGCAAAGACTGGAGGGATCTTAATCTTGATGGTGTGTGCCAATCAACCCGTTTCTTTCCCTGTGATATTTAACCAATCGTGCCCATTTCCAGCATGCTGTTCACTTCTGCATGCAAACTATTGTATCTATTAAGTAAGGTTTTCCATTACGTTTTAAGACATACACACAACCCAACTGTATACTAAGGCTTAGCCTTGAGGTAGCAATAACTGGTTCAAAAACTACATATGGTTTCAGAAAATAATCGGTCTTTATGATATTACGTTTAAATTCCACAGAGCTTATCGAACATAAATACCATTTAGTTTTAATCACTCACCCTCTTTAATTTTGAGAAAGGAGGGAAGGGGTAATTGCTATGGATATTTGGATGTAGCAAACTCATAAAAAAGTTGGACGATAATATGGGTAGCTAGACCACCTCGCTTCAGGTAATCAGGGCCGCGTTCAGGGTGCGCCTTGGAGGCGTCTTGGAGAAATTCCTGATGTCAAGCTTGTCTGAACGGCAAAAGCAGTTGGTTGCCTGGAAAATGGCCACCTCCATAGGAGGCAGCCATTTGCAATGGAAAAGAAGAGCTCTGCTTGGCTGGAACCACTGAATTGGGCGGCCATTTTCTATGTGCTTTTTGTCTCCTGACTGAAAAGGGAGACGTTCCCGAGATGACTCGGAGGCGTACCCTGAACAGAAATAAGCCAAAAAGACGTCTCGGAGGTGTACCCTGAATGCCCACTGGTTACTGTTGTAAACTTAATTTGTATATATATCAAAACATTCATCCAACGTTGGTCCATATCATTACGTCACCTCAGGTTAGGCCCAACTACTACAGAAGATAATTTTTCTTTTCAATCTTCATTAAGATTAAGGAAAAGATATATTATAACCTAAAATCAACACGTGTACATATTACTTACATACTATATTATTAGTCTTTTTAGACCAACATATTATGCTCCATTTGACCACTGACCATATGCAATAGCATTGTCTAGCACTAACACTAGCAGTGTGAATATTGCCTATGCAACGATCAGTTCTGTTCTTTTAATTTAAAAACCTCTCGCAATATTTTATCATGCAGTTGAAGACCATTTATCAACCCCCTCTCTGCCCCATCTATGTTTTTGAATGAGCATCTTTCGACTCCCCCCCCCCCCCCCCCCCAATACAATTCAACACACAAATGACACCCAAAATAAGAAGAAAGAAAAAAGAGGAACAACTGCCTGGTTTGTAAACTAAAAAAATCTGTCCTCCAGTGACAAGTTGAGTACACCAATCATAACACATAAGGCTACATACTGCATAGGCCCTATATATCATTATCAATAATAAAGGTGATAATCGTTTTTTTATGACGGATGACACATTTCCTGTGACACAAAAGTATGTATCTAACCATTAGATACATAATGACGCACCAAGGATTTGAAGACAGTTGTAAATATCACGCGTGGCATGAGGTGTGCTCACATGATTTGTGACGGGTGGAGTGGGGGCGAGTCTATTTATGTTCTAGTACTAGTAGTAGGCAAAAAGGAAAGTTTGTTCTCGACAGATTGCTCGATTCAAACATCCATATTCGTGCCACATTCGAACATACTGGTAGATTAGATTACTTACAATTCCGCGACACACTCACGGTGCTGTAACTGTTTTGTACCTCTTGTACCTGACAAAGTAAGATATAAACCTTCCTTATGGCCTTGTCACACTGCGACATATGGCGTTAACACATGCTCAACGTTAGAAAATTTGCCGGTATGTCAACATTCGTCAAACTTTTTAATAGCAGGGGATAAAAATGGGCATATACACAATGTACACACAACGTACGTAACGTATGCAGAACATATCTCTGACGTATTGCCAGCATATGAGACCGTTCATGTGCCTCGCAAAACGTTCGCAAAACATTCGCAAAGCTGACCAATGCTGACATACCTTACTCCATTGCTAGAAGTATGGTGTATACGTTAAAAAAGCTGGAGATACGGCAGGCATACATTCGAAGTAGGTTAGGAGTATGTAATGCATCCGTTGCCAGTACATGGACTGTACCCGAACTGCACATTCCCACATGCTGAATGTACAGCTAATGTGCAGCAATGTATACCAACATATCCCTAACGTACTCCCAACGTATCCCGACATATCCCGAACTTACACGCAGTGTACGTTCAATGTACGAGCCACACGTCGACACACGTTGGAAATTTTGAACATGCACACATTTTTTTCGGAGCCTTGACGCACGGTGACATAAGACGACGTATAACGATGTATCCAGAACATACTCGACGTATATGTAATGTATGACGACGTACGCCGACGTGTTGGTCGAAAATCACATACGTCGGCATACGCTAAGGCTATATGTCGTAGTGTGACAGGCCCTTTACATGAAGAATTCAAGAAACGAAAACGAGATTCCCGCGGCAAAGGGGGGGAAAAAGAAGAAAAATGTCTTAATAGACTACATCGCCATTCCAGCCGCGCGGTGCACTGTGGGATGCGTGGAAGATAAACAAACCCCTCGCGACGCACATGGCTAATGCTAAGACACTGCGTGCAGCTATGAAATGTGCTAGTCATGTTTTTATTTATATCCTATGGTTAATGACATCTGTTGGGTTAGGAAATGGGTAGGGTTAATCAGACATTGGTTATATATTTCTTTGAAACAAGCTTTTGTTGACACATTTGACATTTTAATATTTAGAACAAGAATGATTTATGTCTAATGAGTAAACATCAGCCTGTAAAGTGACTGAAATTGTATGTTTCTTAGCTCAATATATTCATTATATTATTATATTGCATCCATCCATCCATGTTTGTGCCAAATTGTTATGTATTTTTATTAATTTGGAATAAAATGGAAGTTTTTCCCTATGCATATCGACAAACTCAATGGCCGTACGCCCTTGCTTTTCTGCCAACGCCGTTTTCAGCGCATGCGCACTCGGAACGGTGATCTCGTCTATTGAGGATATTACCATGCATGCGCCGTGGTCACGACCCCGCAACCGTAGTATCCGTCGTCGCCGTCAGATGTCGATTGCGTTGTGAATATTGTCAATCACAGTGCCGTTTTACATAGCGTTAAACCCCTGGTGTTAAATCGGGGCACTTGAATATCAAGTTGGCGAAACTGTCTTGTTATTTAATAAGACAATGGGTTTTAATTAAATACTGTTTTGGGGGTCAATACCAATCTTTGGTGATGTCTATTGTGCAGCACTTCTGCAACAACCCTGTCGTGTTCATTTATAACGATTACATCATGGTATTGTGTTGTAAACAGACTGAATGCTGTGTCGACTACAGGTGAAAACAGTTTATAAATAACCTGGTCAGTGAGTCATGTACCAACGTGTCCCGAAATGAAGTACTTATTATAGGTATAACTATAAGGCTACTAATAACATCAGTTTTAGGTAAATGTATTACTGTATACCTGAAGAACTCCACATTCAGCACTCTCATAATGGGGTGGGGTGGGGTGATCATCTATGAATGGCCTTTGTACGGAATAAGGATTAAATTATTGACATAATGTAGGCTACACGTAGGGCCTAGTCATGTATAGGCCTACGTAGGCATATTGGCAGTTGACATGATTATCTAGACATGGTATGGAAGTTACCATGCAAACAAGGGGCCCATATGAGCCATATCCGGGCAAACCCATGTGGGAATATCCATGTGGGACCAACGTGGGTCCCAAAGTGACTTCTGCCCATATCGGATCCTCATATGTCCCATCGATGCAGAGTCTAAACCATAAATCACACAAAATATATAGTTAAACTTAAACCCATATGGGGTTTTCCATGTGGGATCCATATGAATCCCGTTTGCAAAAACCATATGTGTCCCATATTGTAACCCATATTGTAACCCATAGTGGAACCGCCCTACGGGTCCTATTTTCTGTTGCTGGCTGCATGGGTACCAACCATAAAACATTTGTTACATATCAGTGTCAATTTCATGGGAAGGAAACCGCACGGACTGAATATCAACAGTTATAGTATATCATCTAATTACCAGTGCAGGATATTGTTTAGAACCTATATTTAGTATTGAATGGCTTTGGCTTATAGTTGACTTCTAGACATGAGTTAGGGTTCGCTACCAATAGTAGCTAACTTCAGTTAGTGAGCACAGGCCGAATACGAATGAATTCCCTCTTGGCATATATGTTGTATCGTAAAAGGAGACTATGTACAACACCTTGTATATCAATAGTGAATGTCTACTCGGAGAAGACAGCTTACTAATTGGCCGATGTGTTACATTTTATTGCGCAAAGATTTCTATCAATTCAGATTTAAATTCATTATTACGACACTGGTACTCAAAGTAGGCATACTCCCTAATAGGGCATTGATGACCAATTGCCTATTCCACAATAGGGTATTGTAAAATGAAACCATGTGTTATTATGAGACTGCACCAATGGTTATCTGCTATAAGAATGTTGACCAAATTTACACTTACTTTAATATTAGAGTAGGCTCCTATTGTCTAAATGGTTCGCCCCTATTCTGAAATGCACCATATTGAGTAGTGTGCCTGATGAAGTTTACTGCGCAGATTACCAAATTAATAGTTTTGTTAGGACATCAATCGATCGGTACACTGACTATATGGTTTAATCCATATCTAGCAACATGGCTACTCCGTAGGCCAATCAATACATAATGTTATAATATAGATTGGGGTAATTATTCATCTCAATGGGACCTGAAATCGCATCTCAGTCCTAATATAACCAAGTCGCTATTCTTCAGGCAAGCACTGGCCATAATGACAATTCCTATTTACCATTCTGTCAAAATGGCCATATCGATGGAGGATTAGAACATGCACCGACAATGAATATTCCGTGACATAGTTACGAATGCAATGGATGCTACTTGGTAGATTGTCATAGTTACCCATAGCAACGGATTTCAGTTGGGGATAAAGGTGAGAGGTAGGCCTATTAACCCTCGCATTTATATTTAATCTCATTGGCATATGTAGTAAGCTAGGTAGGACAGACATATCCCGTGGTGTAATCTCGCGCCTACCGTTAGTTCCTAGTGCCACCTAGCGGGAGACAATGCATCCCAATGACGCGCACTGACCACTCACAGTTAATAATATCACACGCTACAGGGATACAGATTGTAATACAAATCTATAGTTGCATATACATGTCTGAACAGCAGTGAATACGTGACACATGTCTCGCAGACAGTGAAACATAAATGGGCACCAAACATCGACAAAGCAAAACCACAAACTTAAACGACAACCTATCTCGCACAATGAGATAATATGGTTTGTTTCCCATCTTTCATTGTTGGTGCAATGCACTTAATGTTGGCAAACAAACCCGAGAACCCGATAACCCGAGCAAGCATTCGACCTCTTAATAATTATAAGGAACGTTGTTCAGCTTGAAATGAAAGTTACAAGGGATATGAAATCCTTTAATATTAAAATAAAATCATTCAAGTTTGAGCAGAATAATAACTGTGCACTACTCGCGAAAAGAAGTGCATTTCCATTAAATTAATCTTGCTCACACCTTGAACGTTCATATTGCATTGATTCAATTGTTGTGTGAACAGTTAACACTATATATATTATTACAGACAACAACATATATATATATATAACTCTTATTTCTTTAACATTCTCCAGTCACGAGACTTCAACAATTTGACAACTTCGATAAATCTGGTATATATAACAGATTTGAGAAAATAATAAGTTTTTCTGTTATGAAACTACTCATTTAACAACTCCAAGATAAACTGCAGTCCTTTGCGGCTCAACGCTTGGTGTCGTGTTATCCAGACTGATAAGAAAAACAAACAAAAATATCTGGCTGCATTTTTAAACATGGGAGTAGCATTTCCTTGGTACAATATTTTAGTGACTCTTACAATCCTCTCGCTATTTGTTTAAGCTTTCAGTCATTTTATTTTAATGGACCGATCTGAAATTGATAATATACCAACGAAAATCATTCACACATATATGCATGTATACATATACATGTATGTGTATGCATATATATGTATATATATATAATATAATATATACATATATGCATACACATATATATATACATGCATATATATACATATATATGCATACACATATATGTATTATGTATACATGCATATATGTATATATATTCTTTTTACACATATTATGCAAATATATATACACATCCAAAATAGCCAAGTGAAACCTTTCTAGGTACAGTTGAATGGTAACTTCTGTTTTCCAACAGGCCGAGGCAATGGGATAGATTAAAGCTTTATCCATATACTGATATATCTCACCCCCTCTTTATTAGGTTTATATTGCTAGAGTTAACATAGAATAGCCAGCTACCTTAAGTTTTGTTATTGTAATCAAACTTATTTCGTTATTTTCCCAAATGGGTGAGTGGTAAGTCGGTGTCCTCCTGATGGCCTTAGCTATTCCTTAGCTATTTAGCCTTCAATAAAACAGCAGTTAACTGTTAAACTATACCCAGGCAAGTTTTGTTGAACTATTCTATCTTATCTCTGGCTGAAACTGCTAAGCCCAGGGAGGTTTTTAAGAATGATCTATTTTAATATATATATATAATAATTCTTACGTATGCAGTGATGCAGTATATATATATATATATATATATATATATATATATATATATATATATTTCCACATACTCTTTTATGTTCTTTTATTTTCTTTGTATATAAATATGTATAATAAAGATTATTGTTATATATACAACACATTATATTGTACAATGTTTTCTTGAATTAACCTATACCCCTATTTTATCAAGTTAGGTATATATATATACATATATATATATATGGATAGTGATAAGCCCCTTATCGCCTGTCATAAGCTCTGTAGTGCTCCTCCTCCCCCCCCCCCTGGGGTGGGGGTAGGGGGGGGCCCTCCATGCACCACTCCACCCCCTGCGCGGGGCTTGACACGCCACTCGCTCGGGAATTGTCTTCTGTCTATACCATGTTTGTCTTCTTGCCTTAGGTAGAACGTAAGAATTATTATATATATATAATATATATATTATATATATATATATATAATATATATATAGTGGCCTAGTACTAATAGAAGAAATTAGGGAACGCAGGTTTGGATATATTTGAAATAGTGAGGGAACGCCGTTCCCTCTCCCAAACAAGGTAATAGAAGGCCGTTCCCACTCATTCCCACATCACTTCACCACTGTGTGTTGGAGATATCCACAAATATATAAATATATATATCATATATATATTATATATTCATATCCATATGGAGACATAGTTCTGCTGATTCTACTAATATATTGTCCTAATATCACTAATAATTTATCATATGGCGGATAAGTCTCTGCTGGGCTTCTGTTGACGATGTGTCCCTGTGCTACTTCATTCATTAAGCTTGTCGAATTGAAAAATTACTTTATTACGTGCTTCGGTCAAGCGCTCACGATATCACGTGACCACACGAGTACAGTTACCCGATCGGCCATCATCAGGTATGCATACCGCGCATACCTCACAACTATCAATATCGATGTATTCAAATTTAAGGCTACTATGATTTGGCCTCAATGTGCAATCTCAAGCATAGACAGTACGTTCAGTATTTCATTTAAATATATATATAAATAATATATATATATATAAATTCCATTAATTCTAAATTCTTATTATAACATCATTAATGTACCATCTTAAATAGTATAATTTATATCGCAAAACTTGTCCTATCTGCATTTTGCCCTTTTCCAACTGTTTTCTCTCTCTTGAGATTGTCCCTCTATTCGGGGGTATTATTGTTATAACGGATAAAGTATATCTAGCTGTGCTAATTATTCTAAAGCATTGGTTTTCTTGGCCAGCGAACTTAAAAACTTTAATGTTTGTGCTACATTTGGAATATGCCTACAATGCATGCGTACCCAATCACTTTAAATATCTAGGGTATAGATTCTTGGTGGCTGGTTTTCAGGCTCCTGGAGATACAAGTTCAGTTGTTGCTTTCATAAGTTTTTATACCTACAAAAGAAGGCACAGTACACTTCTTAAGGTTGTTCTTCTTCTAATTATTATTGTTCTACCTCTGTATATCAATAGGTGTATTGTTGACTTGCTATGGCTGCTACATTGGCTTCGTTCGTGTATACTTTCGTTATGTATTGTATTTGTAAGTACACTCAAGGGAAGTAACCATTAGATCCCTAATCCTAAATTAAATCATTAAATCCTTAATCCTAAATTCTTATTAAGACCAGTCCTTTGGCATGTTGAATACTAGATTTGCATCCCCACGTGTGTCATATCTGGGCTTTGTTGGATTTTGAACGTTGTTGTCTGCATACATTTTTAAATGTTAATAGCCCCCCTCACCCACCTTAAACCAGAAACAACTCATTCAATCCTAAAATAACTAATAAAGCACTGATAAAGCCCTCTCCCTAATCACAACTAATGAAGAGACTTGATGAATCACAATATTGTCTGCACTTATTTTCAATATATCATTATGCATTTAAAGATTTTAATCATTGTTTAATCCTACTTTATTATCAGTGTATACACATCCTTGCCATTTCGCGCAGCAAACCCAATTCGGTTTAAAAACACACACCTTTTAATGTTGCATGGGCAGGAGACCAGTGCCCAGGCACTGACAAAATAACTTGTTACTAAAAATATATATATTCGAGTATTCTGAGTTCAACTGGTCCCTCAGGAAGCACTGAAGACGATACCTAGCATGCCGGGTCACAGCTTCAGCTTACACACCAGATTTTGGGGTTGGTACTATTCCCAGGCCTATCGTTCACTATAGACCCGATACTTTAAACTGACTCTCCGCCTATAACCAACCCGCCCTGATATGACCTTAGATGTTGCTAGGACGTAAAACAACAACAAACAAACAACAACAAACCTATAACCAAACATATGCCTCCTGATCATAAAACTTAGTCAGATTATTGCCATACTTTTATTTCTAATGCAGATTTTAGTGAAATTGTCCTAGAAAGTATGTTACATTAGATAAAATGCTATTTTACGTACGTGTATTCATCCACCAGCTTCTTGTACCTTCTGCTTTGTAAGCCGAAGCTAAGACCCAACTGGCTGGTTCCAGCTTTAGCCCTTCATGAGGGACCAGTGAGACTCAAAATATCCGCGTTCATTGACTGGTACCACAGGCACTTAAGCATGGACCGGTAGGCTGGGAGTTATCCCTGTCACTGTCACTATTGTTTATGCCCCAATTTACAACACATTTCTCAATTCTTTAGATGGGTATATATCCCCAAGCAATTGTGAGCAATAAATATTATGATATATTCCATAAACAGTGGGAAAGAATATACATATTTCATCCAATGAGAGTAGATAATCACCCATATTCCACCCCACATGTCTGAGCCAGACACATACAGTGATCAGTATATGGATATAGCTTCATCTCGCTGGGGTAAGAATAGCTTAGTTGCTGTAGTCCGAGGTAAAAAATAATATACACATATCTAATAAACCCCAGTACACAATTAATGCATAACAAGCATATACGCATATTGTTTCACTTCAGATTTTCGTACCATTGATTAATTGATACAAGTGTAATAGAAAATCTACACAAACTTGGCTACCACTCCAAACAGTTAGCACTCAAAACAGGTGATATAATTATATATAGTATTTCTAACGGAAATAAAAAATATCCCTAGTCAGGTTAGGCTACGTTATACCTCTGTGACCTTTTTCTTGGCCTTGTCCTTGGCCTTGTCCTTTTTGGGCGGGTGCCTCGACATTGCCATGGGCATGTCCAAGCTGAATGTGTCGCTGACAGTAACATTGTCGATATTGATCTCGTCGAAGAAGTCAATGTCGATGTCGCTGATGGGCTCCGGGATGAAGTAGTCCTCGTCGCTGGCCATGCCCGGCCGGTAGTTGTCGTATTCTGACTCGTAGGCCGCTGACCCCGAGTCGTAGTTCAAGGCCGGGTCAGAGCGCGACATCTCGCTGCTGCCAATGGACGAGATGCTGATATTGTCCGCCAGCTGGCGCACCAGGCTGGTCAGCGGCACGAATGCCTCGTTGCTCCACTTGGGGAAGTTATGCGACACGTCCAGATTGGGGCTCTCCTCCCGACTGCCGCGTCGCGACGACACGCGGGAGGAGACCCGCGAGTTAACCCGGGAGGAGACCCGGGAGGTGACCGACAGGGCATCCTCCAGGTCGCTCGGGATGTAGTCGAGGCTGCGGCATAGGCGTGGCGGCGGGTTGAAGCGTTGGCGCCGTTTCACCTGGAACTGTGGCGCCGTCTGGTGTCGGATAGCCTGGTTTCGCTGCAGGCCGCCGGCTGCCGACCCCGACGCTGACGATCCCTGGGCTGGGGAGCCCTCAGCGGACTGGCCGTGCATCAGCATGTCCGTCGGCTGGTAGTTCTCCGGCGGGGGCGGTCGCTCCGGTGTCGGCCCGCATGAGTCGTGCGTCCCGGCGCGCCCTCGCCGGCTGCCCGAACCAACCACCGCCGCTGCTGCCGTCGCGGTTGCAGCGCCGTTAACACAGGCATGGTCATAGTCAGGCTTTGAGTCGACCCGCTGAGGGATCTGCGGGTATGGCTGCACCACCGAGCCAACGCCGTTGGAAGCCTGGTTGTAAAGTGAGATGGGGACGAAGGCGGACTGCGGGGAGGAGTGCAGGGACTCGGGCCCGGGCCCCGCCGCTGTCGCCGTCGCCACCGCCGAAACCTCTGTCGTCGGCCTGAGCAGTTTGCCAGAACCACCGGAGGAAGTTGCTGTTGCGGCTGGCACCAGCGCCGCCTCCCGGTGTAAGTACTCGTCGGGCGGGGGCGGAGGCAGCGGCGGTGGTGACACCTCATTGGGCCCGTCGAGCAGAAGACCATTCTTGACAGCAACGCCTGGCGCGTCCCTCTCCTTCTCCTTGTTCCGCCGGGACTTGCGGCCGTGGCTGCCGTTGCGCGGGCTCTCCTCCACCTTCCTGGTGCCCTTCTTGTAGTCCTTGTGTTTGTCTGGCTTCTCATGTCGCTCGCGCCTGTCAGACTTTCCGTGCTTGTCGCCCCTCTCGGAAGAATCCCTGTTCTGTCGCGGAGGCCTTTGCGGCTCGTCGAGGCTGGCATACGGCTTGTCGTACCCCACGTTCGCGCCGTACACATGCGCACTGCCCGCATCCGGCAGCGAGTACTGCTTGTGCAGATGGCGGATTGGCGCCATCTTACTGATCGGCGACGAGCTCGTCAAGCCCTTCGAGTCGACCATCTGCACCTGCTCGGGCTTCTTGCTGTGGCTCCCCGTCGCTTTGCGAGCTTGCAGACTGCTGCTGTTGCTGCCACCATTGCCGTTGCCATTGTTGGCGATAACGGACACGGGGCTGGCCGAGCTGACAGCTGAGGAGAGACTGCGCGGCAGTGAGGAGTTGTTGTAGTAGGCGTGGGCCGGTGACTGTGACGGCGAGTAGTAAGGGCTCTGCGGCTTGCTGCGGCCCGGCTGCAGCAAGTGCTGCGGTGTCCCGGCGGGGCTGGTGCTGGCCAGCCCGACCCGGTAGGCGAGACCGTTGGCGATATAGAGCGGGCCGAGTGGCGGCGTCTCAGGCCCAATGCCGAGCGGCTGGAACGGCACCGTTCCCGGGGAGAAGTGCGGCGGGTGGCTGTGGGACTGTGGTAGGTGCGCGAGGGGGGGGGAGGAAGCGGAAATGGTACAGACCACCTCCTTTATGGGAGAGCACCGGGTTCCGCCACTCAGCAGGCTGCTGCTTACCGGCGGCGGGGATATGGTGACGCTGCTGTTCTGGTAAGGGTTCTGAACAGGCAGCTGCTGCAGCTTCTTTTGAGCAGTGGCATCGTGGTTCGGCGACGTCCGAGGTCGACATGATCGGCTGCTCTGGCTCCGTTGCTTGATGTTGCCGCTAGGTGGCCGTGCGGCCGCGCCAGCTGGAGACGCCGCCGGAAGGTAGTCGGGGTGTGACCGCCCGAACTCGGCCATGATGCGGTCTAGCTCGGCGAGGTCCTTGCTCGTGTTGACATCGGGTGACGTGGGTGCTGAGGAGCTGTCGGCCGCCACCACGTCATAGATGTTTGCCTCTGTATAGTCGACATGCCGGCGGAGACTGTTCGTCCGGCTTCCACCTCCACCCGCGCCACCGGTCGGTGACTGCGGGTGGAAGCAGTTCCGACCGTTCCCATGGCCGCCACGGCCGCCAGTGCCGTCGCCATTCGAGCCAGGTGTTGAGCCTGGGGTGGACATCCCACCGAGCGAGGCATTGCTGCTCGACACTGGGCTGCGTGGAGTCTCAGTCGACAGGACGGTTGCCTCGGAGGCGTCCAGGGGGTTCACTTCGAGACCCCCAGCGGAGCTCGCCTGGCTTTCCCGCCGAGACTGGTGCGTCTGTAGGATCTGGGACTGCGTCAGGGTACACATGTTGCTGTTGTTAGCAGACACTGGCGGCTCCTGTGTCCGGCCCAGGCTACCACTGCCCTGCATGTTCACATTGCGGTAGTGGAAGAGCGGAAGTTCTGGTGAGGTGGCACGGTGCGCCGGGTCGCCCCCACTACCACCACCACCACCACCACTACCGCCACCACCGACGGCACCAGGTGGCGATAAGAGCATGTTCTGTAGGGAATTATCGCTCACTTTCCCGATCAGTTTGCTGATGTTGTCCTTGGAGTTGGACCCGCTGCCGGTGCCCGACGGCTGGCGCTTCCGGTTGAGGCTGCCTGGTGGGGTTGGCTGCGGGTCGCCGGGGCGCGGGCGGCTCGACCCCGGGATCGGCGAGGTGTGCACGGTGGGCAGGTTCTCCTTCGACTGGTGGAAACTCGGCGGCCGCTGGCGAAGAAGCCCCTCGTGGAAGCTGCTCCGCTTCACATTCCGCAGCTGGCGGTTCTCGACTGGCGTCCCCTGGTGGTAAGGCAGTCCGGGCAGATGGGGCATCTGCTGCAAGTCGAGGAACAGCTGTTATGAGCAAAAAAAAACACCAAACCTATCATTTTAGTTGATTTCAGTAATACCTTGTCAGGGGCGTAGTCAGGGATTTATAATTTTTTTTAATGTAAGGAGAAAACTGTCAAGAAATTTTAACGAAAGTAGCCCTAAGCACTAAATTGTTCGCACATGCTTACTGTGATTTAAACATATGTAAGCACAAAATAAAAAGTGCATATTATAAAAGATTTAGTATGGACACTTTTTTAATGCAGACTGAAGTTGTTACCGGTATTTTCATTGTAGGTTCATGTCTATGCTAATAATCATAGTTCATTTAACAATAAAGTTATTTAAATACAACAAAGGTATTCTTTCTTAACTATCAGCTCTATACGTTTTCCAGGCTGACAAGTGCAGTGATGTACTTACTGGTGTGTACATTGTCTTCCTGCCGAGCAGAATGTATGTAGTCATTTGACCCTTGCCCTTGACAATGACCGGTCCTCGACAAGTAAACTCGTACTTGTTCTGCAATGGTCGGTAGACACTTTCCGACACCTGAAACAATGGCGGATTGAAAATCAGTTAAAATCAGCAATGCAAAATATGTGTGTTCAGAAGGATGAACTGCAATCCAGCACGCCGGGTCACAGCTACAGCTTTCCCGGCAGAAAGTAGGGAACGTGAATGCAAATACACAAAGTAGTATTTTATTCAATGTCATTTGCTCGGATAATTTCATTATAATCTAAATTAGAAATAGAAGAAATTGTATGGCAAGAACCCTACTAAGTTTGGTCACCAGAAGGAATGTGGTTATATGTGCCAAATGAGTTTAAAGTATAGGGCCTATAGAGAAAGATAGGGCTGGGAGTGACACCAACCCCAACCTCCACGATGTAAGGTCTAAAACTGTGACGTACTGAGCCCTTCTGAGGGATCAGAGGAACTTGCAATACCCATAGGCCTATTATACACCTGGGCCGCGTTCAGGGTATGCCTTCGAGTCGTCTTGGAGAAATTCTTGACGTCACGCTACTCTGAACGGCAAAAGCAGTCAGTCGACTCGAAAATGGCCGCGCCCCCATTGGGGGCAGCCATTTGCAATGGAAAAGAAGAGCACTGATTGGCTGAAACCACTGAATACGGCGGACATTTTCGAGGCGCTTTTTGTCTCCAGTCTGAAAAGAGAGACATCTCCGAGATGATTCGGAGACACACCCTGAACGGAAATGAGCCAAAAGCATCTGCGAGTCATCTCGGAGGCATAGGGCCTACCCTGAACACGGCCCAGGTGATATGCCATTCGAGCCTCTTTGTACTCGGCTATGTACCGCTGGTTCATGCAGGCATTTGAGCAAATCTGCTTATGTAATTATGTAATCTAATTAAGTTAAGTACTGTTGTTATTTATATTCACCATCAGGCCCTGGACTAACTGACCACACAGTGAGTTCACTGACTTCTCCCAGAATTGTCTTTTTAGTGTGTTAAATTTGGTAAGGATACTTGATTCTGACCGGAGACTCAATTAAGGTGCTCAACCCAACTCTGTTTTATGTTGTTTGTTCTAGAAGTAATCATTTTTATATCACATCAAACTTACCTGAATATTATCTTGGCGACCAGTGGTTTCGAGCCTGCTGGCAGTGTTGACCGTGTTGCCCCAGATGTCATACTGTGGCTTTCGCGCCCCAACCACACCGGCCACTACAGGCCCAATGTTGATGCCGGCACGCAGACTGAAGTTGTTACCAGTGTTGTCATTGATTATCTGCAGTCGTGTCTTCATGGCGAAGATGAATTCGACAAGCATACTGAGGTGGTGCCCCATCGAATCATCTGTCTCCTGAAAGCGGAAATTGAAACCAAGGCTTAATATATGCTACTGATGAATTGGTTGGATTTTTTTCCTCCTCACAATATTGGAAGTCATATCAAAATAAATCTCAACAATTGAAAATATGTAATCATGGTGACTTTATAGTGCTTCCCCATTGGGATATCACGCCACTGAAGTCATGACCTGATATGCCACTCAGTCACGTTAGTTTCACACTGATCCAACCAGTGATTGTTTGTTTAACGAGCCCCCCCTCCCCACGCGCCAAGCACAAAAAGTAAACATCGGCTGGCTATTGGGGGTAGAGCAAACCAGTGCTTGCCCTATTCTAATAATGTTAAACAAAAATATAAAGAAAGGTTTATAACGGTATCAGAGCGGTATCAAAAGGGCATGCCCTCACCTGGATGGTTCTCTCCGGTGACAGTCCAACAGCCGCCAGGTAGGTGGAACCTATCGTCTTTATTTTATCTACTCCCCGGAAACGCTCCTCGTTCAGAAGCTAAGGACGAAACAAAGCATTTGCTTTATATTCAGCAGGAACACAGAGAAGAAAGAACATCAATCTATTGTGCAAACAACAAAATTCCATATATTTAATGCTGCATAGTTCGATAAAAGCGTCACATTTTCGAAAGTGAAATTAGGACATAGATTTGATCCGATATATCCAATTTAGAAACTGGTGAGCTTACTAAACAGTTCTTGATGCATAAAATGGCATACTAAATCAATTAATATAACATGTTACTGCTGAAACGTCTGGGGTCAGAATGTTGATGTGCATGTCGACATTAATTTGGCATGTTTTCACTTCAACTATCTCTAATGTTAATCATTTGCAGTTTGGTATGAAGGCAGAGTGGGTGGTACCAGACCGCAGCTATGTACTAGAACGAATATTCATGTCAGGAAAAGAGGTTAAGGTTTGATGCCCTAGCAATATCTATTTAACAGCATGGGAACCATCTTGTGACAGTCAACACTCATGGCATCTGTATAGTACTGCCCCATTGGGAGACCATTCAACAGGTACCATAACCTGATATCAAGTTATCCTCATAATGAGCAAACCGGTCCTTCCTTGATTGATCCTATTAATACCGAGCGTCAGGCCAGGTAACGATAAGTATCAATTTGGTAAGTTTTTGGTTTGACTTAGCCAGTGATTGATTCCATGAGCTCCCACACAGGAAGCGGGAGCTCTACCCCATTCAGCCATTTCAAGGGAGGACAATGGTGAAAATATGACAAACAAAATAAAAATGCAAAAGCGGACAAACCTCATCGAATTCTGCAATGATGTCGTTGAGCAGGCGCAGACAGTCGATGCCTTGGCTGTTGCCGTCCAGCGCCATGTAGAACTCAGAGAAATTGGGAATAGAGGAGAAGGCCACGCCCACCTGCCACCAGGTTGGACTATGTAAGCACAGCACATTCTGCACAGTCATCTATCTAAACAGAGGTGCCAAGTCTCCCGATCTGACGGGAAATCTCCCTAAATCATAGCAAAATAACCACCAATCTCCAGGTCTCCCAAGTTGATGGGAGACCTTCCTAAAATATAGCACAATAACCCCAATCTCTTGATTTCCCGCTTTTACCTTGTAATCTTCCACCAAAGAATCAAATTAACTTGTTTTTGTAACGCATTCTCTTTCGTCAAAATGCGCAATTTTGTATCACTTCTCTTCCAAATTTTCAGGGGGAGTTCCCCCCCCCCACATCCCCATATGTGAGAGAGTCAATCCCCCTCCCACACCCTCCCGACTTCAGTTACACTATTTCTCCCTATTTACAATTTGTGTACTAGGGAGATCTTCCTACTATCTATACCTCACATAATAATTAGGCCCACCTGTACAATTAGGGCCCATATATAGCTTACATTGCGAGCTATGCCTACCTGTACAATTTTAGCCCATCCATACTGTAGATAATTGACCTAGATATTACAATTATTACCTGTCTACACAAGTATAACCAGTGCATGTTCTCAGTAAGCCTACTTGTTCAATTAGAGTCAACCCTTTCTCAACATACACAGTAGGTCTACCTGTTGAATAAAGGCGCGTTCCTCTGACCCGGTATATAATGACGTACACTTACCTTATAATAAGCCTGACTGTACAACTCTATGTGTGACCGGTTCCCGCCGTCTATGAAATGAGCAGCCACGTGAGCCGGAAGTAGATTGCACAGGATCATGTGGTTGTTGTTTTGAAGCTCCGTCATCTCAATCTTCTCCTCTGTTGCCTGTCAACAGAAATATAAACACAAAGATTGAACCAGACGGGATGGCCAAGAGGGTTAGCGCGTCTGTCTTCCATGTTGGTAGATCGTGGGTTCGAACCCTGGTCGAGTCAAATCAATGACTTAAAAATTTATACTTGTCTCTTCCTAGCCAGGTGCTCTGCATTATTAGGATAGGGCAAGGAGCAGTGGAATGAGGACGACCAATCGTCCACGATTGAAATTTCAGCTCCTTAAACAACTAATGTACCAAACAAAAGAAAAAAGATTAGACTGGAAACTAAACGCTGTAGTCACGATAGGGATATGGTGATGCACACAGGGGGTTTAGGTAGTGTAATGGTTAGCATACTAGCCTCGGAATAGCAAGAAGTGTGGGTTCAAATCCTGCTGTAGGTGCACTATTTTCCATTTTCATCACCCCACGACATGGGTTACCATGACTTGGATCCTGTACAAGCTACACGCTGTATGGTTGTTGAACCTATCCTGTGTATGTATATATGTAAGTTCATTGCCCGTATTTATGTAATTGTAAACATTAGACCACTTATGGGCGTAAACCACTTGCAAAAACTTACAATTCCAAAGGGACGAGTGTAGTGGTCTGCACTGACCTCTCATGCAAGGAGCCGCATAGACGGTTAAGCATGGATAGGGTTAAACAACAGGGAATCTAGGTAGTGTTAGCATGTTAGTCCCGGAATGCAAGAAATATGGGTTCGAATGCTGCTCTAGGCACAATAGTTCTTATTTTCATCACCATCATGACAATATGATAATCAGAGATAGGCTTTCAACTATGTCTATGGAATGCTACCTTTAGTCATTATGTGGCCCATAGAGGGAACAAGCAAGGCCACACTTAACGCTGCCACCAGACGGGATCGCTGAATGAGTTGAGCATCCGACTCCCATTTTGGTAGATAGTGGAATTCGAACCCATAGGTTCGAACCCTGGTTGAGTCAAATTAATTACTTAAAAATTGATACTGGTCGCTTCCTAGTCTGGTGCTCGGCATTATTAGGGTAGGGCAAGGACTGGTTGGCTCAGTATCAGGATAATGTAACTGAGTGGGATATCAGGTCATGGTGCTGGTGGCCTCACCTCCCAGTGGGGCAGCACTATAAAGTTGCCATGAGTGTGCACTGTCGGTACACGTCTGATATGACCTTAGATGTTGCCAGGATGTAAAACTCCAACAACCAACCAACTTGACACTGCACTGACCTGCGCTTTCCAGAGGAAGTCCAATCTGTAGGTCCACTCCTGCTGGCGGCTGTGGGCATATATTGTGAGCAGGAAGTGCACTAGAGCGACCACCCCTAAAATGTGAGTGGGCACGTCCGGCCTGAAGCAAAAGAGGAACACTGTAAGTGAGTGACTGATAGATTAGTGGTGACTCTATGCCATGTTGTGCCATGTTGCCAGCAAAGGCCATATTCATGGCAACAAGTGACAACATTTTCTTCCTTCATATTATTATTTAACTAACACTTTTACACATATTTTGAAAGCTCACATTCAACTAAGGGAACTGTAAGTAAACACAGGTTACAATAACTGGTGAGGGGGAGGTATGGAGTTAGTAATGATATTTCTCTTTCAGGGGCTTAGATTGGGATTTCAGGGTGGTATGCAGATGGAATAAAATGTTATTGGAATAAAACACGATGGAATAAAATATCATATATTTGAATAATAGTATATATATATATATTTGCATTCCCAGGTGGTACACAGCTGCACACCTGCGTATATATACATAAGGAAGCTAGGCCCCTTCCCTTTCTTAATTTTTTTTTAGAAAGTAACAATAAACACTGAATGTTCAAATTGTCTAGTACTTCAAGCTTTGTGAAGTGCACCTTTCTCCATTATTCTTAATTTCACTTTCACTCCATGTTTATACCCAAACCCCTAAGAATTATTGGGACACCACTGATGACATATTTTCCTAGATAGATCCACATATCCCTCCTCCCGACAGCCCTCTACTCTAGGAGACGGAAAACTGTCCACTCTTTGATGAATGGAAAGACTTCTTTCCAACAGTGGTTTTGTTGACTGTGGGGCTTTTGTACTTATGTTTGGTACCTTACCAGGTCTACCACATATTTGCGAATGATAGCTTGCCATGCCATCGTTAGACAGAGAGTATTAAATACTATTGATACAATATCTGAAACTAAAACATTTCTTTATTATGCACCCTTAATCTCTGCTGAGCCTTTTAAGGAAATAAAATAAATAGTTTCTATTTGCGGGTTGTTGCCCTCATTGGACTGGGGTCACTGGGTCTCCATGGTAACTGACCTGTTGACATTGTCCAGCTCTATAAACAGCTCCGGGTGGGTGTACTCTGCAATGACGAGGTAACCCGTCACCATGATGAGCATAACGACGAGCTGTGGGAAGAGACATTTGTAATCAGGAAAGCGCACGAAGGAAAGAATCACCAATTCACGATTGGTGCAATGAGCATATGAGCTAATGGGCCATTGGGCCAAAACCTAGTGCAATAAAGTACTTTATATGGATATGGGTATTTTGTTTATTGGCTCATAATAATATAAGGATTTCTTGTGCACTTCCAGAATACCTTTGATTACTGTTCCACCGTCAGGGGGCAGGCGGTGAGGTGGAGAGGCAGGGGGGAGGGGGGATGGGATGGGTACAGGAGCGAAAGGAAGTAGTACTACTAGTAGCAGAAACAGGAAGGGGACAAGGAGGATGAACGCGGTTGGAGGGTGAGGGACCAGAGGGAATTGATGCCGCGTGAGGGGGAGGGAGGAGACTGGGGAAGGGCGGGGCGAATGGGAGGGGCGCGGGGGGGGAGGGGGTGGAGAGCAAGATGGGGATAGGAGGGGGAGGGGAGGGGGAGAGGAAGGGGTGGAAAAGAGGGAGAGTGAGGTGAGCGGGAGCGAAAGGTTGGAGAGGGGGCGGGAGAGAAGGAGGGAGGAAAGGAGGGGGGGGGGGGAAACGGGGAGAGGAGAGGAAGGGGGAGCGAGAGGGAGTGGGAAAGGGGGAGAGGGAGAAGAGAGCAAGAGAGGGGGGAGGGGGAGGAGGAGGAAGAGGGGAGTGGGAGGAGGGAAAGAAAGGAGGTGGGAGACGGAGGGGAGGGGGAGATAGGAGATGGAGCGATAGGGAGTGGGAGAGGTGGGGGGGAGGGTGAGGGTGAGGAGGTAGGGTGAGGAGGGAGGATTGGCTATCACTGCCCACATTTCACGGATATTTATGTGAGCATTAGTGCAATCAGTATGTGAGGAGGGAGGGTGAGGAGGGAGAGTGAGGAGGGAGGGTGGATGGGAGGGTGAGGAGGGGAGAGTGAGGTGGGGAGGGGGGGTGAGAAGGGAGGGTGCGGAGGGAGAGTGCGGAGGGAGCGTGAAGAAGGAGGGGTGAGTAGGGCCGGTGAGTAGGGCCGGTGAGGAGGGGGGTGAGAAGGGAGTGTGAGGAGGGAGGGTCAGCAGGGAGAGTGAGGAGGGAGGGTGCGGAGGGAGAGTGCCGAGGGAGTGGGAGGAGGAGGTGAGGAGGGAGAGTGAGGAGGGAGGAGGAGGAGGGAGGGTGAGGAAGGGTGCGGAGGGAGAGTTCCGGAGGGAGGGGTGCGGAGGAGGAGTTCCGAGGGAGGGTGAGTAGGGCGGGTGAGAGGAGGGAGGGTGAGAATGGAGGGTACGGAGGGAGAGTGCAGAGGGAGGGTGAGTAGGGCGGGTGAGGAGGGAGGGTGAGAAGGGAGGGTGCGGAGGGAGAGTTCCGAGGGAGGGTGCGGAGGGAGAGTTCCGAGGGAGGGTGAGTAGGGCGGGTGAGGAGGGAGGGTGAGAAGGGAGGGTGCGGAGGGAGAGTGCAGAGGGAGGGTGCGGAGGGAGAGTGCCGAGGGAGGGTGAGTAGGGCGGGTGAGGAGGGAGAGTGAGTAGGGCGGGTGAGGAGGGAGGGTGAGGAGGGAGAGTGAGGAGGGAGGGTGAGGAGGGAGGGTGAGGTGGCACTGACCTTTAGCAGTGCTGCTAGACGGAGGAAGACAACGGTGGTGAGAGCTGCCATGAGACCTGAGAGGAAGATGTACTGGGGGATGTCGCAGGTGAGGTGCTCGCCGCGGTTCGACGAGATGGCCGGCTCGGACTCCATCTTGGACAAGGCGGGGGTGTACAGAGGACTTCGACAGCACACCTAAACATCAACATCAACAGCATCAACAGCAAGCCTCCAGTTTCAACTTCACCACGAGCGCAGGGCATACACAAAATGGCATTTAGGTGTCGAGTGTGCTCCTTTTGTTCCACTCTGCTTTCTTGTGATTTATTGCATTATGTTTCACTGAGCTCGCATATGCCCACATGTCACAATTCATTGCTTTTGTAACTATCTTATTGCCATAAGTGTAAATAAATGTATTTGTTCACGGCAGGAGACAAGGTTATGATATTCAGATTTATAAGACTGAGATTCTCTTTTCGAAGTCTAACTATATAGTATGCTTATATAGTATATCCTTATTATTATTGTTATTATTATTATTATTATCATTATTATTACTATTATTATCTTATTGCCAGGGACCCTATGTTTGTGTTAATAACTGAACTTCGCGGCAGGCAGACCAGTCAGCGTCTTGACACAGAGCTTGTCTTGGCACACAACTCGTTCAGTCATCCTGCATAGTCTATTTTTAGACTGCTAATGAATTATTCTTACATGCTTCATATTTATAGTTATTATTATTGTCATCATTATCGAGTTTCAAAATAATATACATGAGCCAGATTACAGTGCCATCGGTTGAGTGACACTTCCATATACTACTTATGGTCTTTAGTTGCGAAATATTCAGGAAAGAGCTCTCTTATTTGCCCAGTTAAATATGTAGGTCTTATTATTGTGAAAATGGAGTTAGATATATAATAGAATGGTTGTCGAGCAGAGCTTTGCGTCAATGTTTTACCTTTACCACGAGACAAGTTTGGAGAAATCGACAGGAAGGTCGGGAAACTTCTTTTGTAATATTTAGAAAAAATTCAGAAAGGGAATTACTTTCAATCAGGTGGGTAAAGAAAAGAAAGGGACATATTATATGCTGTGTCTTCCAATTCAGGATTTTCCATTGCTTCTGCACCCAGCGAATCGATTCGGCATGACAGCAATTTTCTCCCACTAAGATCCATTATAACTAAATTAATTAATCAGATCTTCTATTAAAATTGCTGGGGTTTTGCGTCCTGACAGCATCCAAGGTCATATCAAGATGGGCACTGACTTGTGACGGTGTGTATCAAGGCGACTTTATAGTGCTGTTCCACTGTGAGACCAGGCCACCAGCAGCGTGGCCTGATTTCCCCCATAGTCACATAATCGTGACGACCGAACGCACTATCCTGATATGACCTTAAATGTTCCCAGGTCGTAAAACTCCAACAACCAACCAACTATATTGCAACTGCTCAACTCATTTGGCCATCCCGTCTGACTACTGAAGCCATGAAAAGAAATCAGCCGTGAAAAGAAAACCAAGATGGCGGCTTTAACTGACCATGTTGACGAGTGAGACGGCGAGGATGAGAAGCAGTGTGATGACCATTACGAGTCCCCGCACTATGGGGAGGCGTGTCAACGAACACGACAGGCACTGAAAGCACACAGAAGAACATCAGGACCACAGCCTCCCGGGGGGGGGGGGAAGAGCTAATCTTAATCTGGATCACATCATCCACACCGAACGGCGCCATATTTAGTGCCGTAAAAGGAAGTCAATTTTAAAATGTTATTACATTCATTGATTAAGGCGGGTAGATTTCAATCACATACAATTGGTCTTCCTCATTCCACTGCTCCTTGTTCTATCATAATATTGTCGAGTGCCAGGCTAGATAGCGACAAGTATAAATCTTTAAGTCATTGGTTTGATTCGGCTAGTCACATGGGAAGCGGATGCTCTAATCTACTCATTCGGTTATCGCATCTCATGCTCTTCTAGTTCTAACGGTAAGCCTATGCCTACTCATAGCATTGGATCTGTACTACTTTCAATTTAGGCAGGTCCTAATTGAAATAGTCTGATACTCCACAATCTCTGGCTATATAGTTGGGACAAGAAACACTATCAGGAGTGATGTTGCTCCCTGGCAAAATGTGATGTCATATCACGACGTACCATATTATAACCAATATCATGATTTCACATAGACATAGGCATATGTAATAGGGGCCTAGTTGCTTGGGCGGAGTGATATCTAACAAATTAAAATTTACCTTAAGTTTGACCCCGAGAACTAGGATGAGGATGGTGGAAATCCAGGCGAATGTGACGAGAAACAACACGAGTAATAACAGCGTCCTGGAAGCAAGCAATTCACACAATTAGCAACATTAGAAATATGTTCATGAGGTCAGAATAGATTCCCTACATTACGGATCGATTGATCGATTGACTGGTTACGGCTTTTATGTCCTGGCAACATCTGCTGCCAGATCAGGGTGAATACAGAATAGAGAGAACCCGTATCCTTAGCATATTTATAGTGCTGCCTCAGTGAGATATGGAATTATACCCCACTCAGTCATATTACCATGGCACTGCACTGAGCCTACCGATCTCTACTCTATCTTAGTAAGGATAAGAGAGAGGGTGAAGAGGGAAGACAAGGAAGGAATTGATGAGAGAGGGTAAGGTGCCAGTTGAAAAGAAAGGAAGGAGATAATAGAGGAGTGACAGGAGAGCGAATAGAAAGTAGAGAGAGGAGGAAAAAGAAGAAGACTAGAGAGAAAGAGAGGAAGAATGAAAGAGGAAGGAAATAGGAAGAGAATACGGTAAGGGGGAGACCCGGGGAGGGAGGGAGAGAGAGGGAGAAAGGGAGAGGAGGGAGGGAGAGAGAGGGAGAATGGGAGAGGAGAATGAGAGCAAAGAGATGTGACTGAGAGGAGAGAGAGACGAGGAGAGCGGGGATAGGAAAGTTAAAGAGGCAGATCATGCAAGAGGAGGAGAGAAGAGAGCGGAGAGAAGAGATTAGTGAAAGAAATGAAAGAAAGAAAGAAAGAAAGAAAGGAGGGAGAGAGAGAGGAGAGAAGGAAGGAGAAAGAAAGCCGTAAAAGAGCAGGAAGAGTGCGAGAGGGAGAAGAAAGAAGGAGTGGCGAGGGAGAAGAGAGAGGAGAAAGAGAGAAGAGAGAAGGAAGAGTGAGGGAGAAGAAAGAAGAAACATAAGGCCGAAAGAAAATAAGAGTGGTGGGAGAAACAGGATGGAAAGAAAACCAGTGCCACAACGTCACACTGTCCATCCCAGTTTCCTGGTCCCACATCATAGACATTGTCTGACACCAAATGTCATGGCCACATTCGTCTCTACAATGGAGGCGCTGTCTCCTTGTGACAGTGGCTGACAGTGTCCTTTGACACCGAATGCCAGTTAACCCCGTTGGCCAGTTAATCCCCCCCGTCATCTGGATGTTTTCCTGCAAACTAATCGCCTCCGGATACTTAGTCTGGCTCAATAACAAAATTCAACTTATATAGGCCTCATATGTGAAGAATAATTTGCGAGAATATCTTGGGATGTAATTATATCAGGCAATACAAACACGCATACACACGGCACTCTCTCTTTCTCGGTTCATTCGTCTCTAGTTTCACTGGACTTTTTTCTTTTGTTCCAGCAATCTTTGTTTGTTTGTTGGAGTTGTACGTCCTGGCGACATCTAAGGTTATATCAGGACTGGGTGCCAATAATAAGTTAGTGCCCTCATTGAGTGCTATATGGGAGAATATATGTAAATAATTAGAGAGTGGTTTCTATATTTTGAATTGAACCCTTAATTATTAGCCGCCCTCTGTTATGCAACCTCTTATTATATGCAATATTGTTCAGTGTAGTAGTATTAAGGACGCCCTGTTGTGTTAGCCTATAAAGTCAACAACATACACCCACATATATATATATATATATGTATATATATATTTATATATATACATATATATATATATATATATATATATATATATATATATATATTATCGGTTTAAAAAAATAACTATTCATTTAGGAAAATATAGTCCGATATATAAAGGTTATAGCACTTCAGCCAGAGAAAAAGATTTTAAAAGTGTTTACTAGTCTTATTAAAAGATATTTTAATCTGAGATTTCAACCTAATCGCACAGCTGTCATATTTAAGATGTCTACGGCTGGCTTTACGGTAATAGCATTGCTATGCACATAGTGTACCTCCAGTGACTGTGTTGTGGAGTGGGCTGGAGGATTGAGACGGGTGGGGATGGGGGGGGGGGGGTGAAGGAGCAGGGGTTACAGGAATACTCCGTGGCCAGGCCGTCTATCAAAGTACATAGAAAGTGGGACAGTATTCATGGTATGTTTCCATCTATTTTGTACCAACCTCTTGGTTACTATATACAGAGTTCTCTTCTATCGAACATGCAAACACTATTTTATACATGTCAACCACGGTAAGTTCAACTTTACTACATCTAACATAGACAGTATTTTACTCTTCTAGCATTTCTATAACAATTTTGCCATCTTTCAAATTTGTTATAATAATTTGGATTTTTTCAAATTTCAATTCATTTGCTCTGTTCAGACCAGTTTAAGCAAGCATGGGCAACGTACATACATATTAACAGAGGTATCTCGGAGACTAAATATAAATATTTAGGGCTGTATCTTGAGTGTGGAATATGCTGGATTTATAGGAAAGCAATCCCACAAATACTCCCTCCTCGAAGATCTTTGATGGATTAGTGTTTATTGGCGAATTACTCTCAACTTCTCAATTCTCGAAGGTCTATTGTAGCAATATCACCAGATATCACCACGCTTTTCATTGATCCAAAGTTTATTTATGCACATTATGATGAATAAATCTAGTTCAAAACCTGATATTGTGATTACCATTTTCCCATAATTCCTCAGTATAACACAAGCAGTGTACATACATAACAATCAATATATTGTGGATACACTGCTTTGAACGCACACACCAACGTTTGTCTAAGTTTATTTTGGGCCATGTTGTGTTGTCCTGCAGACGTGGATATAATTTGACGGGCATCTTCACCCATCACCTTGTCAATATGAATCATGGCTAGGCATTTCAGCACAATTGCTAGAAGGAGCATCCGGTGTGAGGGTGTAGGAGGAGGAGGGGAACTGGGAGATGTCAGGGATAGGGGAGTTGAGGGTGTAGGAGGAGGAGGGGACATGGGAGATGTCAGGGATAGGGGAGGTGGCGGGGGGAAGGTGAGGGTGTAGGAGGAGGAGGGGAAATGGGAGATGACAGGGATAGGGGAGGTGAGGGTGTAGGAGGAGGAGGGGAAATGGGAGATGTCAGGGATAGAGGAGGTGAGGGTATAGGATGAGGGGAAATGGGAGATGACAGGGATAGGGGAGGTGAGGGTGTAGGAGGAGGGGAAATGGGAGATGACAGGGATAGGGGAGGGAGGGTAAAGTAGGAGGGGAGGGGAAATGGGAGATGACAGGGATAGGGGAGGTGAGGGTGTGTAGGAGGATGGAGCATGGGAGGTGGCGGGGGAGGGGACGTGGAGGGGAAGAAGAGGAGGTGAGGAGGGAGGAGGCAGAATGGGAGGTGGTGGAGAGAGAGAAAGTGAAGGGGGTGGAAGGGGAGGTGAGGGTGGAGAACGATGGAGAATGGGGGTGGCGGGGAGGGGAGGGGAGGGGAAGGGGAGGTGAGGATGTAGGAGGGAGGAAGGGAGAATGTGAGGGGTGGGAGAGGGGAGGTGGAGGGGGAGGGTAGGAGTGAGGGTTGAGGAGGAGGAGGGAGAATAGGAGGTGGTGGAGAGAGGGAAAGTGAAGGGGGAAGGGGAGATTGAGGGAGTGGAGGAAAGGTGGAGAACGAGCAGGGTGGAAGTGAAGTGGAAGTGACGGGGTAGGGAAGGTGAAGAGGGGCGGGGAGGGGGAGGGGAGGGGATGGAGTGGGTGAGGGTGTAAGGAAATCCGAGGTGGAGAGAGGGGACGGAAGGTGAAGAGGGAAAGGGAGGGGGAGAGGGTGGAGGGGGAAGGGGAGGTGGATGGTGTGGGGGAATAGTAGGTCTGAGGGGAGCGAAGTTGGAGGGGGAAGAGAAGGTGAAAAGAGCGGATGGAAGGTGGAGGGGGAAGGTGGAGGTGGAGGTGGAGGTGGAGGCGAGGCGTGCAGTGTGAACGGGGAAAGGGAGGGGAATGAGGAGAGAGAAGGAGGGGAGGAGCTGAGGTGTGTGAGTGGAAAAGGAAGCAGAAGGGTCGGTATGTGAGGATCAGACTGCATTGAGGGAGGGGGTGTATATGATTGAGAAAGGGGGTTGAGGTGTATGTGAGCAAAGTGGAGAAGTAGGAGATGTGTATGATGGGAAGGGAGAGGAAGGGAGCTGTAGGGGTGAGGGTGGTAGGGAGGGGGTAGGAAATGGGAGCTGCCTGATGGACTCGTACAATGAGTGTGTGTGGACAGAGGCAGCTAGAGAGGGACATGGAGAGAGAATGGGAGAGATAGGGTCTGTTTCTTCTGGTTTTATGTGCTAGAAACATCTAAAGTCATATCAGGATGGGTATCGACTTGTGACAGTGCACACTCATGGTGACTTTATAGAGCTGCCCCACTGGGAAATCAGGCCACTGGCACCATGACCCGATATCCCACTCAGTCACATTATCCTGACACTGAGCTAACCAGTCCTTATCTTCTCCTATTAATGCCAAGCGCCAGACTAGGTAGGGAGAAGAATCAAATTTCATTGGTCATTGGTCATTGGTTTGACTCGGGTAGGATACCTTCCGTACGGGAAGCCTGCGCTCTACCGATTCGGCCACCATGTCAGGTGGATGTGTGATGGATGGAAACGCTAGGGGTGGCTCGGAGGGGATGTGTGTGAGGGGAAAGGGAAGGGAAGGGGGCGAGAACTTGGCTTCTTCACCCCATCCAGACAGTGCACACTGAGTGTGATTTACAACCAGAGTTCCTAAATCACCCATTTCTATTGTCAGCTGCACAGGGAGTTTAGCTTTAGGGAGTTGAGCTTCCGGTTGTAGAATGCATTGTCCGTCTACACAGTGAGTCTGCGCCGATAATGCATAGCCAGGGCCACAGCTGTCTGGGACAGCCAATGGCCGCAGCCCAATCTAGACATGTGACTAGGGCTCTAGTAGGAGACATACAATGCATCCCCCAAAGAATAAATAATTAGACTTTGTTATTTGCTTTATTTAAGATCAAGTTAGCACTACGATAAAAACACATTTATTTAGTTCGTGTAATATGTTATAAAGAAATTATCATTTTTAAAGAGAGTGGTGACATTGAAAATATGGTAAAATATATTTTTTAATTAGCCAATTTTGAAGTCAATGAGTAATTCTACTAGCTTAAAGGATAGGACAGACAGTAGAAGGGAGAATGGAAAATAAGGTAAAATATCTGTATAAATTAGCAAATTTTGAAGTCAGTGACTAATTGAAATAGCTTAGTGGATAGGAGAAAGAGGATAGGGGAAAAATAGAAAATAAGGTATAATATCTGCCATATAGATTAGCCAATTTTGAAGTCAATGACTAATTGAAGTAGCTTGAGGGGTATGACAGAGAGGACAGGGCGTGAGAAAGAAAATAAGGAATAATAGCTGTATAAATTAGACAATTTTGAAGCCAATGACAAATTGAAATAGCTTAGGGGATATGACAGACAACAATGTTTACAGGTGCTTGCATAGATGCCTGGCACTTGGAGGATGAGTGGAGCGGGCGGGGGCAGGGGATGAGGAGGGGGGCTTCGCCCAGTGGCCGGCAACAAGGTCATTTGTAAGGTTACTACTGACAAGGTGACACCGTGAGTAGTTTATGAAGAAGGTGGTCGGGACCAGGCGCTCGTAGACATAATATGAGAGGACAAGACTGGGCAATACATTATCAGTCACCAGGCAATGTAGTCATGTGTTTTGGTTTGGGAAATTTGATACTACCATCATACTATGTCGCTTTAATAATATCTACTCTAAGTATAAATATATATTAAATATAAATAAATATTAAATATAAATATATTATCTATATTATCTATATATATTAATTATTATATAGTGTATATTACATATATATATTTAGTATAATATGTAGGGCTATTAAATACATATTATATATTAATTATATATTAAATGTATATCTTACATATATAATAATAATATGCAGGTATTGCAGGTATTGCAATACCTCAGGGAGTTTGATGCCCCTGCCCTGCATAGTTGTAAACCCCTGCCTTGTGGTACAGGTTCTTGACAGAACCGAAGGCTAAGGGAGCAAAGCCTAAACAGAAAACCATGTCACTGTGGCAGCATTAAAGGCGGTTGATGTATGGAACTCCCAACATCGCCCGACCAGCCACTGCAGGGACAAATAGTTTTGTGCCTGTCTGGACATGTTCTTGCCGGTGTGAAAGCTCTATTTGCTCCCTGAGAGAGTGGCGCTGGTAACTTGCAAAAGCCAGCAGCACTTCAACACTTTTGCAGGCAGCTTTCATGAAATGGGTTCAAGGATACCATCAAGAGAAACCTGAAGCTGAGAGACATTAAGACTGACTCATGGACATCACTCTCACAGCAGAGAGCTAAATGGAGAGCGGCAGTCAAGTAATGAAAGCAGTCTTTGTCGCATCACGACCGACAGCATGATGATGATGATGATGAAGAATAATTATATATAATGAATTTCTTATATTAACTCTTGGTGACCTACCTTGGAAGGACGATGGCTTGGACGGTGGCTATACAGACAAGCATGATGAGTGAACACAACATGCCGGTGGCAAACGACATATCCTCCGTGCTCTGGTACTAAAAGAGGAAAACACAAAGGCGGGAACAAGAGTCAGTCATTTATTTATCATCTGCCTTGAATCAATATCGTCTGCTATCAATCGTACCCACTAAAAGGAACCTGCAACCCGTTGTACATTTGACAAGTGAGCTTTTAGAAGTGAGCTTTGAAAAGTAGAAATCTAAGACAGATGACTTAGATATATTTGTGATGAGGTTGATTCTCCAATCTCGAACCTCGGAACTGAAGAAGCCAAGAAAGCCGTGAACACCACAGGCTTTGACTCTCGCGAGATGTCAGGCAATTAAAGTTGCTATTAAGGTTGCATAATCTGGCTTTGAGTTTCTGTCATATCTTTATTCAGATGAAGGCGATCGTTTTAATCTGTCTTAGTTCACCTTGAATTGACTTTTATTATAAATGGATAGTTTTGCAAATGCTTGAAGTGAAATCAAGCAAAATATATTTCGGCATGCACATTAAAACTCTAACACGATACCCTTCAACAGTAACAGCTTCTATTGAATTGCCATGGCATGTCCGTCTATGCTGTAACATCAACATACTATGCTTAATAATTGCACTAAGATCTAAGTTGGATATATAGACTAAAATCTAGGTGAAGTGTTTTGTTTTTGAAAATTTGTTGTTTTCATCACAATATGCAAGTTTAAAGATCTGATCACCCAATTTCACGATATATTCCTGATATGAATAGTCTATTAATGAAAGGTCACCCTTTGAACTCAAACATAGGTCGGGAATGGTCCCCCCAGCACTATTAGACTCTAAGTACCCCAGGGCTGTTATTAGTAGTTCTGCCAGGTCACATAGGGAAGGGTGAAATTTACATAGGTATAAGGCATACTTAAAAACCATCAAATTTACTTTAAATGATAGTAAGGTTTGCACTAATGCAAATTATATGATAGCATATCATCAAATGAGGTAATTATTCACACTAGGTCCTGGTGCAGCAACAAGGTAGTTATTTATATATATAATTAAATCAAATCATATTGATCAGATGAGTTATATGATAACCATAATGCAATGAGTGGGTGGCTGAGACGCGGTTCTGGTCACATTGGCAGTGACGACCGACCAAGAAGGGTGGTGTGAGTGAGGGAGCAGGAAGAGAGCATGGCATGTGGTGAGGTGTGATTGATTGAGGTTTGATTGGTCGGTGAGGTCAGCCAATGGGCATTAGTGAGGTGTGATTGGCAGGTCCCCGGGGCGGGGAGATGTGTTGCAGTTCTCCGTACACTGGCAATACCTATGGATGAGGACCCCCATCTTATTCCAACCCATTCATAACCGATGTTTATAAAAACCAAGAAAAATATGTAATCAAAGCTTCATTCCTTCAATATAGAATTTACTAGCCTAATACTACTGGATTCACTGGGGCCCGAATATCTACAATGCCACCTCATTGATCAATCAATATGACTACAATTATTGTTGTTATGACTACTAATAATACTGCTGTAGATTTAGTACACGGCGCAGACCAGCAGGAACCATTTTAAGGCGTTGTGCAATAAAAGAACAGTATGCCTACCAATAGTATTTTTTGAAGAGAACCAGACGGGATGGACGCATGCGTTGAACATCCGTATCCCATTTTGGTAGATCATGAGATTCGAACCCTGGTCGATTCAAACCGATGACTTACAAATTAATACTTGTCGCTTCCTAGACAGACACTCAGCATTATTAGGACAGGGCAAGGAGGACTGCTTGGCTCAGTGTCAGGATAATATGACTGAGTAAGATATCGGGTCATGATGATGGCGGCCTGGTCTCCCAGTGGAAGAGCACTATGAAGTTGCCATCAGTGTGCACTGCCACAAGTCGGAACCCGTCCTGATATGACCTTAGATGTTGCCTGGACGTAAACCTCCAACAACCAACAATTCAACCTTTGCCGTGGCATTTGCACCCTCGGTCCGCAAACCCCATATCAGGCAATAACTGCTTATTCCGCCATTTTCCCATGTAATTATATACCACAAACTCTGCTTATCTTCCTGCCCATTAATTCAGGTTAAGCTGGCATTACCACAAATGACCACCGGAGGGCTACGTGAGGACACCGGCTTCCGGTAATTGCAGCGGTCGCTGGAAACCAGCCGTCTAAATAAAGCATGGGCCATGTAGTGACATGAAGGTAGCACTGTTTAGCTACCGTAAAGCCTTAAACATCCACACTGCATAACCTTTTCATTTAATTTAAATATTTGTTTTGTTTTGTTACATTTATTGATGAAGCAAGGGACATTTAAATTGGTGTTCATCATTCCACTGCTCCTTGTCCTATCCTAGTCATGCTGAGCACCAGAATAACTAGCAACAAGTATCAACATTTAAGTCATTGGCTTGGCTTGGTTGGGGTTTGAACCCATTACCAAATGGCTAAATGAGTTGACCCCATTTTCCATTTTAGAGCATGAGCCCAATGGGGTTCAGCTTAGCTGGAAAGTTAACCAATTTTCTTCTGTATATCAATGGTCCAGATGCATGCCCATGTAAGAAAATTAAATTATACTACATTCTATCAAATAAATAAATAAACTATACTATACTGAAAGTAAACTATACTAAACCTAAACTATACTAAATTCTTTTCTGTTAATTGAGAGGTAGACAAACCAAAGTGCTGCTACTAGTTCCGTTTCGGTGAATTGCTAGTTAAATAAACTAAACAACTACCAATTCCACTTATGCTTATCGGTAGTCAAATAAGCCAAATTCCTCCTAGTCCCATTGATGCTAACTGATAGGTAGATAGAATAAAATATTCTCACTCGTCCCACTTTTACTAATTTCTAGATCGATAAGCATAAATACTCCTCCTAGTCTTAGATATACTATCTGATATTTAGATAAGTAACCGAGGAGAATTGAGCTGGGGTTGAGATATAAATAGATTTTCGCAGATAATACGGACCTGAAGTTTTATGGATAATTACCAGGTGTCTGTGGAGAGTAACTATTCTAGAAAAATGTACCGCTGTCAATTTGTGCACACAATGTATACATATGTATACAAGCTTCAAAGCCACACCCCGTGCGGACTTTAAGCTTAGGGCCATATAACAGAGTGGTTGGTGTTGGTTGTTTGTTGGAGTTTTACGTCCTGACACCATCTAAGGTCATATCAGGACGTGTACCGACTTGTGACAGTGTGCACTCATGGCAACTTTATAGTGCTGCCCCACTGAGAAATCAGGCTTCCGGCACCATGACCCAATATCCCCCTCAGTCACATTATCCTGACACTGAGCTAACCAGTCCTTGCCCTATCCTATTAATGCCGAGCTCCCGGTTAGGAAGTGACAAATAACAATTTTGTCAGTCATTGGTCTGACTTGACCCGGAACCAAACTCCCAATCTCCCACACACGAGGCCCGTGCTCTACCGATTCGACCCCCACTCCCGGTCTATAACTAGGTGTCATTGTGGACGCCACTAAACTTGATGTTGCCAACATAATGGTCATTGCCGACATCATAGTTCCAATCATAGCCCCAACCCAATGTCATATTCCCCGCCATTTAACTCTCTTGTCAATTGCTTTTTGCAAGTACATAGACAAACAAACACACACATTCGCCTTTATTTATATATATAGATGTAGATAAGCCTCATCGGGGTTTTAAATTTAACAAATTTAAACCCCACGAATTGTGTGCTGAGTTGAAATGCTTGCTGCTGTTTAATGAGTCACTTCTGGGTGAGGACGATGATATCTCAAAGTTCCAAAAGTCATGCGCAGTCGGCAGGATTCGAACCTGCGCGGGCAGAGCCCAATAGATTTCGAGTCTATCGCCTTAACCACTCGGCCACGACTGCCTTCGATAAAAGGTTCTGGTTCATTTTAGACCATTGGGATGCAGCGCGGTCTTTCTACGAGCACCCAGACAAACAAACCCACACAATTTGCTATATATATATATCATTATAGTCACTATATATGTATATATATATAGTATAGTATAGTTATAGGAATCTTACCTAGGTACAAATGATGGATAACTGGTGTTTTCCAGAGGAACTAGCCTCGGATAGTCGTGGGTCAGGGAGAAAGAAGCAGCAATCTTTTACATACTTTTTAGGATAAAAAATGATCTAACTCTATATAGATACTTATTGTTTTTCGATTTGGTTCTAGCGAAAATGATAGTCGTGGTAGGGTAGGGTGGGTCGGGTTTATGAGTTATTTTGTTATTTATATATTGTGTATAAGGGTTAGTGCCACATCACATTGTACATACTTCTGAAGGAAGACTACACACATAGATCAACCATTTAGTTAGCGGGCGCGGTGGCCGAATCGGTAGAGCACGGAGCCCGTGTGCGGGAGAACGGGAGTTCGGTTCCCGGTCGTGTCAAAGAATGACTTATAAAATTGATACTTGTTGCTTCCTAGCCTGGCGTTTGGCATTAATATGATATGATATGACTGGTTAGCTCAGTATCAAGATAATGTGACTGAGTTGGATATCGGGTTATAATGCCTCCGACCTAATTTCCCAGTGGGGCAGCACTATAAAGTTGCCATGAGTGCACTAGCACTGCTAAGACTAGAAATATGGACCCTGACGTTTCCAAAGGACCCCAACTACCTACTTGGGCAAGGACAATTAAACCCGAATTCGGACGTAGACTTGTTCAAAAGGAGAACATTGACGGCTTAAGCCCTGTTCACACGGACAAAATGTGAGTCGAATTAGCCGCCCGTTCACACGGACACTGCGTGAGGCGGAAGTGGATATCTGCGCATGAGCAAGTCCAGGCTAACCAGCGCCATTTTGGGTTCGACAATGCTGGCACCAGAGAGTGTGGGTTCGACCTAGATATGTAATGACTGAATCGTATTGGTTTGGAACGGTCAAAACTTCTGCTGGGCAGTGAAACCCTAAAAAATAAATGATAAAAAAAATATCTGTGCACCTCTAGCAGGTTCATAGACCAAATTATATAATATATGCTTTTGATCGACCGGAAAGTCAACAAAGTAAGCTCTCGACTGCGCATGCGTGTGAGGTGCTTAATCCGCCTCAGTGCGTCCACACGGACAAAATTATCCGCATCACAGGAATCGATTCACTTAGACTACCTCGCTTAGGTGGTTTACATTATCCGGATCACGTGAATCGAATCAGCCCTAATCCGCCTCAGACGTCCGTTCACACGAGAAATGTGATGCGAACTATACAAGTCGCTTTCTACGAATCGATTTACATCGTCCGTGTGAACAGGGCTATAGTGTGGGTTTGAAATGATGCAATGTTCTCTTTGTTTGCATCACCCCTATAACAATGCCTGCCATGGCCAGGATCCTGTACACGTTATGCCCAGTATCAGGGGTGAATCCGGCCTGTTTATGTATATATAAGTTTAAAAAACTAAGAATTTAATGTGTGAGAGCTTGTGAGACACTGGACGTATGGTAGTGGGAAATGGGGGGAGGAAGTTAGCGTAGTTTATTATTCCCCATACTACGAATGCTGAATGGGATCAACTAGCGCGGGCTATTTATACCTTTCTCCCCTGATCATCGTCTTCGTATTGGATAGATTCGTAAGAATCTAAGTAATATGTCAACTTACAGGTAAGTCTAGTTTAACTGTAATATTATATAACCAACGACCTTAAGATGTATACATGTTGCTACTTACAGTGGTGCGCCATATTACTAGGATAGGGAAAGCAGTCATGGAATGAGGAAGACCAATTATCTACAGTTTAAATTTCCCCTGCTTAATCAATGAATATAAAATACATAAACGGTCTCCAATAAGTAAGGTTTGTGGGGAGATGGTGGTAGGGGTTAAAGAGACATCTTGCAAATACTCATACCCATCTACATACATATGTGCTGTATAAGTATTGTATGAGTATAATTATCCATAAACTGATTACCCTTGAACCGTGGCTCTGCTTGGCACCTTGTCTGGACACCTCACAACTATTGACACTTAACAACTCAGGCAAATTGACAGGCTCTGCCTTGCCTGGTGCTGCCACCTGGCCTATTCAGCTGTCACGATTCAGCCTCTTGCCTGGACCACTTGCTGTGTGTGTGTTTGTTTGTTTGTTTGTTTGTATGTCGCTTTCTTTGTTTCTTTCTTTGTTGTTTTATTTCTTTGTTGTTTTGTTTGTTTGTTTGTTTGTTTCTTTATTTGTTTGTTTGTTTCTTTCTTTCTTTACAAATCTAAACTAAACACACACACCTAGATAAAGCGACACCATCATCTTCGGGCAGGATTGGGTGCCTCAAATCAAAGTGTTACCTCAAGAAATCTGACAGAGGTCGATGTGGCACAATTCAGACCATCAATGTGTAAAGTCGTCGGCTGGCAGCTGTAGTTTGTGTAGTTTGTGAAATCAATACAGGCAAGGCGAGAAAGGAAGAGTATAGAGAGTGAAAGTAGAGTGAGAGCTTGCACCCTCAGGTTTATTATTATATAGTGGTACATGGATCTGATATGGCATACCACCTGACCATTATCTCCAATCAGCAACAAGCATTTCTAGTTCCACCAATGAACAGTAGGCATTCTGGGGTCACCATGGCTACTGTGATCTACCCACCAACACCATGTGGTGTGGCAGCTTGGCTTGCACCTGCCTGCTGTGTGTGTGTGGTGATCCGTGACTAACAGTTGGGGGGGAGGGGGTAGTGAGTAGAGCTCTTGAGCTCCTTACACACTAACAGTAGTGCCCCTTTCACACTATCTATCTAATACACAATGACTATTGACTACAAGTAGAGTCACCAGCAACTACATAAATACATTCATGCACCTGGCCCTATACATCATTTGCATTAAAAGACCATCTGTATTCCATTACAGACCATTTCACATTCCCACCAATGCGCTTTATCAGAATATTTTACAAATGTACCATTTGCATGGGGGGGGGGGGGATGGGGTAGTCAGTAGAGCTCTTGAGCTCCTTACACACTAACAGTAGTGACCCTTTCACACTATCTATCTAATACACAATGACTATTGACTACAAGTAAAGAGTCACCAGCAACTACATACATACATTCATGCACCTGGCCCTATACATCATTTACATTAATAGACCATTTGTATTCCTTTATAGACCATTTCACATGCCCCACCAATGCGTTTTATCGGAATATTTTACAAATGTACCATTTGCATCGAGAGATTATTGATATGTAAGAGAGATGAACACTGGTAGGCAGTGTGATATATTGTGTGTGGTTTCGCAAAACACAGACCAGAAGTGGCACAGAGGAAATATATGCATATCTAAGAGACATAACCAAGATGCATATGTAAGATATATAAGCAGCTGTCCCCGAGGGTGGCGCCATCTAGTGTATCCTGCAAACAGCAGTGCACAGGAGATAAAGTATAAAGAGGGCCACATAGACGATTTCCACCAACCTACCCCCTGACAGTAATGGCAAGAACTAATACTGTACGGCATCCTCTGTGGTAAAGGTTTCGTAGAGAGAATCTAACATCAACCTGCCCTCTGACGGCAGTGGCAAACACTAATGTTGCGGATAGCAGCTAGCTCACTGCGCATGCTCAATTGGAAAGGTCGAGCGCCACATATCGAGTAACTTATAATTGTGGAAACCTCCATTAACTACAGTGCACTGATGCTGGAGGCAGTTACACATGCCGGTGTAATATGGCTGACTGCGCAGCGAGGTGCGCAGCGAGGTGCGCAGCGAGGCGCGCAGTGAGGCGCGCAGCGAGGTGCGCAGCGCCACCCCTGGTGTATATGGTTGGTTGATTGTTGGAATATTAGATCCTGGATCATCTAAGTTCATATCAGGATTGGTACCTACTTGTGACAGTGCGCACTGATGGCGACTGTATAGTGCTTCCCCACTGGGAAATCAGGCCGCCAGCACCATGACCCAATATCCCACTCAGCCACATTATCCTGACACTGAGCTAACTAGTCCTTGCCCTATCCTATTAATGCTGAGCGTCAGGCTCGGAAGCGACAAGTATACATTTTTATAAGTCATTGGTTTGACTCGCCCAGGAACCCAACTCCTGATCTCCCGCACGCGTCCTGCGATCTACTGATTCGGCCACCACGCCCGGTGCACCTGCTGGAACTGTGTGTATATATCTATATACATGTGTGTGTATGGGATGTGCCTTGTCTCCTCCATCTCATCTAAACTAAGCCACCAGAGACTGTCACTGCGGTCAGGATCAGACCGCAGCCGCACACACAAATTACCCTTAATTCCCTGTAACCAGAAGTATTACCGCCAAGCGGGGGTTTGGGGATTCATTACATGGAGGTGGCATGTATATGTGTATATATGAGACAATTCATTATCTCCGGCGCATTAAGATCGGTGGGATTTTGGTTCCAGGGAAGATTTCGTTGGGTTGTGACTGAAATCAAATAGACTAATTCATTGTCTCATTGCTTACATATACTTAACCTCATGACAAACAACCGATGCTCTGTAGTTGCTCATTAGCTTATGTGATCCATAACCTGCATGACAACTAATGTCAATGAGTCCCCACCCTGCCCCACCCAATCCTCAATCCCCCCCCCCCCCCCATGTGTAAAAGTGGCTAAGTTGCAGGTATTTGAATGAAGTGAAATCATGCCAAATTAATGTTGGCATGCACACCAAAATGATGGACATCATAAGATTATATATGACTTGCAACAGTGACAGGTTGGTCATATTAAATTGACTTAACTTTCCTTCGATGCAGTAATAAAGCTCAATAAATGCACGAATATCTAAGTTTGATATGTGGAGTCAAATGTTGGTAGGTGAGTGTTTTAATTCGAAAATCTTATGGTTTCCTCCGATTATATAACTTTAAAAATTGTTGTGAAATAGCACAATCCTTCCAGTGAAATACGTCTGTTTAAACACTGTATTAGTTTGCACTGCCCTCTTGGGCAAGGAGCCATATCTATATAGTCTAATGCTTAGGAAACTAACTCCCGAATGGCAAAAATTGTGGATTTGAAATGATGCAATGTTGTCTTTGTTTGCATCATCCCTATAACACGACCAGGATCCTGTACACGCTATGTACTCTATCATTGGTGAATCTAGCCTGTGTATGTATACCTAATTCAATTCAATTCAATTATTTTACTTTAACTCTCTGTAAGGTATGTGAGGTGATACAATAAATGCATACACATTCCTTACAGACAGAAAGGATCCCAGAAAAGCGATGCTTATCTAGCTGGTCTCCATGATGTGAATGGAAGGAATGTAAGTGCATTGCCTATCTATGTCCGTTTCATTGCAAGCATTACATAAATTGTGATGACAAATAAGAGACAAAAAGGGGTTAAATATACTAGGATATACACTAAGGCTCTCAAGAAAGGAACCACATAGACAGGTAGTCATGGATATGGTGATTTCATCAAGGAGCCTGGGCAGACTAATGGTTAGGACGCTAACCCCAGAATGCCAAAAAGGGTGGGTTCTAGATTCAATCTCCCCCCATGACAATATCAATGAAACACCCACATGAGAGCCCAACATTTCAAATAAGGACACTGGGAAAAAAAACCCATCTGAACACTTTTCTGAGACTGAGTTTCTACAATAGATAAATAACATAGTTGCTCCGTGCATGGCCATCTGTTATCCCTGTATATAGCCTGCTCATTCAGACTGGACGGTGTAGCAGTATTCCCCTGAGGGTAATGGCCTTATATACCCCACCCTAAGTCACGTGGTAGGCGCCAGCTTTCGCTGATTGCCTCCTGCGGCACATTGACCCCTTGGCTGACCTCTTTGCTGGTGCATTGGCTGATGGGGCTGACCAGGTCGGGGCCTGCTCAACTAGAGGCTTCACAATAGACTATGTCCACCACTACCCCTACCCTCTGACGGCACTGGATGCATACTGGTGTACCTATTAAACAGTTTTTGCTGCATAGAAGGGAATACTAACGTCACCTTAATCAATCCTGTATCTGCTGAAACCTATGTCAGACTTTGGATGCGCATACCACAAATATTTGTGCATGTTTGCACTTCAAATATCTTCGAAGTTATTAGTTAAAACTTCCAACTAACGTAAGGTAGATCATAACTAAAAAGCGTCAGCAGTAAAAAGATCATTGACTGCAGCGACACTCATGTGCAACGTGCCACTGCACATTCCAAGCACAAATTGGACTCATCGGTCATCGACGAGTTCACAACAAATGATGAGTTGCTGTAGTCGTCGCCACTGATGGACAACCAAGAAGAAGGTCATAATGATCAAACTGATGATATACTCATATAAAAACTGACAGAAACTCAAAACCCCTCCCCCATACCCCACCCGACTCCGCCACACCCAAACTCCCCCCCCCTCCTCCCCCCATTCCACCATACCTCCCCCCCCTGCTCCATCCCAACCCATTCTCTCCCCCCCCCCCCTCCCCCCATTCCACCCTACCTCCCCCCCTGCTCCATCCCAACCCATTCTCTCCCCATCCCCACCTCATCTCACCCCATCCCTACCTCCACCCTACCCCAAACCACCCACACCACGTCCACCTTACCCGACTAACCCAACCTCACCACACCTTATCCAGCCCCAACCAAACCCCACCTCTTTGCCATCTCACACACACACCCTTACCAGGTTATGGGTCACCCAACACTTAAAAAAAATAAAAATAAAAATTTAAAGGAAAATAAAGAATCAAACGAAAAGAGAATTATCTGCAGGCTAACCATAATACGGCAATAATATTATATATATTTACACCAGCACGGTGAACCCCGATATCCGACTGAGTCAGATTATCGCGGCACCCACCGAACCCTCCCCGTCTCCATGACGACACTTGCGAGTACTCACGCGGCGTTCCATCTGGGAGCGCTTGAAGCGGAGCGTGACGATGTTGACGTGGTCGCGCTTCTCCCGGTCGATGCTTCGCGCCGTGATGGCCTGCAGCAGGTGCTTGTTGACACGGTCTGCTGGCCACCGATTGAACGAGTGCCTGCAACACAAAGAACACCATCACTGCACTGTTTTTATTGTGTGTGTGTTTTTTTGTGTGGTTGTAAACAAACTGTAGTAATAATTTCTTTGTTTTTGTAACATCTAAGGTCATAGCTAACCAATTCCCCGTCCTGATATGACCTTAAATGTTGCTAGGACATAAAACAACAATAAACAAACACGAACAAAGAGCTAACCAATTGTAGAACTAACAGACTCACAGAGGGTAGGGACCGGCCACAGTGGCGAAATCGATAGAACGCGGGCCTCGTGTGCGGAATGTTGGGAGTTCAATTCCCAGTCGAGTCAAACCAATGACTTATAAAATTGATACTTGTCGATTCCTAGCCTGACACTCGGCCTTAATATGATAGGGCAAGGACTGCTTAGCTCAGTGTCAGGACAATGTGACTGAGTGGGGTATCGGGTCATGGTGCTGGCGGCCTGGTCTTCCAGTGGGACAGTATTATAAAGCTGTCAATAGTGTGCACTGTCACAAGTCTGTACCCGTCATGATATGACCTTAGATGTTACTAGGACCTAAAGCCCCAAACGACAACAATCAGCACGGGCACCAACTAGATGGCGTTCTGGATAGCGTTCAGGGTTAGTTCTATATACACTGCTCCTGCTCCGATCCGGACATGCTGGGCATGATGAGTAAACTCCTATCCCCAACCCACGACCACTACCCCAGTGTCTCGCCAATGCTTTCCAATAACGAAGTCATGTGAGATGTCTGATGTCTTTTGTGGAACCACAACTTCCCCAATCTGTTATGTCCTTGATTTGATTCACCATCGATCGAACCCACGCCCTCCCGCACAGGAACCCTATAATGCACCATTAAGCCAGCCCATTTAGTGCCACGCTACAGATTGTGATACTGAAAAAGACATAATCATCTGATTAATATAGCTATCATATATGTCATTATATATCACATATATCAGATTATAACTGGGTAGTATCAATGGAATTAGGGACACTCAATAAATATCAATCCTTTTCACAATCGTAATATTGTTACGACTAGGTTATGAACACACTCTCTAACCCTGCCCTAATCTTAACATTAAAAGATAGCTAAAATATGACCGATGATTTATAATCAATCAGTATATGACTTCTTCCTGGCCTGCATCTTTCTGTTCAGATTATGAAGATTGAGATTTAAGTATGGGTCATTCCAAAGTAATTAAAGCTGCACAGTCCAATAAAGGCATAACATTTTGGGAGCTAAAACACTTCACCTACCTTTGATCCTACATATCCAAATTAGATACCGGCCCACTAATTAACATATTTATTACTGCATATAGGGAGCGTCAATTAAACAGAACCTGTTACTGCTGAAGCCTCTGACGTCCACCATTTTGATTTTAAAGTTGCCTAGTCGCATGGTTTTCAGTTTGTCATTTTATAATTAAATATAGTAGGTTGATTGATTGCTTTAATCTACTTTGCTTTAGGTTGAAGTAACTTTTATTTTAAATGGCTAACTTCGGAGATATTTGAAGTGCAAGCATGCGCATTTAATCTAGACATAAATGTCACAACTCTTGACACCATATGCTTCAGCAGTAATGGGCTCTATAACATACCTTTAACATTGCCTTCTATGCAGCAACACATGTTTAATAAGTGCTCCAGTATCTAAGTTAAATATATCAAAGGAAATCTAGATAAGTGTTTTGATTTTGGAAATTTGATGTAGGCCTATTCATCGGACTATGCCTCTTTAAGTCTAAACCAGGACAGGGTTTTTTCTTCCTTCTATAGTTGGTTGGAGTTTTTACATCCTGGCAACATCTAAGGTCATATCAGGACAGGTAGCAAGTTGTGACTGTGTGCACTCATGGCAACTTTATAGTGCTGCCCCACTAGGAAATCAGACCACAGGCACCATGACCTGATATCCCACTCAGTCACATTATCCTAACACTGAGCTAACCAGGCCTTGCCCTGTCCTATTAATGCCGAGCACCAAGCTAGGAAGTGACGTGTATCATTTAGGTAAGCAATTAGATTGACTCGAATGCGAACCAAACTCCCAATCTCCCACATGCGAGGCCCGCACTCTACCCATTCAGCCACCGCACCCGGTTCCTTCTATGAGTATAACCAAGTTAGACTATGCATTGAGTACATACTGCTCCCCCTCCCCAATCTCCCTAGACATACATACCCAGACACAAACACTCCTACTGCAAAGCTGTGAGGTCCTGTGAAGCTACTGCTGGGCTACTAACACCATTAAATATGAATGGTGGCACAACCAACAGGTTTTTACTAAGAATCCATTACAAATGAACACCAGTATTATGCTCGGGGAACATTTTCAGAAACAGCCATGCTCTGACTCTTCTGCACGACCTTTCCCATCCCTGCATTATTCAGAATAATGGAAGATCTATAAAAGGTGTCGGGATAGTGGTTTTGATTGGTTGGGGTCTTCCTGCCTTGTAACAGCTGATGTGATACCAGTAAAGTTTCTCATCTCATCACAGTTTGCACTCATAGAGTGGCTTTATAGCGCTGTTCAACTGGAATACCATGCCACTAGCAGCATGCCCCAAGATCCCATGTTAGGTAGGATCGAACCCACGACTTTCTGCACAGGATGTGGTTGCTCAACCGCTAGGCCATCCCGTCTGACCCAACTAAGCACTCACTCACTACCACGGTTAAGTTATATACATATATATTACACAGGGACAATTTCAACTGCAGATAATTGGTCTTCTTCAATCAACTCCTCCCTCCCCTATCTTAATAATGTTGAGTCCTACGCTAAGTAGCAACAAGTATAAACCTTTAGATAATCGATTTGACTCAGCCAGGGTTCGAGCCCACAACCTGTCACACGAGAAGCTAGTGATCAACTCATTTACGCATCCGACCCCGTTGTGGTCCGGTATCGGGTTTATTTTCTATCTATTCATAACAAAACTCTCATCGAAACTTTTCTTTTTCTATTGGGAATTTGTTTCCCTTGACCACAAATATATGATTGTGAGCTTTCTAATTTAATGAGTGTCTATTGGTACAAAATTGATTGTCTGCTTTTACATGTAAAAGCGCTGGTTTGAACAAAAGACAAACATTTCTCGCCGTGAATATGGCCTATGCTGCCAACATGGCATAAAGCAACCACAAATCAATCAAACATCAATCAACCTCATCGAATTTTGATTCCGACTAGGCCAAGAATCGATCCCACGAAAGCGGACACCCCAACCACTATTCCATCCCGGTGTGTGTGCTACTAGTATTGCTGCCCGCCGCCAGGTGATAGATGTGGGTGGCATCCAGCCGTGTACCCGACGGCGCGCTGGTTCCACATACGTCATCCACGGGGCGCCACCGGTCTACTCTACGCCGGCGACAGAGATGATGAGCGTTACAAACAATTTCGCGCCCATTCTCGTGAAAATAAAAGGGCGGGAATATTGCCATCCAGCGTTTGCCCCAAACTTGCAGTGTTGAGTGTAAGGCAAGGCAGCGACAAGTAACACATTTCTAAATCTTTGTTTTGATTCGGCCAGTGATCGAACCCAGTACCTTCGGCACAGGAAGTGGGCGTCTAACGGATGTTATCGTGGCACAACCAGTCAGCACTTTTCAACAGAGAAACGATTCACTAACAAATCGACAGCTAAAGATAGAATCAACACAGACCCTCCTAAATGTACCCATACTTTAACTGACTAAATGTGTGGGCTGCTTCGTGATTTAAACCGGCATCCCCTCATCCCCCACCCCCCACGACCACTGCCACCATCGACCCACCCATAAATATAAATATAATCTTAAATCTAGTATGTATAGATGGTGGTAAGTTTAACTTCCTTGGATACAAAATATCGTCTGCATACCTATGACAGCAGACGACTTTTACAACATGTAGAAGTCCAGTATCTGATGGAACAAACAAACTGTTTTCAGTGTTGAAGTATTGAACATAATAACTCCAATGTGGTTCCACGATTATATATCAGCCTATAGATGGTACTGATATGCCATTCAGGTTTCTCTCTACAATATTATGTACTCGTGCTCACCACAGACACTAGATGGCGCCACCGCTTGGAACTGCTTACTTTTAAAGTTTTTTGTTTGTTTTACATCTTAAGGGGCTGTCACATTAGGGTTTTTTGCGGGAGCGTATGGCGGCGTAAGCGCGTTACGTCATATACGTCGGCATACGCCGTTTACGCTACTCATACGCTACGCATACGCTACTCATACGCCGCCAGATGCCGCCAGATGCCGGCGTATGTGAAGCGTATGAGGCATACGCCGCCATACGCTTTCATGAATTCGTCCGTCCAATTTTTTTTGTGCATGCTCAAAAAAACACGACCTATGAGGGCGTATGGCCCATACTGTCAAAAAATGTCACAGCACGCTCCCATACGCTCCCATACGCTCCTCATACGCTCCTCGTATGCTCCTCGTAGGTTCCACATACGCTCAAAACCACCCGAAAGGTCACCAAATGTCATCATAGGCCGGCACGCGCAGGACCTACGTAGGTTTTCAATACGCTCCCGCCATACGCCGTAATGTGACAGGGCCTTTAGCAACATCCATGATCATATCAGGACGGGTGACGACTTGTGACAGTTCGCACTCATGGTGACTTTATAGTGTTGCCCCCACTAGGTAATCAGGCTGCTAGCACCATGGCCAAATATCCCACTCTGTCACATTATCCTTATACTGAGCTAACCAGTCCTTACCCTATCCTAGTAACACCAAGCGCCAGGCTAGGTAGTAACACGTATATATGTTTGATAAGTCATTGGTTTGAAATCCTGACTTTCCGCACGGTAAGTCTGCACTTTACAACTTCAGCCACCATGTCCGGTTACCAATGCATCCTCATTAACTATCTGCCTATGTATCTTGCTCTTGCACCAACTTCCTCTGCACTGCACACGCTCTGTGCCTGTTCTACATATTGCTGAACCACCCACCACGTTTTACCCTCTCTCCCAGTGCTCACCTGTGTTCACATACCGATCGGGAAAAATAAAAGAAGAAAAAAGACAAGAAGGCCATAGGGCTGGTAAATATTTGTAATCAAGAAGGCATGGGAGAGACCTGAAAAAAAGAAAGTTTGTTTTATTTAACGACACCTCTAGAGCACATTGATATTTATCATCGGCTATTGGACCATCAAACATATGGTCATTCTGACATTTCTTTGGTGGAAACCCGCTCCCGCTACACAGGCTACACTTTCCGATAAGCAGCAAGGGGTCTTTCATATGCACTTTCCCACAGACAGGACACCATATACGGGAAGAGACCAGAGACAAGCCCTAAGGTGAAACAACAATAAACTGAGAGTAGATGGGTCGGTGGGCAGAAAGTTTGCTTGCATTGCCAGCTCGCTGGGAAGTGAGACAGTGATGGCCAGCGAGGTTCTGATGTGCGAACAGGCAGGAAACATTGCAGCCAATCAGGAGGCAGTGGGCGAGGCGACCTGGGGAGGGGGTGGGTGGAAGGTGGTCTTGCTTGTCATTCGGTGTCAAATCAAATGCAATTTGAACAATTGTGTTCAATGCTATCAATATAAAATGTACATCAACGCCATAAATCATGTCAGTTTCCTCTGTACAGTTAGTTCTTGAGATATCTCTTTAGTGTTGGCGGATGACGAGTTGAAAGCCATCCTGTTTTCTTCTCTTTTTTTCTTCGTGAAGATTTATACTGCCTATCATGGATAAGTCTGAATAGACTTGTTTTCACCATTAGAGAGTTGGTCGATAGAAAGCCTGAGCCAATACTTTTACTGACCCAAGGGATTTTTATCCTTCCACACCACATACACATGGTATAAGAGAAATTGCTCTTTGATGCTGCTGCCAGTTATACACAGCGGGGGAAATCCAAATTGGCAGAAGTGATGGCAATAGGGAATCGAACCACCAACCTTCAGATTAGGAGTCCGATCTATAAAAAAAAGTCAGACACTCTAAACACTCCGCCACAGGGAACACTACTTGCGTCCAATGGCTCCAACACCGAGGCTGGACTCTCTGTACTTTAACAAATAGAACAAATCGGGTTGCTGATGAGGCTGGGCTGGTGGCCGTGGCTGGTTTAATCAGGGCTCGTGCCCTGGGTGCCCTGTGCCATGTCAGGGTTGAAACAGAGATTTAGTTATCCCCCTGCTGGCGGCTGATAGAGGTTCAGCGGCGGGTATCCATACACTAGGGCTAACAGAGAGCCTGCTGTCAATATCTCTACAGTCCTTTATGTATTACTAAAGCTGCACAACCCGATGAAACTGTAATGGTGGGTTATGGAAAATAGCCACATGAATTTGGAATCGTAAGTGGTATAACTATTAGTTTCAAAGGCTTATTTATCACAGCCCGCTACTTTTCGGGTGAATAATTGATGATCTCATGTAGATTACTACAGTCTAAACATTAAATCGAAAGCTTTCTTTGGCCACCTTCTTATTGGATTTTTTGCATTCTCTCCTAATTTCTCAACTCTATGCCAATATAAATAAACACTGCACATTGGATCCACCACAGCCCTAACTTGTTTATAGTAGTTTTGCTCTGATTTAAGCAGTGTTTTCATTCACCCCTGCTCTGAATAGGGGGGGGGTGGTGGATCTTTTATCTAGGGAGAGGGGTGTTTTTGCAAATGGGAAACATTGCATCGAGAGTGTGTGAATCGAACCCACACTTCTACCATTCCAACGGCCAGCACCCTAACCATTAGGTGAAGTAAATTTACTAGAAGAGAACCACATTGAAAAACCAGTAAAGAAAGCCTCACAAGTGCCAGTGTCGCTTCTGTGTGATGCTCTTGCACTACCCTGCACGGACTATAAATAGGTAAACAAAGTATATGACATCCGATGTCTTATAGGCGTAAGTGTTATCTAAAATATGGCAAACATTCTAAACGATGGGATAATGCAACTATAAAATGAATCAAAATATTATTTAATAGAAAGAAATTGTGTGGTTTGAGTTAGTGACACAACCGGTCCTTTTCGGCTTTGTGGCACACCTTACAGTAGCCCCATTACACACATTCCTACAATACGGGTATTTTGAGTTCCATTGGTCCCCCCCAAACAAAATTTTTAAATTTTTAAAAAGTCAGACAAGCCTATGATATGTAAATAGGAGTAGTAATAAGAGTAGAACAAAATAAAATACATATAACCATACCAACCAATTATCTATCTGCTACTGAAATGCAGGCAATCAAATAACTTATCAGCAGCTGCTGTGTGGTAAGATAACACCAACACTACAATTGGCCAGCATTGAAAACAAGCCTGGGTACCCGGGCTTATATGCTATGGACAGTATAAATACCGCCTCAATAAAAAAAATTAAAAAATTTAAAAGGGGAAAAAAAAGGACTAAAGCTGCGACCCAGCACGCCAGGTCGCAACTTCACCCTACACACCGAAAGTTGAGGTTGATGCTTCTCCAAATCTTATCCATCACTATTTGCCTCATATTTGAACTCCCTTTGCCCTATAGCCACATGCTTGCTGGCGACCAGACATGGTAGGCTTCTTGCCGTACAGTTAAAACCTGTTCACCTTATCTACTGACCAGACGGGATGGCCGAATGAGTTGAGTGTCCGTCTCCCGTTTTGGTAGATCGCGGGATTCGAACCCATGGGTTCGAACCCTGGTCGAGTCAAACCAATGACTTAATAATTGATACTTGTCGCTTCCTAGCCAGGCGCTCGGCATTATTAGAATAAGGCAAGGATTTGTTGGCTCAGTGTCAGAAGTGAGAGGGGTATCAGGTCAGGGTGCTGGTGGCCTGGCCTCTCAGTGGCGCAGCACTATAAAGCGGCATATAGTGCGCACTGTCACAAGTCGGTATCCGTCCTAATGTGACCTTACATGTTGCCAGGACTAAAACTCCAAAAACCAACCAACCTTATCTAGTACAATAATGCTACTTTAAGTGCATCAAAGTGCATCAATTCACGAGCCATGAGAATGCACAGACACTGATCTAAAGTGAAATTGTCCCAGAAAATATTTTAAACTCAGATAAAATACCACTTCATGTCTGTGTACATGTTCACCAGTTCCCCCGCCACCTCACACTCCAATTACAGACGCTGACTCTGGCCACCCACTGCCTGTCCTAATTAGTCACCATGGTAACCTGCCATCCATCCCTGTTTGCATGCAGGGTGTGCTTATTGCTTCTCCGCCAATGTATCAAACACACACTGACCACCCTGCATGTGCCCTCATTGTGCGCGCCCTGTGTGTGGCTGTACACTGCATCAGTGTCCTGGATTGATGCAGTGTGCAGCCATCCCACCATAACAGGGCCAAGAGCCTGATGGTTCCCAGCTTCGGTGTGTTGGAACGCCCGTATTGTAGTTCTACTTCCGCTTCCGCCAAATATGTTTTGCTGGGTGCCCTTTCTCAATATACCTCAGTTGGCTTCCAAATACCATGGGGTTTGCGGGAACATCTATTTTAAATGTCTGACTTTGGAGATATTTGAAGAGCAAACATGCTAAATTAATTTTGTCAAGCATGCTAAAACTCTGACACCATAGGGTTATGCAGTACCAGGTTCTATTAAATTCACTCAGTATGCCATTCTACGTGGCAACAAGTGCTTAATAAGTGTATCAGTATTTAAATTAAATAGCAAGTAACGGAACCCTTTCCGTATTTTACTTGAACAATGAAGAATACAGAAGTATACATCAGTTGAAACTTGTACAATTAGTACGACGATAAGTTCACTACCCCACGAGCTATGAGTATGAGATGTCGCATAGACTGATCTGTTGAATAAACGCTCACTGTGGAAACAGATTATATCCCATAATAAAAGGCTTGAAATTGAGTTATGACCAGCCACCGGAACCGGATGAAGTCCAAGCGCCGGGTACCGGAAACCAGCTGACGGAGGAAGGCGGGAAATGAGTCCGTGGTTGGGGGTTTTACATCCTACCAACATCTGAGTTTATATTACGAAAAGTTACCACCATTGCAGCTTTATGGTACTGCCCCATTGGGATAGTAGTGCGGCCAGCACCATGGTAAAATACTCGACTCAGTCGTCTATATAAATATATATATATATATATATATATATATATATAAAGAAATTCCCTTCTCGTCTTACCCTTCGTTAGTCCTCTCCTTATTCCCCCTCTCCATTCTTCCCTTCTCGTCTTACCCTTCGTTTGTGCTCTCCTTATTCCCCCTCTCCATTCTTCCCTTCTCATCTTACCCTTCATTCGTCCTCTCCTTATTCCCCCTCTCCATTCTTCCCTTCTCGTCTTACCCTTCGTTGGTCCTCTCCTTATTCCCCCTCTCCATTCTTCCCTTCTCGTCTTACCCTTCGTTGGTCCTCTCCTTATTCCCCCTCTCCATTCTTCCCTTCTCGTCTTACCCTTCGTTTGTGCTCTCCTTATTCCCCCTCTCCATTCTTCCTTTCGTCTTACCCTCATTCGTCCTCTCCTTATTCCCCCTGTCCATTCTTCCCTTCTCGTCTTACCCTTTGTTCGTCCTCTCCTTATTCCCCCTCTCCATTCTTCCCTTCTCGTTTTACCCTTCGTTGGTCCTCTCCTTATTCCCCCTCTCCATTCTTCCCTTCTCGTCTTACCCTTCGTTCGTCCTCTCCTTATTCCCCCTCTCCATTCTTCCCTTCTCGTCTTACCCTTCGTTGGTCCTCTCCTTATTCCCCCTCTCCATTCTTCCCTTCTCGTCTTACCCTTCGTTGGTCCTCTCCTTATTCCCCCTCTCCATTCTTCCCTTCTCGTCTTACCCTTCGTTCGTCCTCTCCTTATTCCCCCTCTCCATTCTTCCCTTCTCGTCTTACCCTTCGTTCGTCCTCTCCTTATTCCCCCTCTCCATTCTTCCCTTCTCGTCTTACCCTTCGTTGGTCCTCTCCTTATTCCCCCTCTCCATTCTTCCCTTCTCGTCTTACCCTTCGTTTGTCCTCTCCTTATTCCCCCTCTCCATTCTTCCCTTCTCGTCTTACCCTTCGTTGGTCCTCTCCTTATTCCCCCTCTCCATTCTTCCCTTCTCGTCTTACCCTTCATTTGTCCTCTCCTTATTCCCCCTCTCCATTCTTCCCTTCTCGTCTTACCCTTCCCCTTCATTGGTCCTCTCCTTATTCCCCCTCTCCATTCTTCCCTTCTCGTCTTACCCTTCTTGTCCTCTCCTTATTCCCCCTCTCCATTCTTCCCTTCTCGTCTTACCCTTCGTTCGTCCTCTCCTTATTCCCCCTCTCCATTCTTCCCTTCTCGTCTTACCCTTCGTTCGTCCTCTCCTTATTCCCCCTCTCCATTCTTCCCTTCTCGTCTTACCCTTTGTTCGTCCTCTCCTTATTCCCCCTCTCCATTCTTCCCTTCTCGTCTTACCCTTTCGTCCTCTCCTTATTCCCCCTCTCTTTCGTGCTCTCCTTATTCCCCCTCTCTATTCATCCCTTCGCCTCTTAACTTTCTTCTGACCGCTTTGTCCCCCTCTCCATTCATCCATTCTGCTCTTCCCCCCTATTCTTCCCCTTCTCCATTCTTCCCTGCTCTTACCCTTCTTCCCTCCTCTCCTTACCCATCTCCAATCCCCCTTCTCCTTGCATCCATCTTCACTCCTTTCCTCATCGGACGCAGTTGCCGAATCTGCAGAGTGCGGGCCTTGCGTGCAGGAGATCGGGAGTTCGGTTCTCGGTCAAGTAAAACAAATGACTTATACAATTGATACTTGTCACTTCCTAGCCTGGCACTCAGCATTAATAGGATAGGACTGGTTAGCTCAGTGTCAGGATAATGTGACTAAGTGGGATATTGGGTCATGGTGCTTGCGGCCTGATTTCCCAGTGGGGCAGCACCATAAAGTCACCATGAGTGGGCACTGTCACAAGTCGGTACCCGTCCTGATAAACCCTTAGATGTTGCAAGGATGTAAAACACCCAATCCTCCTTCCTTCGCCCCTTCCCCTCTCCAATCTTCTCTTCTTCTAATAGCCTTCTTCCCTCTCCCATTCTGGAGCTCTCTATTCTTCCCCTCTCCTGTTTCCTATTACTTTTATTAACCTTCTTCCCTCCTCATGCCCTCTTCATTTCAAATATATCCAAAGTTATACAATCAATTAAAACGACCAATATTTATTAATATAAACGATTCTCTCACCCCCTTTTTTGCTCTTCTTCTTCCCATTTCCTCCCCTCATGCTGATATGCTCCCCTCATTCTTCCCTTCTCCCTATCTAGTTTAGTGCTGACATCTGGGTGGAAACACGGTGCTGCCACCTGCAGGCAAGTAGATAAGCGATAACGTATGTTTACCTCTTCCAATAAACAAAAACACAACAAAAACAACCTGCCTTTCCTAACCTGATTTGGAAACCTTTCAGGATACATTACATCAAGCGCATACTGCTGCGTTACACACGCTGTCCTAATGCATGGTGCCTCACATCTTCTACTCTGTCGAACTGAACCGACATAAGCGAGTCTGACAGCAGAACACGCAAATGCACAGAACGGGAGACACGAAAACAGAAATAAAACATGAACATCCGAAATCCATTCACTAGTATATGTCCTATGCCCATAGCCTTGGACTTTGATGGAGGTGTAAAATAGCTGGTAAGCCAATTAACTGCCTGGTGGATTGAGCCAAAGTTGATAACCCAGTACTGTTATGTATGTAATAAGGCGTTCCTTAATCCCATCTTTACAAGTACCACGTGACCAAGCTTGGGCACAATAGGGGACCACAAGTTCTTCCCTGCCACTCGCTTATTCCCATCCTCTTCCCTTCCTCCATCCTCCTCGCCTTATTCCCGCCTCTTCCCATTCTTCCATCATCCTCTCTTTATTCCTTCCTCTTCCTCTTCTTCCCTGCTCCTTTCCATGTATTCCCTCCCCCCCCCTTCTTCCTTCATCCCAGTTCCCAATCCTCGTTCCTCTTCTTACATTATTCCCACCTCCTTCGTCTTCTTCCATCCACCTCTCTGTTTATTTCTGCCTCTTCCCCTTCCTTTTTTCCCCTTGAAGATTTGATCATCCTCTCTTTATTTCCTCCTCTTCCTCTTCTTCAATTGTCCTCTATTTTTCCCTCCTCTTCCTCTTCTTCAATCATCCTCTCTTTATTCCCTCCTCTTCATCTTCTTCAATCATCCTCTCTTTATTCCCTCCTCTTCATCTTCTTCAATCATCCTCTCTTTATTCCCTCCTCTTCCTCTTCTTCAATCATCCTCTTTCCCCCCTCCTCTTCCTCTTCTTCAATCATCCTCTCTTTATTCCCTCCTCTTCACCTCCTTCAATCATCCTCTCTTTATTCCCTCCTCTTCCTCTTCTTCAATCATCCTCTCTTTATTCCCTCCTCTTGATCTTCTTCAATGATCCCCTCTTTATTCCCTCCTCTTCCGCTTCTTCAATCATCCTCTCTTTATTCCCTCCTCTTAATCATCGTCAATCATCCTCTATTTATTCCCTCCTCGTCCTCTTCTTCAATCATCCTCTCTTTATTCCCCCCTCTTCCTCTTCTTCAATGATCCTCTCTTTATTCCCTCCTCTTCATCTTCTTCAATGATCCTCTCTTTATTCCCTCCTCTTCCTCTTCTTCAATCATCCTCTCTTTATTCCCTCCTCTTCATCTTCTTCAATGATCCTCTCTTTATTCCCTCCTCTTCCTCTTCTTCAATCATCTGCTCTTTATTCCCTCCTCTTCATCTTCGTCAATCATCCTCTCTTTAGTCACTCCTCTTCTTCTTCTTCTTCTTCTTCTTCAATCATCCTCTCTTTATTCCCTCCTCTTCTTCAATCCTCCTCTCTTTATTCCCTTCTCTTTCCATTCTTCCCAACCGCTCCTCTTTCTCTTCGTCCATCTTCCCCTCTTTATTCCTGCCTCTTCCCCCTTCCTCCACCATCCTCCTCTATTTATTCCTTCTCTTCCTCTTCTTCCCTCCTCCTTCCCCTCTAATCTGTTCCCTCCTTCCTTCCTCCCCATCCCACTCCTCTTTCCCTTCCCTCTCTCTTTATTCCCTTCTCGTCTTCCCCTTACCCATCCTGCCTGCTCCCAATCTTTCTCCCCCCCCACCCCCCCACCCACCCTAGTGCAGCTAAACCTCCATAATATCCAAACCCTTCAAGGCTGTAATCCCTCCCACGGCGACCTTAGCCGGAAATGACCTTTCAAAAGGGCTGACCCCAATGCACAGCGGCTCCTGGCGGACTGGACATGTCTAATTCAGGTGAGTGCAAATTGCTGATTTCCGGCTAAAAGGATTAATGCCAAGTCATCAGGTAACTGAAGTGGTCGGTCGTAGACACTCTCAATGTGACCAATAGAACTACAGTAAATCTTGTCTTCATACATCAGAAAAAGGACACCCCACACACATGCACAACCCCTCCCTAAACTAAACCCCCCCCCCCCACACACACACAAAAACAACCCTAAATACTCTACTAAAACGCGACGAATCCATTTCTATCGCTTCAAGACAACTTAGCATTTTCTACCCAGTTAGAGCATGAAGCATAGCCAGGATGGTGTAGATGAATTAATGGAAAATGTCTCCTAACTAAATAGGCATAATGATTCATGATATTTAGAAAGGATGAAACATTCAGAGTACTTTTAACTGCATATTCGGATGAAATCAGCACATTTTCAAAACCTAACCTTACCTACATTTAATCTCACATATACAACTTAGCTACTGGTGGACTTACTACACAGTTGGTGCTGCATAGGAGGAACACTAAGTCGCTTTAAGGAAACCGTCACTGGTGAAGCCTATGGTGTCCAGCATTATTTATGTGCATAGCAAAATTAATTTAACGTGTTGTCATTTCAAATATATCCAAAGTTATAAAATAAATTATAATAACGACCAATATTTATTAATATAAAGGATGCCGAACTTTGTTTAAAAAAGACATTGGAGTATGCACTTTAAATTATTTGTTTAATTGTAATATTTTTTTTAAATCCATGTAATCTATTCAACTTAGAAATAAAAATATATATAGTAGTTGGATTGTTCGGTACACATCTGCATCATATTTCGACAGGTTCCAATATCCCCCCCACACACAGGATTCCCCCCATTTTTCTTTTCTAATTGTCATTCTTGTGACCATGTTTGATCAACTAACCGCATCATATGAGGTCAATAACACACTAACAACACCTAAATCTGAAGTATTACACGAATGGAAGACCAGACCAGACTCATCTAAGTAATGAATGTTAGCTAACAATACTTGCCCCACAGCACACTAAAACTGACCCACCCTCCAAAACATCACCCAGCCACACAAACTTTTAACCACCACCCACCCTCCTCCAACACCCCTTCCAATTACTGGAGCTCCCACTAACTAGAATATATACGCACTGCCCCTTGCAGAGCCACTACGCTTGAAAAACCCAGCTGTTTCGGCGCAGACAACGTTGTTATTCAGGCGAATAAAAAAAACCGCTGTTATTCAGGCGAATATAAACAATACAATTAAAGGAAGAGCATATTTGTTCTTCTCATTCTCTAATGCAGGAAGTGAGGATGTGTGTTTGTTTGTTTGTTGTTGTTTTACGTCCTAGCAACATCTAAGGTCAGAGAATGTGTGTGTGGGTGCTATACACAGAGGTATCCATCTGCAGTAGATCTAGAGTTGACTGGCTGCATTTGTTTGCTTGTTTGGAAATTTACGTCCTAGCAACGTCTAAGGTCATATCAGCCTTGCTTGCATGCTGGGGTTTTACGTCCTAGTAATAGCTAAGGTCATATCAGCACCGGTACCGACTTGTGACAGCGCGCACTCGTCGCGACTTTATAGTGCTGCCCCAGTGGGAGACCAGGGCGACGGGACACCATGCCCCGAGTTCCCACTCATTCCCATTATCCTGATACTGAGCTAAACCAGTTCCTGCCCTATCCTATTAATGCCGAAAGCTAGGCTAGGTAGCGACACGAGTCTTTATTTGTTTGTTTAACGAGACCCCCCCCCCCCGACCCCCAGCACAATTAGTAAACATCGGCTAGTGGGAGTCGGCCGGGATTCTAACTCACATTCTCCCGAACAGGAGTTTTGGGGTTTACATTATACACATATATCTACATAAGGCAATGATAATTAATAAATTAGTACAAATAATTGGTAGGGTTACAAACAGCGCCACATAATAAGTGCACCCCATCACTCACCCTACCCTACCCACAGCTACCTCACCCACATGTCAGTGATGAGGTGGCCTCGTTTGCCAGTGCTCGGCAGAGGCTGCATTTGCAGGTCTCACAGAGCATTCCAGCCAGGTACCAGCATATTCTAAACCTCAGGCTCAGGTCGAGCTGCTCCTACCCTCCCCCCCCCCTCCCCTCCCTCCCCCGACACACCTATCCGATAGCATCTTCCCCACACGCTCTCCCATACGTCCACCCTACGCGCCACCCTCTCCACTCCTCTACACCCACCCCCCTCTCCACGCCCACCCTCTCCCCACATCTCACCCCAGCACCTCTATCTCCTCCTCATCCACACTCCTCCCCATAACCTTTTCCCCTTACCCACACCCACCCTATTCCCCCACCCACATCCCCCACACCTCCTCCTCTCCCCTAACCCCCTCCTCCACAACACTCCCCGCCCCCCACCCACTGTCCCACACCCCCTCCACACATGCCTCCACACACTCACTCTATCTCCTCCTCCACACTCCTCTCCATAACCTTTTCCCCTTACCCACCACGACCCTCTTCCCACACCCCATCCCCCACATCTTCTCCCCTCTATCCCCTCCTCCACAACACTTCCCCGCCCCCCACCCACTGTCCCACACCCCCTCCCACACATGCCTCCACCCACTCACTCTATCTCCTTCTCCACACCCCTCTACACACACATCATCCCACTACCCCCCCCCCCACATCTCCTCCCCCATGCCTCCACACTCACTATATCCCCTCCTTCACACACACCCTCCCACTTAACCGCCCCCACATGCCTCCACACACTCACTCTACCTACCCCTCCTCCACACCCCTCTACACACACCCGCCCTATTCATCTCCCCCACACTCATTGTCCCCCCCACACTCACACCCATTCCTCCTCCACACTCCTTCCCCACACACCTTCCCCCCCCCCCCCACACACTCACACCCACTCCTTCACCCTCCCTACCCCACACTGACTGCCCTCTATTACAACCCTTCCCGTTCCCCACACACGTTCGTACCCACACACAGTCACTAACACAGACGCTCCCAGTCAATGTGGCACCAGCGGCAGCGCTTTGTACTAACAAATCAGCAACTAAGATTAAGACAAAAATCCCATTAGATAATCTTAACAATAGAATTTGGGTTTTCTTTTTTTCTTCATTTTCATGACTACTATTACAGTACTATATGCAGCTTTGAAATACCACGCCAAAAGAGAAACATACCTTAATACAATTATAAAACTGTTATGGATATAATCTTTATAAATAACGCAGGGAGCTTAATCTATTCTGTTTCGCCCTCGTCCGTTCTTACAGTTATTTACTGATGCCGCCACCTGGTGCCGATTGCACTCACGACCTCCGGCTCGACTCAGTTTGGAGAAAAACACAACTCTCTCTCCCCCTCTCTCTTTCACTCTCTCTCTCTATACATATGTGTGTGTTTGCGTGATGCATAAGCATTATGCGAGTATAAAGGCGAGGAAGGGAGATTATTATTATTATTGTTATTATATTACTATTGTGATCATCCCCCACCCCACATGACCAATGGCGCCACCGGCGATAGCTGTATAGCAGGTTGGAAAAGATCACTCAACTTTGTAGAAAATAACAGCAGAAGCTTTAGCGGAATGCTGGCTTACCTGTAACTTTAATAGTGGCAGATTAAAGGATCAAGGCAACCCTTGTATCAATTACATTCCGCATTCGAATGCCATTTTAAAAGGCGTAATCGGAGCTGTACTTGAAGGCCATTGACTCGGGGGGCGACCCGCAACGACCTCGCACGAGATCGCGGAAAACGAGCATGCGGCATGTTGAATATAGGTCACAAAGACGCGCCAGTGTCGTCCGCATAGAAAGAGCGCCATTCTTAAGTCACGTGATCGTGGGGTGAAGGGGTTTAGGATGGGGAAATGTGGGGATGGTGGGGAGAGTGGGAGGGGATAGATGGAGGTGGGATAGATGAACAACGGGGAGCGAGGAGGGAGGGAGGGAGGGAAGGGGAAGGAGCGGAGAAGGAGAAACAGGTGGAGGGGGAAAAGGTGGAACAAAGGAGTGAGGAGAGAGGAGGGAGGAGGGAGTAAGGAAGTGTGAAGGGGAGAAAGGAGGGGGGAAGGGAAGGAGGAGGGAGGAGGAAGAAGGGAGCAGCAAGGAGGGAGGAGAAGGGAGGGGGGAGTGATCGAGAAGGAGGGGAGAAGGGGGAGGGAGGAGAAAAGCGAGAGGAAGGAAGGGGGAGGAGGAGGGGGGGGGGGAACGAGGAACAAGGGGGGAGGGGGGAGAAAGGGAGAGAGCCGGGAAGGAGAGAGGAGGTGGGAGGAACGAAGGAGGAAGGAGGAAGGAGGAAGGAGGGAGGAAGGAGGGAGTAAGGGAGAGAGCATGGAAGGAGAGAGGAGGAGGGGGAACGAGGAACGAGGGGGGAGGGAGAAAGTGGGGAAAATGTGGAATGGAGGGAAGTGGATGGGAAAGGACGAGGCGGCAACTATTTAAACAAATTATTTTCTTTCTATTATTTTTCTGAGTTCGTTCCTTTTGTTATTTAGTCAAAATGGCGGTTGCTCAGAATGAATCCTATAAATCAGGAGAGGCACTGGTGCGCATCACAAACGGTCAGCTGCTTCTCTCAACTTAAGTATCTCACGTACGTATCTTGCTAAAGTGTCTACATGCTGTGCCTGCTCTGAGCATTACCGAACCACTCATTATGTGTCACCCTGCCCACCTGTTCTCACCTGTGTTAATATAATGTACCAATGCTCTCAGTGTAAAAATGCGACCGGAATCGGTGGCCGAATCAGTAGAGCGCAGGCTTTCTGTGCGCAAAGTCGGGAGTTCAAAATCCGGCTGAATCCAACCAATGACTTACAGAATTGATACTTGTTGGTGCATAGCCAGACACTCGGCAATACTAGGTTAGGGCATGGACTGGTTATCTTAGTATCAGAATAATCTGACTGGGTCATGGTGCTGGTGGCCAGGTCTTCCAGTGGGACAGCACTATAAAGTCACCATGAGTGCACACAGTCACAAGTCGGTACCTGCCCTGTTATGCCCTTAGATGTTGCCAGGATGTAAAACTCCAACAACCAACAGCCAACAGGTCGGTACCCATCCTGATATGACAGTAGATGTTGCCAGGATGTAAAACCCCAACACTACAAGTAACAGACAAACTCTACATCAACCACTCAAATTGCATCACAGCGCCCTCTGTTGGATTAAATCGTGAGGAACCTGATTATCTCGGCGAATGCTTGGTAAACCACCAGGAGAGGCATTCAATTGTGGTGATTTAAAAAAAATGTTGATTTCGTTTTATACACATTGTCCTTGCCAGTATGTTATTATATGAATGGATGCCGCCAGTGCTGTGACCTCGTTGTGTGGTATTATCCTTGTTGTTCCCAGCACTGGAATACAGCCTTTGACCTCTGACCTTGCTATGAATCATATCGAGATGCTGCTGTGTGAGGGAGGACCGGTGGACAATGAGGTCCACCGAGTGGAGCGGTGGGTGCCTAGTGGTCGTGTCCAGTATTCCCCGTGTGTTACTGACGGAACTGTCAAAGGAGAACCTTTCTCACTAAACTGATGACCCCCCCCCCGGAAAAAAGTCCCCACAAACATAAAGCTTTACATCATTCAAAATGAAACAAACGTTCTTTTCAAAGTTGATTTCATCCGGAAACATTGCTTAAACTTACATTTGGTTTTATATTGTATTGCAAATTTCTTTAGCTTACATGTATACTAGTTCAATACCGTTTCTATGTTTGGAAATGCTTATATATTGCAGGTTCCGAAATGGGAGGACACATTTCCAAACATAGAAACATTATTGCAATAGTATGTAACCTAACGAAATATGCAATATATGAATACATATAAGCTTGGGCATCTCATACATTCTTGGTGCATAGGTTTATTTAGGCTAGGGACTGTCCACCTCAATGTGAGCACTGTCAGTGTATACTAACAGTGCGTCACATTTTAGGGAGATGTCCTTACCTATAACTGGTTAGATCTGATGTGTTTGGAAATCAGAATGTGGTGGAGTTGTTCCAATTCCACCCACAACTCATTATTAAATTTGTGAGGGAAACTGGATTTTGCCAAAAAAATCATTTTCTATTTTTAACTTGAAAGGTCTTTTACTGTCGATGTTATTTATCGTATACTAGTAATGATTTTACCCCAATTGTATGGTCTTTTGACATGCATTGCTGTGCTCTAATTTACCTGTCTGAAATGTAATTTTGTAGTTAGATATGTTTGTTCAACCACTGTATGCCCCCCGATAGCCAATATTTACCTTTGTTCTGTGGGGTCGTTAAACAAACAAATGGCACCTAACGTACATGTAATGTGTAATCCATTATGCGAGTATAAAGGTGCGGAAGGGAATTGTTATATTATTGTTCTTTGTTACACTTATTAGGCGCCTTACTCCATGTCTGGCCCCTCCCACCACGTGACCGGTGGCGCCGCCACCGGCACGAATCCAAACCCGGACGTTCTACAGTGTCATTCGTGCCCAAGAATATCGTTATATATGAATGAATGAGAAGGTGAGGTAGTATTGTTTATTTACGTATAAAATTACAAAACCTTGACCTCCCTCACAAGGGTCCCCTTTTCCGATATTATTTGTGTACTGGGTTACATGGACATGCTACTCTACATACTCAAGGCGCTCCAATGTCACCAATGGACCTACTTTTTATCGAAAAAATATGGCAGAAACTCAAAACCATCCGATTATGCGACCTTAAAATAAGATGATTTATCATTCATGCTACTGCGAATGAACCAAAGCCATTTAAAGGTCTGACAAATGAAAGATAGTTGATTCCGAAGCATGATAAGCATGACATGACTTCAGTCTTAGCTGGTTGGTTATAACTGGAGTCTTACATCCTGGAAACATATCAGGTCATATCAGGACCGGTACCGACTTGTGATAGTGCGCACTAATGGTGACTTTATAGTGCCACCACTGGGAGACCATGCCACCAGCACCATGACCTGATACCCCGAGGGAAGCACATCAGTTACCCTTACTACCATAAAGCCTCCATTATAAGGAGTAATGGGACGAGGAAAACCAACTGTCTGCAAATTGAATTTACCCTACTTAGAGTCTAATCACAAAGGTTATATATACTCATATATAGGATTTTGAGCATATATATATGCTCTATAACCTATTATTGGAATATAAACTATGCCTAATTTATTTACATATTAGCTCCAGGGCTCATGATTTTGGTTGATGGATTATTTTGTTTATAAGGGGCAGTGGGAAGACAACCATTAATGGTTACACATACGGTTCCTGCAATTTCCATTGTTAATATACTAGTTTATGTTTCTGGAATAATGTATGGAAATTGTGAATACAAAATGTCTAAATGTCTAATAATAACAACTCACGATGGATACGCCTATACATTATAGGGACTGGTTGACGAAAATGTTAATTTCCCTTTATTTTGACACTGTTTTTTTACTTTAGTAAAACAAACATGTGGCGATTTGTTAGTGAGCCGTGAAGCAGACCACATCAGTATGTTGTCCCTCACATATTTATGTTCCACTTGGGCTTCTGGCACTGTACGCTCATTAAGTCACCACCACAGAGTTATGCCGGTCTCTGTGTGTCTGTCTGTGTGTCTGTTTGTGTGTCTGTCTGTGTGTGTCTAACCGCTCAACCACCCGGAGCGTGTGTGAGGGTGTGTGTGTGTTATAGATATGGGTCATAGCGAAATTACAAATATATTCCCCTTTCATGCATAATGTAGATACAATATTCTCCTCCAGCAGGGATGAACGATAACCTTATTAAAATCCATGCACAAACTATTTTGATAAGAGTCCAGTGTAAACAACCTGTGAAGGCACTGGTTCCAGGGTGCAGTGTTTAGCTATGGCGATGTACAATTGCTGAACTGGAAGAGAATGCCACTCTACCAAAAATGGCATCCACAGTGGATATGTAGTTCACTCCCATCAGCTTTTAAACTATGTTAATATACGTGAATTCATTAACGCGACACTCCAAAAGTAGCATACTGCGAACACTGAGTGAAGCCCAAGTCACACCTACCCGGACTAGACCCGGATCTTTAGCCGGACCACCCCCTGACCATTCCCCCGGACTGTCCCAGACAGCCCTGGATGAAATCGCTATTTTTGCCTCGCTCTCACACGTACCCGGACGAGCGATGAACTACAAGCTCAGATCCCCCCCGGATGAGCCCCGGACAACCGCCGGACTACCCAGATGAGCCCCGGACAACCCCCGGACGAGCCCCAGACAACCCCCGGATGACAGCCTGAAATGCGGGACTCATCCTGGGATAGTCTGTGAGTAATACGTGGTCATATGTGGCTATCCGTGGCGATCTGTGGTTAATTTGTGGTCATCCAGCCTGTCCGGGTCTTATCCGGGCAGTCCGGGAGTGGTCCGTGGCTCTGTCGGGGCTAGTCCGGGCTAAACCGGGGCTAGTCCGGGCTAAACTGGGGCTAAAACGTGTTTAAAACTGCCCCAGATGCCCCGGACGGGACATGGAATACCCCTGGACAACACCTGGACTACCTGGACCACACCCGGACTACCTGGACCACCCCCTGATTACACCCAGATGATGCCGGATCGACCCCGGATTGCAATATTCTTCATATCGCCCCAGATGTTTAAAACATTAAAAAACATCCGGGGCCAACCCCGGATGATGCCGGATCACCAAGGACCAGCCACGGATCACCAAGGATCACCCAGGACCAGCCACAGATGAGCCACGGATCACGCCGGACCATGCTGGATCACTGCCCGGGGCTCGTCCGAACCCTGATCCGGGTAGGTGTGACCTAGGCTTTACCAACATGGCTTAAGTAAAGAATATATCAAACTGTATAGATCGCGGGTTGGTGTGACTATGTCGATAACCCAGCAATCTGACATCTTTTCTACAGGCCACAGGAGAGGGACGTAGCTCAGGCGGTAGAGTGTCCACCTGTGAAGGTGTCACTCATCAGATTGATCCTGCTCAGTGAATCTATTTGCAGTTTGGGCTATTTTCCATTCAAACCAGTGGTCTACAACTTGTTCATCACAGGATGTGGTATGTGTTTTCCTGTCTGTAGAAAAGTGCATATAAAGGACCCCTTGCTGCTTATCGGAAAGAATAGCATATGTAGCGGCAGCAGGTTTCTTCCAAAGAAATATATCAGAATAGCCATATGTTTGATGACCAATAGCCAATGATAAAAATCAATGTGCTCTAGAGGTGTCGTTAAATAAAACAAGCTTTAGCTTTTTTACAGTGTAGTTCAGCAGGCCTAGTCAATGATTAATTGGGCCTGGGAATCTTGGTAGTGCTGGTCGGACATACTGTTTGCACACGACTCGGGGCGTGTGGAAATGTTGACCCTTTGACCTCTGGTCACGTGAGCACGTGAAGTGTGAGTCAGCCTCAATCTGGTAAACCCGGAACTGGCACTCCACGTGGTGAGGGCTGTCAAGAAGCGGGTGTTGGGATTGAAAGAGGGGCTAAGGGACGATGGAGATGCAGACGGGGAAAGGACTGTTTGTGACTGTGTGTGAATGTGTGTGTAAGTGTGTGTGTTCCATACATTAAATTGGAAATATCAACAAAGGAGACCAGAGGACACAAACTTAGACTTCAAAATTCCAGGACCAACTGGCGAGTGAGGAAAAATGTTCTCCTTGATAGTGGCAAACACATGGAATAGGCTTCCACCCGAAATAGTCGAAGCGCCATTACTAAATCACTGAGGTTTGAAACAACTGCAGTGTTATTCCTTTATTCCCCAGGTCAAGCAGAAACCAGTCCGTCAGAATAATAACCAAGCAAGAAAACAAATTTAAGAACAAAAGGTGACTTATTTCATTTTGCGGAATTCATGAAATATGTTGTTAGTGTAACAGGACCTTGTTGAAGAGGGTGTTTGTAACAGGTTCCATATGAATGGTTCCAAGCACTGACATGCTATAACGCCCGCAGAATTTACTATAATGCAAACTACAAATTGCTAATAAACCAGGCTCACCTTTTCTTGAAGGGCTTCCTGAGTTTGTCAGACATTTTACCCTGCAAACATAAGAGACAGAAAAACGAGAATGTCAAAACAGTGTATAATTATGATTACCGTGAACTGATTTTGTAAGTTATATATAGGCCTGTATCAGGATGTCTATCGCGCTGCGTCAAGTAGGCCAGTATTGAAGAGGCTCATTGTTGCCTAAATTCAATGATCGGATGAGAATCGATGTTTCTTCCTTGTTTCATAATCGTATTTAAATTTGTTAAATTCAACACAGTATTGGTATATAGTTTAGCATTACTTAACTTTGGCATTCAACTTCAAATTCAGGCTATTTTTAATATATACTGGTCTTCCAAATTTTTTTTTTTTAAATTTCTTTGTACATTACAGGAGGGGAAATTTCAATCGTGGACGATTGGTCTTCCTCATTCAATTGCTCCTTGCCCCATCCCAGTAATGCTGAACACTAGGCAAGGTAGCGACACGTATACATTTTTAAGTCATTGGCTTGACTCAGCCAGGGTTCGAACCCGAGGGTTCAAATCCCAGAACCTCCAAAAACGGGATGCAGATGCTCAACTCATTCAACCATTAAGTAAAACAGTGATACAATAATGAGCACACCAGCACATCACTAAGCCGCTTATATCTGAATATAAACTAGCACTCCAATCACATATCCCAACATTGTATTAAACAATTTTTTACTGATATGTGCTTCGGGCCCAAAGACTTCTGGCATTAGAATTGACCGAGATGGGGCCGAAGTCGATAGGAATTCCAGAGGCCCGAGAGCCTCAAACCCCATATTAAGGGTCGGCGGTTCGATTCCCCATGCCCCCAGCTCTGCCAATTTGGATTTCCACCGCTGTGTATAACTTACAGCGTCATCAAAGGCCGGTTGCTCTCACACCATGTCTATGTGGTGTGGGAGGTTAAAAATCCCTTGGGTCGGTAAAAGTGTAGGCTCAGGCTTTCTATCGACCAGCAGTGGAATCAGGAAGACCAGTCGTCTATGACTGAAATTTCCCCTGCTTAAACAACTAATGGACCAAAAAAAAAAAAGAAAAGGGCGATACATCATTTGTTATTTTACTACCAATGGTTATTAATACTACAATTACTATTACAGTTATTATTATTACAATTTTCATTGTTTTCAAAGATTAGCCGCTAATTTTGATAAGTAACAACTGAAAGCCGATGTTCATCTTTTCTTTTCTTTTAATTAATTTCTGTTATTTACAAAAACCAAAGATGATAGATAGCCTAAGTGCCCAGTCCGGTAACAGCTTTATTCGACCATAATAATATCGAAAATGGATATTACCACAGATAATGTGTTTTCAGTACTATCTATGCACACAACTAATAGACATCATTATATAATAGATATCACTATATAATAGACATCCCTATATAATAGACATCACTATATAATAGACATCACTATATGGGGAGAATATGGATGGACAACTAATAGTGACTAAGTACACCAGTATACACACAACACCCACGAATATTCAGTCCACATTTTAATAAAGCATTTGAAGCTCTGCAGTTTGGTATAAAAAAGTGAGAGGATTTCTTTTCTTTCCAGGCAGGACTCGCTGTGAGTCACGTGGGCAATGGTAGCAACACAGAAGTTTTACTATCAGTTCGCCGACTCTTTCGCCCAAATAAAATATGTTGAGTAATTCGCATTGAAATACAATGGACATAATAACTATATAATTCAATGTTGCATAATCCGACGAAATCCTAAAATTGTCAAAACCAAAAAACTCACGAACTTTTTATCCTACATATCCAATTTAGATTCCGGTGAACTTATAAAATATGTATTGCTGGGTAAAAGGAATAGTAACTAAATAAGTTCATTTAATAGAACCTGTCAGCGCTGCGAGATATGCAAGACTACAGGTAACAGCATGTTGATGTGCACACCAACATTATTTTGACTTCAAATATGGCCAAAGTTAGCCATTCATTATATATATATTATATATTATATATATATAAATATATATATATATATATATAAATTATATATATATATATATAAAATATATATATTATATATTATATATATATATATATATATATAAGCTGCAGAACTCTGGGGCTACTGTGGCGCCGTATGTATATATATATATATATATACATACACACACACAGTTGTTCCAAACTTAAGGCCCTGTCACACTACGACGCTTCTCCCGGCGACCCGTCAGCATTGAAAATAAAAATTTTAGTGTCGAGAAACATCAAACTTTTCGGGAAATATGGGGAAATTGGACGTTGGCGCAGCGTGTGAGTAGCGTGTTGTCAGCGCGCGGCCAACGGGTGACAACGAGTGAGGAAAAATAAATAAAAAAGTTTGGCGCGACGTCTTCATATGACCTTAGATGTAGCTAGGGCATGAAACCACAAAGCAACCATTTGGCGCAACGTGTGGAGCCGACCCGCCCGCGCGCGTGGCGTCTGCCTGGCGTTCGTATAACATCATTCCGGTGCGTCCAACGGAGCTCGACGACCGCCTAACGTGTTACCCATATATTTGCGCGCGCCGCCGGTCGTTGTTTTTTTTTTGACATGCTTAAAACCTTGGCCGACCAATAGCGCTCGCGGGCGTTTTGTTCCGACCATCGACATCAAGGATAGTGTACCGATGTGTACCGACGCGCGCATAATGCGCTACCAGCATTTCTCTATATTTCACTAATTATCGCCTAAAAAGACCACAGGTTGACGGGTCGCCGGCGAGAAGCGTCGTAGTGTGACAGGTCCTTTAGGAAAAGTAGATTACAATTCTGAACCAAATACTTATTTTGAAAATAATGCAGAAGCTCAATTGTATCACTCAACACGAAAAATAGTAACAACCAAATAAATATAATTTTACAACACCATTAAAAGGTCCAATTAAAAATTAAAATTTGACAAAAATAGTAATAACCAAATAAATATAATTTTACAACACCAATAAAAGATCAAATTAAAAACTAAAATTTGAGGGAAAAAAACATAACCAATGGCTGTTTTTGCACCCTGGCCCTGAAAAATGTACTGCTTAGAGGAATAACAAAACATCATAGACTAAAACACTATTTAGTTTGTAGTAAGGGTAAGGGGGAGGTATTGTTGGTGGAAATATAATCTATAATAGGCAAAGTTTAAAATATAAACACAAAACAACGACAGTTAGTTGGTGCTATAGCAGACATGCTGGTTTGCGGTCTGCTCACTTACCAGTATGTGTTGAGCATGTAAACTGACTGACTGCATGGAACATAAAGCATACACTGCCAGTGTGAGTCATTGGGGAATGCATGTTAGTCAAGAATGGGGCGTTAGTCAGATTGATTGATTGATTGGTGATAGTTCAATGCAGTGTCGCCAGCAAAGATCATATATTCATGTCATGGCAAAAATCTAGCAGGATTTATTCTGTTACTTTAGTTTCATAAAATAAATGTGTTCATTCTATTTCTAATTATGATGTTTACTTCAAAATTCTCATGAAATTCTTAAATGGTCAAATGAGATCAAAATTGGTCTCATATGCAATTCTGAAGTGGGTAAATCTGTGTCACATGATGGCAAGGACATAGCAAAAATTACAGGAGGCGATAGAGTGAAATTTTCTTCAGAAACTTTCAAATCTGTTCATGCTCTATATTGGCAAAAAGTTATCCGGGGTTAATGACTTACTAACACAAATATAGGGGTTCTACCCCAACTAACACCCAAATCCTACTGCGTACAAACAAGAGAATACATATAAGAGTAGCTGACCACATTGAACTAAGACTAAGTAATTAAAGGTATTAGTATCTATTGAATTGGAAATCCTAAACCAGCAACTAAAACCTTGCGTGTAAATGTAAAATGATTTAAAATAGCCTACCTCATACTTATTACTTATTGCATTGTGTACACTTTAATTTCAGAATTTACTTCACGTTTCAATTTACTATATAAACCATGTAAAAACCTTGCATAAATACTTATATACCTATAGCACTTGGAAGACCGGTGTTACCGCATTGACAAAATATATATATGAATCAAATTCAGTTACCAACAAAAAATAATTCTCTGGTGGTAGGTATCCGGCAGGTAGTTAGTTAGTTTTCCGTAGGCAGTTCTCCTGGCAACCAGAAATACACATCTTTGCAATACTAAAGTGTTCACACTGAAAATATATGCATACCACACCTCCCTGATCAAAGAAAGCTGAATTATATCAATAGAGTGATCTAAAAAAATGGCCAGACTGGTTGCACAAATCGGGTGTTCTCACTAGGGATGTGATAATGCAGATGACGTCCTCCACGGGTTAATTTAATGAACAAAGAAGATGCGCTTTCTGGTGGTAATAGATTATTGGTATCAAGCCTAGCAGGGTGGCATTCTCCTCTCAGTGAAATTACAATACATCACCTTTTATCGCCCACTCTATTTTTACTTATTTCTTTTGTTTGTTTCGACAAATGCATATTTCACTAACGCGAAGTGAGACATGCTACATGTGTCAGGCGTATTGAAACAGTAGTGGGTCTTAGCGGGTAATTCCACCAGTTTGTAGTTCTGTGCGTTCCCATAGGTCCATCACTGCATGCATGTATGTAAAATCTAATCGGGACACATAGCATTCAGTGTGCTTTCACGCACCTATTTGAATGGGGTGGAAACCATGACATGACGACTTCAATCATGATCCTATGACTTTCGGTTATTAAATAATGACAAAATCAAATAGCGACTGGTGGCCATTTTGGATTTTACCAATATGCTGGCCGCAACGAGCATCAGCTTCGGCGCCCTCCAAAAATCAATTTAGTATGTTCTGGTCTACATCTATGCCAAATTTCTTGATTGTAGACAAATCTGCACGATACCACCTTTTTTTATCCCTGGGGGTCTGGACTAGACAAAATTAGTTGCATAAGACATACCGCTTGTCACATATTACGTATCACACACTGTGGCTTAATTCAATCCCAGCTTTCGCTTAGGTTAGGTCTGGAGGCACCAGCCCCCATGTGTTAGGCTACTAGTACTAGTCATCCACGAGCATCTAACCAAAGTTTCAGTATAAACAAGACCCTCTGGCCTTTGACATGAATGAGATACAATCATGGCAGCAGTTATGGGAATGTACAATCAGGATAGCGGTAACTTTGTTGTTTTGTTTAACGACCCCCCCAGCACAAAAAGTAGACATCGGCTATTGGGGGAAGGATAGTGGTAACATGAATGTACAATCAGGATAGCGGTAACAGGAATATACAATCAGGATAGCAGAACCAGTAATCTATTTTGAGCACAATGGAGAGAATTAGCTAGTCGTTCCAGGCAGCACGTATGCAGCAATTTGGCAGGTTACCCCTTTCTGGTAGCACTATCAGTGATATTATTGTACTTGGTTCGCCAAATGGTGAATGATGTGGATGGGTGGTGATGGCAGAGGGAGGAGCGATAGATGGGGAGATGTGCATTCAAATTTTTTTTGGTCAAAAATGGAAAGGGAAGTTTTAGGAAAGCAGGATACAAGTCAATAGAGTGAAAAGAGTGTGTGTTGGTAAATAGAGATGTTGCCATGCAAGGAACTCACCAGTTTGGTGATGTTGTCCTCCTGAAGAGTCTGGTAGATATGTGAAAATGGCACCTCCGCACTAAAACGCAATGCCTGTAGCAAGTGAAAGAATTGTAAATATAAGCCATATGATGGACAGTGCACACTTTATAGTGCTCCATCACTGGGAGACGAGGCCACCTGCTAAATGACCCAATATCCTGATACTGTGCTGATCAGTCCTTGCCCTATCCTATTAATGCCGAGTGGCAGGCTAGGTAACAACAAACATCAACTTTCTAAGTCATTGACTTCAATCGGCTGGGTTCGATCTCCCGACCTTCCGCACAGTACGCCTGCGCTCTACCGATTCAGACACCGTGTCCGATGGGAGTATCTAATGAGCTTGGCAAAAGGTATGAGTGAAGGAAGCAACAAAGCTCCTGGCTGAGGGGGTGGGCGGGGTGCGACAACCTGATGGAAGAGCAGGCAGCCCACATCCGCCAACCTGTGGGTGGGAGGTGGTGGGAAGAGCCACTATCACTCCCTGGGGTGGATGTAGGTGGCAGCTGACCATCCCCATGTGGCGCCATGTGAGTGAAAGAGGAACTAGTCCCTATAGAGTGTATACATTGAAGGTAATAGTATCTAGCCAGAATATATACTATGTATAACATAATTTAGACATAACGATATATATTATATCATATCAATGATAAAATATATATAAATGATCATATATATCATATATATTATATATTACATATAATATATATTATATATTACATACGGATATAATATATATATAATATATATAAAATATATATCATATATATCATATACATAATATAAAATATATATAAATTCAGTGGCAGCAGGCGTCTTACTGCTGTGTGGGTCTTGCTTATAAACCCCTAGACAGCACCTAATGCCTACTTGCATGCACACACAGGTGCTGACCATACAGCTCAAGCTATTTGTTCTAGAACTTTCCAGAGGCCTTCATACAATTAACCTACTCCTCCAGTTCCATTAATATAATATTTATATGAAACTCCAATTATGTTTCACATATCATATATATAATAGATAATATATATACTATACATAATATACATACTATATATTATAATATACACATTATATATAATAAATATATAATTTCTATAATATATACTATATATAACATGATATATACTATAACATAATATATTATGTATATACAATTTAATTTATAATATATAATATATATTATACATGAAAATATTGTAATATATCATATATTTGATTAAAATCGTACATTATACATAGCTCTTCTACTATATATATTAAATATATATCTAGATATAACAATATTAAATATATAATTTTGTCCAGCATGCAATGGGTCTATACTCAGGAGGCGCCGAATTGTTTGGGTGGAGAAATAAAGTGTCAGTGGAGAAATACATGCATAACATAGGAGTGAGAACAGCACAGAACAGTTGCTTATTTATATTCACATAACGAATGGCATACCACTATATATTCGTACACATTTAGTTGAGTGTGTTTTTTAGTAGAGGAGAGAGGCACAGACCTGCATGAGCCTAAGGATGCAGCTGGAGAGGTTTCTGAAGGAGATCTGGCCGTGTGCCTTGGCCCCGGGCACGGTTAGGCTGGACCGGATGAGGGAGGAGGACTGCAACATGAGGGGCACACACAGCATCAGGCAGGGGCACACGCTGCAGGCACGCGTAAAGAGGACACACCACACACTTGTCACACACAGCAGCCGGCTGCCACAGGCACAGTATGGGTTCAATGTGAATGCAGGGAATTCAAATATACAGGGGCGGATCAAGGGTCTTCAAAAACATGGTTTCTCAGTCAACGTGAATACAGGAAATACAGGGGCGGATCTAGGGGTTTCAAAACATGGATTTTCACTCAATGTAAATATAGGAGGAATATTCAAGGGTGGATCTAGGTGCTTTTTTAAACTTAGATTTTCAGTAAATGTTAATACAGGGAACACAGGGGCGGATCTAGGGTTTTCAAAACATGGATTTTCATTCAGTGTCAATAGAGGGAATACAAAAGTACAATCAAGTCAATTGCTATCTTTAACGCAGAGGTCAAATCAGCTGCAATCTTTAACTCAATAGTCAACACAGGTGCAATATTTAAACCAGAGTTCAAAGCAGATACAGTGTTTAAATCAGAGGTCAAATCAGCTACAATCGTTAACCCAGAGGTCAAAGTGACAATGTTTAACCCAGAGAGAGGTCAAAGCACCTGCAGTCTTTAACCCAGGGGTCAACCCAGCTACAATCTTTAACCCGGAGGTCAAAGCAACTACATTGTTTAAATCAGAGGTCAAAGCAGATAGTCTTTAACCTAGAGGTCAAAGCAAGTAGTCTTTAACCCAGAGGTCAAAGTGGCAATCTTTAACCCAGAGGTCAAAGCAGCTACAATGTTTATCCCCGAGGTCAAAGCAGCTACAGTCTATAACCAAGCGATCAAAGCAGCTCTGGTCTTTAACCTAGAGGTCAAATCAGTTGTGCTCTTTAAACCAAAGGTGAAACCAACTAAGTCTTTAATCCAGAGGTCAAAGCTGATCCAGTACAGTCATTAACCCAGAGGTCAAAGCAACTGCAGTCTTTTATAACCTGGCGGTGCGAGCAGACCACCTGAAGGTCAAAGTGGCTGCGCTCTTTAAAACAGATGAGTCAGTACAGATACATCAAAGCTAAAGCCGCCCTTTGAAGCCTCCACCATACTGCTTGGTGCCTTCTCTGCACTCCCACCCTCACCCCCGCCATCCCCGGCCATCAAGCCCTGCAATCGCCGTACATCCGGTGATTCCCGCCTGCCAGACCCCGCCCCTCATCACACCACCTCTCATTCTACTTCTCACCCCGTCTGGTTAGGTCCTACCCCTCCAGGTGTCGCCACCTAACGTCGATCCCCATCAACCACCACCCCTGTTGCCATCTTGTACCCAGGGGATCCGGAGGGGTCTTGTTCACTTCAAATTCGCTGACAATTTTTGTTCTCCTCATTTGGCAGGATTAAAATTGGTATAACCACCCTAAAGCCCGGACTAGCCCCGGATTTTTAGCCGGACCACCCCCGGACCATGCCCCCCGGACAGCCCAGGATAAAATCGCTATTTTTGCCTCGCTCTCACACCTACCCGGATGAGCCACACACTACAAGCCCAGATCACCCCGGCTGAGCCTCGGACAACTTCTGGACTACCCGGATGAGGCCTGGACAACCCCCGGACGAGCCCCACACAATCCTCGGATGATAGCCTGAAATGCGGGACTCATCCTGGGTAGTCCATGAGTAATATGTGGTCATCAGTGGCTATCCTGGGCAATCCGTCATTAATCTGTGGTCATGCAGCCTGTCCGGGTCTTATCCGGGCAGCCGGGAGTGGTTTGTGGCTCTGTCGGGGGCTAGTCCAGGCTAATCTGGGCTAAACCATGGCTAAAACATGGCTCTTCCGGTTTAAAAATGGCCCGGACTGCCCCGGACGAGACACAGACTACCCCCAGACAACACCCAGACCACCCCCGGATTACACCCAGATGATGCCGGATCGACCCAGGATTGCAATATTCCCCGTATTGCCCCAGATGTCTTAAGCATTTTAAAACATCCGGGGCCGACACCGAATGATGCCAGATCACCAAGGACCAGCCAGGGATCACCAAGGATCACGCAGGACCAGCTACGGATGAGCCACGGATCACGCCGGATCGCCACGGACCACACCGTATCACGGTCCGGGGCTCATCTGGCCTCTGATCCGGGTAGGTGTGACCTAGGCTTTAGCAACACCTGAGGTCATACCCGACTTCTGATAGTGCACATCCATGGCTATGTTACAGTGCTGCCCCATTGGGAGACCACAACCCGATATCCCACTCAGTCGCTTATCTCGACACTTGGCCAACCAGTCCTTGCCCTATCCTGGTAATGTTGAACATCAGCCAGGCGAGGTAGCAACAAATATAATTTTGATAAGTCTTTGAATTTACTTGGGCAAGTCAATTTAAAGCAACCATCTCCGGGCCTTACCCCCATCATTGATAACGTCAAAATTACATCGCTTTCAACTCATAAGAAACGACTATCTTTATTGAACAAATAAATCTTTTCACTATGCCCTCCCCAGTTTTTAATAAGGCTATCTAAGACAATAATGAAATAGATCGGCCCAGCAGGTTTATACAGTTTCAGATTGATTGATTGGTGGTTGCTTTACGCCGTGTCGGCAGCATAGGCCATATTCACGGCGAGACAGTTTCAGATTAAATATTACATGGCTAGACATTAGACATGGCTAATTACAACTGCACAGTCCGATGAATCCATTAAATCTTCTAAACCAAAATACTTCGCTAAAATTGATCCTACATAACCAACTTAGATGCTGGTATACAATTAAGTATTTAGGAATAATTATTAATGTAATAGAACATATTAGTGTTGAAGGCTATGATGTCCAGCAGTTTGACATGCACACCAACATTCATCCGGAGTGTTTTCACTTCAAATATCTCTAATGTTAGCTATTAATAATATTACCTAATATATTTATCTCGAAACTATTGTAGCAATTCCAAAACATTGGACTGTGCAACTTTAATACGGTGTGGCGTTTTCAGCCGTGTACCGTGTTCAGCCGTGTGCATAGACTCAAACTCAAGGCATTGTCAATGGTCGTGAGTCACTAACCTTATAAATTTAATATAATGTTTTTAGTAAAGATGTTTTCTATATGTGTACCAAGCGATTTGTTTCTAGGTGGTGTGGTTTTGGAGATATTTCACTTTTCCTGGATTTTCTGTATGAAGATTGCTCACCACCATTGACAATGGCTTGAGTTTGATGGTACGCGCAGTGCACAATATTAGTTTTATTCAAAATTAATAGAAATCAAGAACACTAATCTTATAAATGTAATATAATCTTTTTGGTGGAGATATTTTCTATATGTGTACCAAGCTATTTGTTAATAGGTGGTGTGGTTTTAGAGATATTTCACTTGTTCTGTATTTTCTGTATGAAAATTACTGACGACCATTGACAATGCCTTGAGTTTGAGTCTAATCACACGGCTGAACACGGTACACAGCTGAAAACGCCACAACGGGTATTCCGAGATTCGCTGGTCTCTCAGGAAAGGTTGAAGCTGTGACCCGGTGTACTGGGTGACAGCTACACATTACATTCTTCAAATACAGTAGTATCTGTATTCAGTGATCACTGGCATTGGCGAACCCCTGCCATTTGCTGACAATTTTTCAATGTACAAACTGTTTTGGTTTCATTTTATTGTCCCTCCGATGACAAGACACCTGCTCTGTCAGAACAACATTGGTCTGGATGTAAAAGTGACCATCGGACACATGCATTACGGTATAATGCTACACTGTTATTATATTATACTATTGTATTAATCATACTAGGCTTATTATATATCCATCTAAATGTGTATTAACTAATGTTGCTATCATTATGGTTAGAGGTAAAAATGGATATCATTTCTTACTATAGATTAAATAAATCGTTTAGGTGTTACTCATCCTAGGTTTATTATACAATAATGTAAATATAAGCATACTAAACTTGCTACCATTATGGTTAGAGTTAAACCTGTTATAATTACATCTTAGTTACCTGTTACCAATACCCATATGCATACTTATCCAACAGCTCTTATTTCCCCACCAGAACCATGAGCACTTATCTACCTCTTAGTAAACTGACTACAAATGAGCTAACTGGGTACAAATGGGGGGAGGGGGGAGGGGTGTGTGTTGAAAGTCCTGGAATTTGGCATCTCATGTGGAGTCTGAATCCTGCTCTATTCAGATAAGACTAATCGCACCTTATAACCCGGAGAAGTCGGCGCATGCGCCAACTTCTCCTGTCCTCACCGCCATACTTTTGACTATACACAGATTCGTGATCACTTCATTGAACAGACAGCAGTAATATCCCAGGGTTTTAACTCAGACCAGAGGAGGTCGCTACTGGGCTTCCATCTGGCTGTATATATAATTATGCATTGGATGAAAATGCGCCCAAACAACACATATGGCATTTTGGAAATTTTGTTAAAACATGCATGAATTTGTGGCCATCTTTTTTATTTCGTATTTGTGTGTGTATCGGATGCCATAGTTGGTTAGTACAACATAATCCTGCAGCAGAGCATAGTTGTGTAGTATAGCAATAGATATGTAGCATCGCATGGTTGTGTACTATGACATAGTTGTGTAGCATAGCATAGTTATGTATCGTAGCATAACTATGTACAATATTATAACATAACTGTGCAGTAGAGAATGGTTGTGAAGAAAAGCATAGTTGTGTATCACAACATAGTCGTGTATTATATCATAGTTGCATATTATAGCACAGCTGTGAAGTGTAACGTAGCTGTGTAGTGTATCGTAATTGTGTAGTGTAGCAAAGTTGTGTAGCATAGCATAGTTGTGTAGTGTAGCGTAGTTGTGTAGGATAGCATAATTGTGTATCACAGTAAATTTGTATATCATGGCATAGTTGTATATCACAGTATAGTTGTATATTGTACAATAGTTGTGTACATATATATATGTACAAATATATACATTATATATATATATTAAAACCGGGATATGGTAGTTCCATGCTGACCTCTTCTGGGAAATAGTATTACGAGCGTCTGAAGTATGCGGGGTTATTACCGGGTTGCCATCTAGGTGCAGCTGCCAGAGGTTATAGTAGCAACACCTGCCGCCAGGGGGCTCCCGGTGCGAGCATAGGGGGCGCCACCAATGGGAGCAACGTGACTCAGCAATTGCTCTCCCAAGATGCCACAGCAGTGAGGCATGTTGACGGGAAAGACTTAGCCACTGGAATTTAGATCCCCACAACGAGGCCCTGATTTTGCCTGATTGGTTATTGATTGATTATTATCAGTAGCACATTGGTTCCAATTCAGAACAATATCCTGGAGCATCACTTACTGGATATCACTCTAAATGATCGCTTGATTCAATTGCATAATCCAACTGAAGTATATTTTCACAACCAAAACACTTATCTAGATTGTATCAAACATCAAACCAAACTTACATACTCATGCACCCATTAATAATTTATTGAAGGCTTTGGTCCTTGCACACCTAAAACCTCATTGCCTTCGACAGGCAGCACTGTAATCTAGTTCTATATGTAACAATGACTTATTGGTCTTGAATTCAACTGGTGTGCAGAGACAAACTATTTTGCATACTTTTACTTGAGATATATCCATAGTTAATCACAGCATTATTCCAAATTGAAATTGAATATATTATAATAGTCCCACTAATTTCTTGTTTAATGTGGGAACAAAACCCACAGCAACAGATTATGCAATTTTAAGCATAGAGGATATACTTTCCTGTATTTTCCAGTGTTTATTCCCATACTTAAAGTTAAACCAAGTACACTCAGCTGACTCTCCCGCCAACACGATTTAATCTGTAAATATAGATATTAGACCAAAACATCCATGAAACAGATTTCCGCCATTCATTTCATCCCACAATTTTGACAAATCTGTAATTAGACGCTGGGAACAAACTGGTCTGGATTAACGAGGGTTAACTGTATAAGATATTGTCGATAATGGCCGATCTATTAAGCAACAACTTGAAATATCAACAATGTCGGCTTTCCCCTAAAGACACCCAACTGCCACTACACCATAAGGAAGTATTTTCTTAGTAAGCAGGATGCAGACAGGTTAATGGTGCTGCAGTCTCTTTCAACATGAGGCCAATAGCTGGACAGATAGACACAGAGCACAGTCCAACCACAGGACGAGCAGAATGCTGGGAAGGTTACAGCCGGTGTGGCAGTTAGTAAGATTATGTTAAGTGTCAGGGTTAGTACCAAGGCTGGGTGTTTAAAGGCCGTAAAGGTCTACCTTTGACGTTCGCTCCAGTGTAGTGAAACGCTCCTGAAACAGAATAGACCGTCACTGCCAATGTCACTGTCACTGTCACATACAACAAGGTGTCACATGGTGCTGCATCTAATCTCACCAGATGAGGATGATAACATTGTGATCAAAGAGGCAACACAGCGTCGCAGTAATAAACGATGTCCACCACCAACCCGGCCTCTAGTGGGAATGGAAGGAGTAATAGTGTGGGCAGCTCAGTGCACTGTGCAGGTTTGCTTTTGGGAAAAGGGTATTTTGGAGGGTGTCCACCACTAACCCGCTGTCTGACGGCAGTGGGAGAACTAAGGTTGTAGGTAGAAGTGCATTGTATTGCATGCTCTGTGGAAAAGGTCTTATATAGAGGATTTCCACCGGCAATCTGCCCTCTGATGGCAGTGACAAGAACTATTGTTTCGGGCAGTAGGTCATTGTGCATGCTCCAGGTAAAAGGTCTATCTTTCCCGCACAGAATATGTCGCATCGGGGTCTAACCTCGAAAGCGAACAAGGAAACCCAAATGAACATATTGAAGCCCTCCAGGTAAGCCTTCTACCTGACAAATGACGTCAGTGATGGTGTCCTTGAAATTTCACAAATATACACAGTTATATTGTGAAGACACCATGGAAACTTTGCCATGTGCTAAACTAAATGTGTCTCACTTAACTGTGTGTTCTATAGCAGGACACATGCTATGTCAAGAAAAAACTAGTCTTGATGTAAAGGTGTCAGTTGAAGAGACGTACTACCTTTCAACACATGTAGACATTATGCACATTTTGTATACATATATGGTACATTCATAAATATAAATGATATACTGTGTATATATATATATTGCTGGCGAGTGACAAGGCTCGGTGCAGTCGGTTAGTGAGGCAGGAAACCGATGGGGGCGCCACCAGCATATAATATGTAATCAGCTACACTCAGTGACCAAACCTGTACATGGACCTGGATACAAACGGAAACTGCACATGCAGAACAATATTGTTCTGACACAGCAGGTGTCCTGTGGAATGGCCTATAGTGTCAGAATGTTGATGAGCTTACCAACATTAATTTGGCATGTTTTCAGTTCAAATATCCTCATAGTTAGCTATTTATATTAAAAGTTACTTCAAACGAAAGTACCAGACGGGATGGCCGAATGAGTTAGAGCGTCCGTCTCCCGTGCTGGTAGATCGTGGGTTCGAGTCCCGGTCGAGTCAAACCAATGACTTTAAAATTGATACTTGTTGCTTCCTAGCCAGGCGCTCGGCATTATTAGGATAGGGCAAGGACTGGTGTGCTCAGTGTCAGGATAATGTGACTGAGTGGGATACCAGGTCATGGTGCCGGCGGCCTGGTTTCCCAGTGGGACAGCACTATAAATTCGCCATGAGTGCGCACTGTCACAAGTCGGTACCCGTCCTGATATGACCTTAGAGGTTGCTAGGACGTAAAACAACAACAATCAAACGAAAGTATAGTAGATTATCTTGATCAATCTAATGTATTTATCTCAGAAAATGGCAGAAACTCAAAACCTTAGGACTACCCAACTTTAATAAAGTTATCTAAAAATAAATATGGCAGAAATTCAAAACCATCGGGTTAGGCAACTTTAAGGTTATAATTTACAGTATGAAGAGACCATAACCATATCTACTGCTACACACCCTCAAAGTCACGCCACTCTCACTGTAACCATGACAGTCAACCCCACCAGTTCCACACCAACTCAGCCACTCCACAATCTGCAAGCCGCAGCAATTCCAGACAAATCAAATAAATACCCACACATACAAAAAAAGAATTCCCCACAATTAACAACTGAAACACACTCCACTCAGTTTACAATCCCATGTATCATACCAACATCGAGCAATTATTATTAAAATAATCCTGCGATTGACTTGCATGGTTTATTTAATGCTGCACTGTGTGTTTGAAGACTTGCCGGCGGGTGTTATTAGTTTGTGCTATGGTGGTGGTGATTTGCTGGTAAGCCGACCAGGCTAGTTGGCCAGCAGCCAAAGGAGCAGAAGTTGTCTCAATAAGTGTAAATGGGGAAGTGAACAGGTGATGGAGGGGGCAGTAGCGTGTTTTACACACGCAGACACACACCGCCCTGCTGCGTCCATGCCACTCATACACCAACTGTCATTCACACATACTCAGATATACATTCACACTCTTACAACGACCTGCTGCATCCATGCCACTCATACACCAACCGTCATTCACACATACACTCAAGTACCCATTCACCCTCTTACACTGACCTGCTGCATCCATGCCACTCAAACACCAACCATCATTCAAACATACACTCATGTACACATTCACCCTCTAATGGCCGGTGCACACCTACCGTTTACGATTCGCGCACTAAAACTCGCGACGAGCTTAAGACTGAGAACGGGCCGATTCATTTTTCGAATCGCGAATCGTATGCGTAAGCAAGCAGTTTTAGCCCTGAAAAGTCGCGAATCGCAATCGGTAGGTGTGCGCGGGGGGCGCACACCTAGCGATTTTTGTGCGCGAAACGGGAGGTGTGCGCGCACAAATGGGGCACAAACGGTAGGTGTGCACCGGCCATTACACTGACCTGCTGCATCCATGCCACTCAAACACCAACAGTCATTCACACATACACTCACATACACATTCACCCTCTTACACCGACCTCCTCCATCGATGCCACTCATATTACACACTCATATACCATATCACACATGAACCCAAATACAAATTCTCTCATACACCCATAAGTAGATCCTTCCATACCTTCTCTGACATACCATAATCAACACTTGACCCAGTTCTTCTCATGCAACGAGAGGTTATTTTTCAACCAATCAATTCATTACTTCGCCCCTCCTTTTCCTACACTCTGCTTCCCTCCCCTACCACTTCCCCCTAGCCCTTCTCTCCACCCGTCCCTCCTTCTAAGTCCTATACACCCTCGCCACTTCCTATTCGCCCTCCCTTCCTCCTCCCCACCTTCCATTCCTCCTCCACACTCCTTTCTTCCTGCCCAACCACCCTTCCTACTCCCACCCTCTTCCCCCTTCACCCACCCTTCCTTGTCTGCACCCTGCCTTCCTCCCCACTCCCTTCCTCCTTCCTCCCCACTCCCAGCCTCCTCCCCACCACCCTTACTCCTCTCCTACCATCCTCACCACTCACCATCCCATTTCTTTATCCTTCTCCTCCCTCCCCCCTCCCACCCCCAGTCTTCCACTCTCTCTCCTACTAGTTAAATTGCAATCTACACGACACCACTCCTACCTCACATCCTTCCTCACGCACTCCACCACACAGCCCAGACGGCACGCGGTGGCCGAATCGATAAGACCGCTGGCTAGCCTGGTGAAGGAAATCGTGGCCTCGAATCCTGACTGAGTCAAACAAATAACTTACAAAATTGAAAACCATTGCTACTTACCATTGCACTTGTCATTATTAGGATATGACAAGGAATGATTAGCTCAGTATCAGGATAATATGATTAGATGGGATATCAGATCATGGCGCTAACAGCCTGGTCTCCCAGTGAGACCAAACTATATAGTCGTCGCCATGAGTGTGCACTGTCACAAGTCGCTACCTGTGCTGATATTGGGGAGGTGTAAAACACCACCATGTAACCCCAACCCCAATCCCACCCCACATCCTACCACCTCCCCCACCCCCTCTCACCCCTCACCTCACCCTCCCATCCCTCACCTCACCCTCTCATCCACCCACCACCCTCAGCATAGCTCAGCATTGATTATATGCGTCATCAAATCGCTGTGGAAACACAACTTATATTGAAAAGGGTAGTTTTCTCATTTGAAATTTCAGGTCCAGACTGGGCAGCTGCATGCGATGCACGAATCATCTTGGATTCGTCTCACTAAAACAGCATCGACCAGATGTGCAAATATTGAGTAAACCTGAACTGAATTAAGAAACGTGAAGGTGCTGTATGTGTGAATACTATGTCGTCACTGCGCATGTCCATTCTATGCTTCTATTGAGCGCTTGACCGACATTGATACAGGTCATGCTTTCTGTTCGGCCGAATGGCACACGCACCTTATGAAGTCACTAGAATATAGTTCCGTAATGAATACCAAAGTAGATTTGTACATGTGCAATAAAAGACAACAGAATTGGTGACAGTGATTTTAAATGGGCTTCGTTTTCGGCTTTTTTTCACACCTAAAGTCGTCTGATTGGCAACGATAATGAAAATGAGTAGTGCATGATTGTATACTGTAGTAATCTGGATGACAGCAGACGACATTTCATCGCAGAAGGCTGGTGCTACAGATTATGTGAGTGACAGAGTGAGAAGCGCTCTCTGTACATGAAGCATTCGTTTGTGACATACTACTGTAAATGCTAAACTATGGGTGTAATCATCTGACGTAAAATGTACACAAATTTAGTGATTTTCGAATGTAACAGTATGGAAGTAGGCTTACATAGAAAACAAACACTTTCTCCTGAAAACTGAAAACCCTCTATTTAAGAAATTAAAAAAAACACTCACTGTAAGAATTCACTCTCACACCATTTACCTGACCCGCATAACATACCAAAATAACCCTCACATCCATCTCACCCTCACAGCACACCCATCTCAACCTCACAACACACCCATCTCACCCTCACAACACACCCATCTCACCCTCATAACACACCCATCTCACTCTCATAACATACCTACGACACTCTCACAAAAAATACCTTCATAACACACCTTCCTCAATCTCATAAAACAATACGCTCATAACATATCCATCTCACTCTCACAACATATCCAGCTCTCTGTCTCAACACACCCATCTCTCTCAGAACCACATCTCCCTCACAACAGGCACCCCACTCACCCTCACAATACACCCGGCTGTATACAATACACCCGCCTGTATACCCAGCTGAAACAGATTGGTTTGTTTCTGTGGCTTTCTGTTGTGACTTCATTGTATGAATGCAGAAGATATAATATTTATAGGGAATGCTATATTACATTCCGCTATATATCTGCATTCTGACAATCAATAGTGCACGCTATGGTATCATATATGTTCCTACAGCATGTCATAGTCCTATGATGCATTGGATCATATAGCATACATCATTACTGTCGTTCATGTTTTCAAAGGACAACACTGCATCACACCAATGTTGTCCTGACATAGCAGTTGTCCTGCGGGCAGTAGCAGACTCAAAGGAGAGAACAAATGTGTTCATTGAACAGTTGTTTCCACATGTCTGTGTTCAGTTTACGGCACAAATCACAAAGGTTGCTGAAGGTTTGGTTTGGTTTTTGGAGTTTTAGGTCCTGGCAACATCCAAGGGTGTATCGGGACTGGCACAGACTTATGACAGTGCACACTCATGGTAGCTGTACAGTTATTTTGTTTTTAACAATTGTTTTATTGAGGCTGTATTTATACTGTCCATAGCATATAAGCCTGGGTATTCAGGCTTGTTTTCAATGCTGGCCAGCTGCAGTGTCGGTGTTATCTTATCACACAGTAGCTGCTGATAAGTTATTTGATTGCCTGCATTTCAGCAGCAGATAGATAGTTGGTTGGTCTGGTTAGTAATCTATGTTAATTCTTTTGGTTTTTCTTGGCATATATGTGTGTAATTTTGTTCTACTCTTACTACTAGACTAGCCTACTCCTATTTACATATCATAGGCTTGTACATAGCTGTGTGGTGTGCTATCTGGCTACTTTTGGCATGGTGCTGCGCCACTGGGAAGTCAGGCCACCAGCACCATGACCCGATATCCCACCCAGTCACATTATCCTAACACTGAGCTAACCAGTCCTTTCCCTGTCCTATTAATCAGTGGTCTCCTGTAAAAATCGCGGAAATCAAGCTGTGGTTATTACACAGACAGTGAATTTCCATGAAAATGTGGATTTCCCCCCATAGGATTAGCACTGTTAAGGAATCGCGGAAAAAATCCAGAAGTTTCAACTGTCCTTGTTGTGACTGTGTTATCGCCCATGCCCAACACTTTGTTGGGTTTTATGTTCTCACAACATCTAATGTAATATAAAAACGGCACTCGAACTAACCATCTGTTCCGATATACGTCCTGATTGCTTGACATTTTGTTGAACATTAATCAGTAAATATAAAAAATCGCGCAAATCCGCGAAATCGGGGAGATCTTTCATCCCTGATTAATGACGAGCGCCTGGCTAGGAAGTGACAAGTATCAATTTTGTAAGTCATTGGTTTGACTCGACCGGGAGTCGAACTCTCGATGTCCTGCACGGGAAGCCTGCGCTCTGCTGATTCTGCCACTCTCCTGATCAGGTCGCTGATGGAGTGTAACAATTAGTCAATGCATAAACATTTCTTTGCATCACTTCATTGTCTTCCCGGTCCAGCTGCTATGTGAGGAGATTAGTCCTTTCAAGAGAGGCATTTCAACTGTATTAAACCTGCATAGTTTTATGAAAGCATAAACTGTTCAAAACCAACACATTTAGCTAGATTTGCGTTTACATATCCACCTTAGATACTGGTGCACTTACTAAGCATTTATTGCTGTGTAGAAGAGGACTTAAGCTAATCTAATAGAACCTGTTACTATTGAATCCTATGGTGTTTTTTGACAGTCAATTTAATAGAACCTGTCACTGCTGAAGCCTATGACATCAAAGTTGTGACAAGCATGCCAACATAGAATATCTCCTAAGGTAGCCATTTCAAAGGAAAGTTAATTTAAACTAAAGTAAAAGAAATTATGATCAATCTAACGTATTTAACAAATATTTGCGAAGGTAATCATTTGAAAGCAAAGTCAATTTAAATTAAAGTAACATAAATTATGAGGCTCAATATAATGTATTTTACAAATATCTGTTAAGGTAGCCATTTTACACTCAAAGCAAAGATACTTTAAAATAAAATAAAATAAAATTATAATGATCAATCTATAAAACCGAAGTGGGAGAAACTCAAAGCCATCCGACTAACTTTAACTTCTATAACGCCTCTCAATTGTTAAATGTGTCCCAGACTGATATCCTCTTATCCCAGTGTACACCAAGCCTTTCAGCTATACTGCAACAACAATTACAGTATACTGCAACAACAATTACAGTATACTGCAACAACAATTACAGCTTAAACCCCAATTTTAAAAAGTAAAACAGAACAAATACAATGGTAACTACTGTGGTTCATGCAACACGTCACTTCTGGGTTCCTCTCCATGTTGCCCAACCTGGTCCCCTGGGCCGTCCTTATAGGCCGATAGAGGAGTAGGAGAGGTATTGGGAACAGGGGAATTGTGTAGGTTGTGAGGTAGACTTAAAGGGCTTCAAATTGATGATTATTCAAAGTAGGCTCCCGGGAAGCTGCTTGTATATAACCCTTCTCTTTGATTAGTAATTCATGAGACTAAAGTGTTTCACTTATATATCATACAGAAATCCTATCCAGCAGTGTACAATACCCCCTGACCTACATCACTAAAGGCTGAATAATTAACCAGACTGGACGGCTGAATGCGTTGACCAGCCGCCTCCCGTTTTAGTAAGTCATGGGTTCGAAGCCCTGAGTTCGAATCTTGGCCGATTCAAACCAATGGCTTAAAAATGTATACTTGTCGCTACCTAGGTACAAGATTCACCCTGTACTGCTGCAGTAGGGGTGCAAACCAACCCTATGTAAAAGGTGGCGAAAATGCGGGTAAAAGAATTGAGGGCCCAATTTAATAATCTAAGAAGCAACAATTATTCTTTACATCTGTTTTATTATTTACCCGCTACCTTTGAGTTGAAAAATATAATATAATATCTAGTTTAATAAGATTTAAAAGTGAAATCGACGGCGTTCTGCGGCCGCCATCTTGTCTTTTTTGCATTCTCTCCCATTTCACCAACTCTGTGCTATATGCATAATATGGGTAGCCATTTGATACTGGAGCCACTGACTGGAGCCTCACTTCCATACTAACGCTATTTTCGCCCGTATTTATATAAGGCTGGTCTTCACCCGTGTACTACAAGTACCGGGTGAATCTTTTATCTAGTCGCTACCTAGCCTGGCGTTCGATATTTCTAGGATAGAACAAGGAACAGTGGAATGAGGAAGACCAATTGTATGCTATTGAAAGTTCCCCTGCTTATTTAACCAAGGTACCAACAAACAAACAAACATAGTCCCAGTTTCACCACAGTACCCCCCCCCCCCCCAACACACACACACACACATTATGGTGAAATCTTAAATAGCTCATACAGAATCGGTTGCTTCAAGTTATGCAAACCATGAACACAATCATATCCGATCGTGATAAATATTACAAATAAAGTTGTATTGGTGATGTTACTGTCCATTGAAATAAGGAATTAATAAGCAGGAATATTGAGCAGTAGCATTGCAACTATCATAACTATGAAAGTATTTGGCCATAGGGAGAAGAACATGAAACTCGCCTTCAGCAAATGATATACTTATAAGTCTTTTACAATGGTAGTACATCCCCATGGCTCGACTAAGTCCTACGGTAATATTGAGACTTTTGAGTGGCAGGTCCCACTTTATGGAATAGGCTCCAAGAGGATGTAAGAAATACATCGTCTCTCAAACATTGTTTAATCTGTACAGGAGACGCCACTGCTTAAGTTTGCTTTTTCTGGTAAATGGAATGTGTGCCTGTTCAACATCTTAAACCTGTAAATATGTCGCACTGTGTTTATTGTGGAGCACGTTAAAAAGGTTCATGCTTGACTGGCTAGGAGCATTAAGTCTACATTATTATTACCATTGTCATGGGGTGATGAACATGGGAAATAGTGAATCTAGAGCCACATTTCAACACACACTTCTTGCCATTCCGGGCCTAGCGTGCTAACCATTACACTACCTCGGCTCCCTGAGGCAATGACCCTGTCCACGCCTACTTGTCTATATATAGCTCCTTGCCTAAAAGGTGAGTGCAGAGTAGTAACCTCGTCCCCATAGAAGTATACGTCTTTTAAATGGTTTACCTCCATAATTCATGTAAATAGTTACAATTACATACACACAGACAATGAACTTACACATACATATACAGGGTAGGATCAACAGCCACACAACACATATCTTTATATGATTCTGGTCACAGTACCAGTGCCATGGGGGTGATGGAAATGGAAAACATATTGTGCCTAGAGCAGGATTCGAACCCATACTTCTTCCATTCTGGAGCTGTCATGTTAACCATTACAATACCCAGGCCCCCTGAGGCAATCACCCTATCCACATATACTTCTCTATGTGGTCCCTTGCCTGAGAGGTCAGTGCAGACTACTATATATACGATATATAATTAATCGCAGGCAGAGTGACTGAGCGTGGTCAGACGAGTAACCGCTTTTGCAGACAGGGGGTGACACAATCTGCCCAGCTGCATAATCGATGAACAATTAATAATAGATCAGGACAGTAGATCACTTTAGAATATAACAAGGAGTGAACGCTTCCGATAATTATACTTGTATAATGCTTATACATCACATGTAAATCACATTATTTCACAGCATGGGGATCAGTAGGAAATCGGCCCACTGCGAGCAGTGACATAGTTCCCCCATGTGGCGACCAACGGCTGCTCACCTTCCTGGGCTGGGTTGAGATGATGAGGAAGGTGTCGGTGCCCCGCTGGTGCAGGTAGGCGCTGCGGGTGGCGCCCCCTCCCGGCTCCAACTCGTACTCCCCCTGCAGGTGGTCGGCCGAGGTCTGCGTAATCTGGACTCGGCTGGAAAGAAAGAGGACAAATACAATTCAATATAAGGTTGATTTCGTTCTTCTTTAAAATTATATAATCAGCTGATTTTGAGCGGTGTTTTTGGAGGGTGGGGGGGGGGTAAAAATGGATAAGAAAAAATATTATATTTACATGTTTTATTCAAGTTTGTTTTATTTCAGTATATAAATATTGTTGTCTTTGTATGCAACTATCTGTTTTTATATAAATAGTTAGATACACATTCTCAAGGTAGATATACATTTTAGCATAGACTACATTTTCTGTCTACTGGACTGACCCAAAAGTAGGGAGCCCCATACTACGCATACAACGCCCTTTAGTGTATAAAGGGCGCTATTTATTCTCCATCTGCCTCCATCTCCATTTACCCCCCCCCCCCCCGAAAAACCCCATATATGTTATGCTAGTTAATTCGATGAAAGCATAACCTGTTCGAAACCAAAGCACTTGCCTAGATTTTATATTATATACACAACACAAACAGTGGCGCATTTAGTAAGTGTCACATAAAAGGAATATTAAGTCAATGTAATACAACTCATCTCTATTGTAAACCTACGATGTCTGGCATTTGGGTGTATAGACACCATTTCCTTTGCGTATTTACACTTTAAATATCTTCAAAGTTAGCCGTTTTGAAGGTATTCCGAAGTAAAGGAAAGCAGATTATTATAATGATCAACCTAGCAGATGGTATGTAGGTATTGCAATACACGGTATGCAGGTATTGCAATACCTTAGGGAGTTTGATGCCCCTGCCCTGCAGAGTTGTAAACCACTGCCTTGTGGTACAGGTTCTTGACAGAACCGAAGGCTAAGGGAGCAAACCCTAAACAGAAAACCATGTCACTGTGGCAGCATTAAGGGCGGTTGATGTATGGAACTCCCAACATCTCCCGACCAGCCACTGCAGGGACAAATAGTTTTGCGCCTGTCTTGACATGTTCTTGCCGGTGTGAAACCTCTATTTGCTCCCCGAGAGAGTGCCGCTGGTAACTTGCAAAAGCCAGCAGCACTTCAACACTTTTGCAGGCAGCTTTCATGAAATGTAAAACCGCACAAAACCATCAAGAGAAACCTGAAGCTGAGAGACATTAAGACCGACTCATGGACATCACTCTCACAGCAGAGAGCTAAATGGAGAGCAGCAGTCAATTAATGAAAGCAGTCTTTGTCGCATCGTGACCAAAAGCATGATGATGATGATGATGATGATGATGAACCTAGCAGATTTATCTTTAAAATATGGTAGAAACTTGAAACCATCGGACCATGAAAGTTTTAGGCTGATCATGACAATATGCTTTAATTTACTTTCAAGTAGTATTAATTTTACCGGCTTAATTTGGAGATATTTAAAAGGAAAACATACACATTTAATTTCGGCATGCACACAGAAATTCACACATATTTTGCAACATAGCAGCCTAGGCAATGAGGGCTGAACTGCAGTCAATCTTTAATAAGTGCTGCAGTATCTAGATTGCATATGTAAATTAGAAATGTTTGGTTTCAGACAATCTCAAGCTGTCATCGTATTATGCAGCTTTAACAACAACTCAACCATCAAGTCTGACATGGCTTAGCCATTGATCCAGTCACAGGCAAAGGTCTGGGGTTTGTCATTACACATCCGCGCCAAAATCACTTTCAGCCCCCTACCTCCTCCCCCCCCACCTTCCTCTCCCCCTCCCCTCCTTCCCCTCCCCAACCCCTTTCCCACAACACACTCCCCATAACCCTTCACAGGATATGACGTGCCCTCAAGCCAGTAGGACGACCATGTCACACGACCATCAGAGGCCCTCGCGTGCCCAGATGTTGACCTAGTTACGATAACGAGGCAGACCGGAAGTAGGAGCCGCGTGAATCAAGATGGCCGCGGTGAGGGGGCTTCCGGTGGCCGGGTCATTGCGGGGGTCGTGTATTTCCCTGTGTGGATTGACCTGGTGGCGGTTTATTGAACTACTCCCCTCCAATCTTGACCTGGCCCGCCCAAGTTGACAATTTGCAAGCATTCACAATATACGAGGGTTATTTTATTCCGCGGAGCATGCGCACTCAGCTGAAACTCGGGTTGGAGGTCAACTCTGGAAGCTACTGCTAATTTCGTACGGAGTTACTGGTTAATGTCCTGATTATTTAACCCTGCTACATGTGAATAATAAAAGCATTACTGCAATAAGAAAGTGACCATCAGTGCTTGATATTGCTCTGATTTCTTTAGTAGAAATATCAATAGGTAGCAACTCGCAACTAAAGCAGTAACTTTAGACAAAAACAAGTATTGACTCTATATAGGCATATATCCAGCTCACAACAGAATTATCTAGCTTCAGCATTTTTAGGTCTACATGAAGAAAATGTTTATTTTGTCGACAAGAAATTGCTTCAGAAGCTTGGATGCAATAACTTGAGGACCCTACAGATTCTCTAATATTGCTATGAAGTATAATACATAATGAGAATGTTACTAACATTAAAATAACAGAGATATGTTACCAGCAAAGTAACTATTGCTCAAGACCTGAATCTAGACTTTTTTTAGATTTAAATCCAGGTGACCAATGTGTTGATATTAAATTGGTACACCGCAATGTTTGGGTTTTGAACAGTTATAAGTACATTATGGCAATGTCGGGCAGTTCCCACACTGCACAGTGCAACCAGAGCACATAGTCAAACAGGGGTGGGAAGGCGGTGTTGGTGTTAAAGTTTAATTAGATTAACCCACATAAATCGAACGCTAATAATAGACTTGACTTTATGACACACATTATTTTAAAAGGGCCCCCGACACATACCTTTAATTATCCTCATTAACGCCTACACTTATTTATCATCACTTCCACCGACCCACATACAAGTTACGACCCAGACCTCCCACCCCACAGCACCACCGGTCGGACCCCAACCCAACTGACACCTCATAACTGACACGTAACACCCCCAACTCACACCCCACAACCCACACCTCACAACTCACCCCCCAAAACTCACCCCCCACAACTCACACCCCACAACACCCAACTCACACCCCACAACTCACCCCACAACTCACACCCCACAACTCACCCCCCACAACTCACACCCCACAACTCACCCCACAACTCACACCCCACAACTCACACCCCACACCTCACACCCCACAACTCACACCCCACAACTCACACCCCACAGGCACCCACGGTCGACCCCCACCCAACACTCACCCCACAAACTCACCCCACACACTCAACCAACAACCTCACCACACCACCCCTCACACCCACAAATCAACCCCACAACTCACACCCACAGCACCAACGGTCGACCCCCACCACCCCACACCCACAACTCACAACCAAAAACTCACCCCCACAAATCACCATCCCACAACTCACCCCCCAAAACTCACACCCCAACTCATCCCCCCAAAACTCACACCCACACTCACACCCACAACTCACACCCCGTAACTCACAACCCCACACCTCACACCCCACACCTCACACCTCACACCCCACAGCACCACCGGTCGGTACCCCACCCAACTCACCACCCACATATCACACCCCACAACTCACCCCCACAAACTCACACACAAAAACTCAACAACCCCTATAACCCACCCCCCCCCAAACTGACACCCCACAAATGACACCCACACCTCACATCCCACAACTCACCACCCATAACTCACGACCCACCAAATCAACACCCAAAAACATCCAAAACTCACACCCACAACTCACACCCCACAACTCACCCCCCACCCCCCCCTACAACTCACACCCCTCAATATATAATACTCACCACTCCACACAACTCACCCCCAAAACTCACCCCCCAAAACTCACACCCACAACTCACACCCCACAACTCACCCCCCAAAACTCACACCCCAATCAACTCACACCCTAAGAACTTCCATCCAAACTCCTACTATATTGTCTCACAGCGCACACCCCAGAACTCACACCTCACAACTTACTACTCACACCCCACAACTCAAACCCCACAACTCACACCCCACAACTCACACCTCAAAACTCACACCCCACAACTTACACCCCACAACTCACACCCCACAACTCACACCCCACAACTCACACCTCAATACTCACACCCTAAGAACTTCCATCCAAACTCCTACTATATTGTCAACCGCACAACTCACACCCCACAACTCACACCCCATAACTCACACCCCACAACTCACACCCCACAACTCACACCTCAAAACTCAGACCCCACAACTTACACCCCACAACTCACACCCCACAACTCACACCCCACAACTCACACCTCAAAACTCAGACCCCACAACTTACACCCCACAACTCACACCCCACAGCTCACACCTCAAAACTCAGACCCCACAACTTACACCCCACAACTCACACCCCACAGCTCACACCCCACAACTCACACCCCACAACTCACACCCCACAACTCACACCTCAAAACTCACACCCTAAGAACTTCCATCCAAACTCCTACTATATTGTCAACCGCACAACTCACGTCCTCACCCCCGGACGCGGTGGTCGAATCGATAGAGTGCAGGCTTCTCACGAGAAAGGTCGAGAGACCGAATCCCGGCTGAGTCAAAGCAATGACTACTAAAATTGATACTACTTGCTACCTAGCCTTGTGCTCAGCATTAACAGTATATGACAAGGACTGGCTAGATCAGTGTCACGATAATGTGACGGAGTGGGAAATCAGGTCATGGTGCCAGTGGTCTGGTCTTCCACTGGGAAAGCACTATAACGTTGACATGAGTGTGCGCACTGTCAAAAAACAGTGCCTATCCTGATATGACCTTAGATGTTGCCAGGACGTAAACACCCAGACAGACAAACAAAATTGGACAGAAATGCATGGGAAAGGTGTCTTGTTTATATTCCCATAATTCCATTATATAGCACCTATATATGATGTATAAAGCATTTATCTCAGTATTATTAGGAATGGTGCCCAGTCTGTTATCTGCCTAGTGTGTGATCAATTCACTGCAAGAAAAGATCAATTGAGTGTGGTCTTCTATAGGAATTTGTCATGTAGGGTGTATACAATTCATGAGAAGAAAGTGTCAGTTTTCAATATATATCTGCTAACAGGCGGTGGCCGTGGCTAGCTAACTATGTAAGGAAAGTGAGTGCGATTGTTTTCTATCTAGGCAATGTAATTAGTTCCACTTGGGGTTTATTTAGGGGTAGGCGATTTGTGTTTATCCTGAAAATACCTTCTGCCCTGATTAACTATTTCTATCTCTCTCAATTGGGTGGGGAAGCTTTTTTTATTTGTTGGGATGCGATTTTATGACATTAATTTTTTAACACGTTTCTACCTGTTGGCGACAATAGATCTCTGGCCTAAGAAAACGGGACCAGTCGTCCTCTCAATTCTCAACCAGACACGATGAACTCTGTCATACAGTGGTGCCGGTGATATTGAATCCCAGTTGTGCAACACTATGCAACCCTTGGGAATGCACCCTCTCACATATCGATCCCGGTTCTGATGTGGACTGAAATGTTACTAGGACATGAACCCCCAATCGCACTCACTTTCCTTCCATTTTCTACAGTTAGCTAGGCATGGCCACCCACTGTTAGCAGATAACTATCGAAAACTGATGCTTTCTTATGAATTTTCTACACCCTAGATGACAATTTCCTATAGAAGATGACTTTCAATTCATCCTTTCTTGCAGTGAATTGATCACGCACCAGACGGCAATTTCCGATAGCAGACGACACCTAAGCCTTTCACTCTCTTGGGATGCCTTGCCCTCAAATCAGATGCTAAATTGGCGGCAGCAGACGACCATCTAAAATCGACATTTTCTTGCAGTAAATGTGTATAGGTTACATATTGGGGGTTACTAGGGCAGAGTGTGTAGCAAGCAGCTCCGACCGCGCATGCGCATGTGCACGCGCACGCTACACGGCGAGAGCGGGATTTTGTTGTTTGTTTTGTCACGTGAGGGTTTCTTTTTTTGTGGTTGCATGGCACACATCTGTTCAGCTTAGCTCACCTCCCCTGACATCCCGTCACAAATAAACCTCTGTGCGTGTGAGCAGCTCGTAATGAACTCACATTGGGACCAACGAGACTACTCATTCACCAAAAGGGAGAGGATCACGTAAAGCTGTTTGTTTCTTGGGGTTTATGTTCTAGCAACACCTATGGTCATATCAGGACGGGTACCGACTTGTGACAGTACACACTCATAGCAACCTTATAGTGCTTGCCCCACTGGGAGATCATGAAATCGGCATCACGGCCCGATATCCCAATCAGTCACATTATTCTGATACTGAGCTAACCAGCCCTTGCCGTAACCTAGTAGTATTGCCGAGTGCCAGGTTAGGTAGTGACAAGTATCAATTTTGTAAGTCATTGGTTTGACTCAATCGGGATTTGAGACTTCCGACCTTCCACACAGGAAGCCTGCGCTTGTACCGATAGACTACATCACGGTTCCAGCGGCGCGGTGCATTGTGGGATGGGTCAGAGCAAAACAACCCCCCCAAAAGCACATGGCACATGCTAATACACTGGGTGCAGCTATGAAATGTGCTAGTTTCAGCTCATCTCAGCTCTTGTTTGAAACATAGAATACCAACTAAAAAAATATATATAATAAATTAAGATATTAATCTTTTATCCAGCATTGCATTTACATCAATATAATCAGCACATCTTATGCCATGTGCATTTAGATTTAGAAAGATCTAGGCACTCAGACTAGTGTTAGAGCCATAGCCAGAGTACTCAATGCATTGTCAATGGCAGTGAGCAATCTCCATACAGAAAAAGTAAAATATTGATAAAACCACACGACCTAGGCACAACCCGCTTGGAACACATATAGAAAGCATGTTTAACAAAAAGATTATATTAGATTCATAAGGTTAGGGTTTGGGATTTCTATTAATTTTGAATAAAACTGACATTTTTCAATGCGCATATGGGCAAAGTCAATGGCCGTACGCCTTTGCTTTGCTCCCACGGCCGTTTTCAGCGCATGCGCAGTCAGAACCGTGATGTAGTCTATTAGAGCACCACTTGCGGTTCACATAAAGCGCACTCACTGCCGGCTTGTAAGCACATTGTTGTCACAAGGTATGACAACACAAGTGTAAACTACTCAGTCTCCACCATGTTTGTTTGTTGGAGTTTAACGTCCTGGCAAGAAGCTTTTAACACAATGAGTCAGTTTCTTTTTTGTTATTATCACATTCGTGAATTAAAGTCATATAGCCCAATGGTTTTGCAATTTTCTTAAATAAATACATCACATGGATCATTCTACTTTACTTTACTTTACTTTACTTTGAAATAACCTTTATTTCAGATGTCTAACTTTGGTGATATCTGAAGTGGAAAGATATCAAATTAATGTTGGCAAGCACGTCAACATTCTCACACTACAGGCTTTAGCAATAAGAGGTTCTATTAAAGCGGTTTAATGCCCCCTTCTATCCAGCAACACATGCTTAATAATGCCTGGTACACATCTACCGTATAGGATTCGCGCACTAAAACTCACGACTCCACCCAACCCGCTGAAAACTGAAAACGGGCCGATTCATTTTTCGAATCGCGAATCGCAATCATAATCGGCCAGTTTTAGCCCTAAAACTGAGGTTTTATGCGCGAATCGCAATCGCTAGGTGTGCGCGGGGAGCGCACACCTAGCGATTTTTGTGTGCGAAACGGGCAGTTTTAGATCGTATACGGTAGGTGGGTGCGCACGAATGGTAGGTGTGTACTAGGCATAAGGGAACCAGTATCTAAGTTGGATATGTAGGATCAAATCCAGGTCAGTGAACATTTGATGTTTTCATCGGATTATGCAGCTTTAAGCGGGGGGAAATTTTCAACCACCCATAATTGGTGTTGCTCATTCCACTGTTCCTTGCCCTGTCTTAGTAATGCTGATTACCAGGCTAGTTAATGAAAAGTATAACTTTTTCAGTTATTGCTTTGATTCGCCCAGGGTTTGAACTCACGGTTCAAATCCCACTCCTTACTACATAGGAAGTGGGTGCCCCACATATTTGGCCATTCAGTTGTGAAGCTCTTTATCTCTCTCTCTTACAAAATTGATACTTGTCACCGTCTTACCTGGTGCCCGGCGTTACTAGAACCTAGCAAGAACTGGCTGGTTCAGTATTAGGATAATATTACAGACTGAGATATCAGAGGAAACCCGATATCCGATATCTTATTTGAGATATTCGAAGTGCAAACATGCAAAATTAATGTTCACAAGCGATTCAAAACTCTGACATCATAGGCTTCTGCTGTAACAAGTTTGATTAAATTGCATCCGTATCCACTTCTATGTGGCAACAAATGCTTTATAAGTGCATCTGTATCTAAGTTAGATAAAGTAAGATCTCGCTAATTGTTTTAGTTTTGACAATTTTATGTTTTCATCGGACTATGCAGCTTTAATATTGGCAATCAGATGAGAATCGGAGACTCCAAAGTGAGGATGGTCGTGACTCGTTTTGCTGTCACTGTGTCAGTAGGTCAGGTCGCGTCGGGTGTGACTTTGTTCCGCTGTGGGTAGCTCATGTCTTCTCGCGTCTTCTCGCGCTGGGCGTGACTTCAGCACGCTAGATCGTGAGCGACTCCATCTTAATGTTACATAGTCCGATGGTTTAGAATGTCTGCCATTTTCTCAGATGAATAGCCCTACATCAGATTGATGGTAGTAATCTATCTTTAATAAATTTTAGAGTCTACCGATTGGGCCACTGCCAGGCTCGGTTTAAGGTGTTTGCGGTGAGGACCCTGGGTTACTCATATGTGGCAGAATGGCGATGATGACAACCAACCCTTAATGGGACGCCCGTGGAAGGGAGTTAGCTGTGTGACGTGATGAATCCCTTCCTGGCAGAGATCAAACAAAACTACTCTGCTTCAGCCATTTGATCTTATCCAGGGATGCAATGTGAGCTCGGAGGGTGAAGGAGAAAAAAGCGGAAATCGACGGTTAGGGGGCGATAATATGGTCAGAACAAGGATAGTGGAACGCTCTGCAAGGATAGTCTCCACTGACTCAATAAAGGAATGGAGCTAGCATAATGCTAGGTTGGTTGGTTGTTGGAGTTCTACAACCAGGCAACATTTAAGGTCATATCAGGACGGGTACCGAATTGTGACAGTGCGCATTCATGGCAAGTTTATATTGCTTCCCGACTGAGAGACCACACCGTCAGCACCATGACCTGATATATCCCACTCAGTCACATATTCCTGACACCTAGCCAACCAGTCCTTGTCCTATCCTAATACTGCTGAGCGCCTGGCTAGGAAGTGACAAGTATCAATTTTTAAGTCATCATAGAGCTAGGAGAATACTGGATGAAACCTGACTTCTGGCATTTTCCCACGATTCCCTGAGAGTGCTTCGTCTATGATAGTATGAGACAATTTCTACGGTTTCATGGAAATCTATCCCCACTTAGTACGGAGAAGGCCCTACACAGGTCACACACCAACCTAACACAAGCCATCACTTATAGAGCTTGAGACAGGGTTAAATGTTTCAAGTGTTCCTGAAATTTTGTGTTGATATTATGTAGTATATGGACAAAATACATAAAACTGGATCGCTTATTTATCTGGCTGTTAGTGTTACATCCTAACAAATGTTGACGCAACCCAAATCGCAGTTTTACCCAAAATCGCGGAAATATGGAAAATTGCAGACATCTTTCATTCTTGCTTATCGATATCATAATATACCTCTGTGTATCGGACAGGAAGGCTTCACTTCTTCCAAAACTGTTAGGATTGCCAACAAAAGATGGAGGGTGAGTGGGGGAAAACGACTGATATCCCAGCAGCTTGTGTGGTTCGTGCCAGTCTGTAGGCTTTCACATAATATCGAACGGTGGCGAAATGCCTTATATGGAATTGCTTATCAAGAAAACGGTCACGTGACCATGGGTGACCGAATATGAGCAAGGGTATTTATAACTTGAAATGGTATTCGATTGGTTGGTTAGTTGTTGGAGTTTTTCGTCCCGGCAACATCTAAGGTCATATCAGGACGGGGAAATGGTATTCGTCCCAGCCTCTGCGAATCATGTATGTTGGTGCAAACATGTACAATCTATAAACAATATATATACTTGATAAATGAAGAACATCTATTGAATTAATTGGTCGCTGCAACCCTGGTCGCCTCTTATCTACTTATTCCCTTCTCAGCTGATATTGGTAAATAAATGTGCGAGCTGCAAAGTGGGGATACACGGGACCGGGGGACGAATTGTGTTTGAGCGCCGCGCCCCCTGTCGGGCTCGGCACGAAGCTCTCTATATGGAGAGGCGGCCAGTGGCGGGGTTTCATATCGGGGCCGCATTCTGTACACGCGCCGGGGCGGTGGGGGCCGACACTTATATTAGTTCTGTAATCAGACCTGTAAGCCTCCCTGTAGCACCGACACACACACTGCACGACGCGCTGTGGAACACGCACACAGCGCCACACACGGGACGCCACACGCGGCGCGTCACACGGCGCCACAGAGCGCAACACACCACTCCATACACAGCATTACACATCGCGCCAAACGGGACGCCACACAGAGCGACACACAGCGCGCCACACACCGCTAAATAAACAGCGCCATACCCCGTCCAATACACCGCGCCACACCCCGCGCAATACACCGCGCCACACCCCGCCCAATACACCGCGCCAAACACCGCGCAATACACCTCGCCAGACACGATGCAACACACTGTGCCACATGCACTATGACACACAGCACAAGACACCACCACACACAACACACGTCCAGTATCACAGACAGCACTACATACACCACCAAGCCCAATAACACAACATTGCATCATCATCACCACCACCACACACAACAGATATTCAGCATCACACACATCACCACATACACCACTAAGTCCAATACCACACACAAATGATATGACCTTAGATGTTGCAAATACGTAAAACAACGAACGAACAAACAGACTACACACATCACACATTGCGTCACCACCACCACCACTATATACCACCACACACAGCACACATTCAATGTGACATACTAAATATTAAACAATCCTCGCCAGGAATATGTGCTTCGTTGCCGAGAGGCAACCTCCAGTATTGTGTCAGTCCTGGTACGATTAACACCAGCACCACCAGCACCACCAGCAGAACCAACACCAGCAGAGCCACGACCAGAACCACCAGAACCACCAGAACCACCAGCAGAGAACCACCATCTTAAAAAAGTTGCATCATTAGTTCTATGCAATCAACCCTCCCACCCCGTATCCCCCCCCCCACCACCCCCCCCCACACACACCCACACACTTCACGGGCCTGCTCATTGAACCAACCCCAGGGGATCAATAATGACCGGTCCGATAGATAATAGATAATCCCCCTCCCCACCGCCTACAATAATGACCGCTCCCATAGATAATAGATAATCCCCGCCCCCGCCCCCCCCCCCACACACCACCTACAATAATGACTACTCCAATAGATAATAGATAGTTTCCCAGGTGGTGTCCGGAGGCATAGCGCCACAGCCGTTACTATGGCAACGTGGGGACAGTGATTAGATGGGGCGCATGGGCAGCAAACTGCGACATGAGCATGCGCAGAGTGTTCTTGTCAGCACACACGAGCGGTGCTAAGTGATAAAAAGAGCTTGGTTGTCTCCATCATCACATAGCATAGCTTAAGCATATTTAATTATAATATGCTGGTTTTAAACTTCTGCCACTTGTTTGTAGATAAAATATTAGTTTGCTCCTTATAACTGATGTTACATTAGTTTGATTTAAGTTTTATATTAAATGGCTAACTTTAACGATATTTTAATGGAAAATATTGTATCCATTTGAATACCTCATTTTTCAGCACTGAAGCACTGGTCTTCCAGCCATGCATGGTTACATTTACTTACACAATTCCTTTGTTGATGAAGATGACAAATGTTAGTAATGTGGTGGTATATGAGAATGAGGACAGTGTGGGAGATATATTAGATGCCTTGCTATATTTTCTCTCATCCATTATATTTAATAGATTTGCTTCATCTCCTCTCAAACTGGTGATAATGGTTGTTGTTGTTGGAGATTTACCTCCTGGCATCATCTAAGGTCATATCAGGACGGGTACCGGCTTGTGACAATGCATACTCATGGCTACTTTATAGTGCTGCCCCACTGGGAGACCAGGCTGCCAGCACCATGACCTGATATCCCACACAAGTCACATTATCCTGACACTGAGCTAACTGCTAATTGTTAAGTCATTCGACAGGCGTAGGCCAGGGTTCAATCCTGGGGGTTCTAATCTAACGACCCACCGAAGCGGCAGATGGACGCTCAACTCATCGGCCATCCCATGAGGAGGATCTGAGGTGGGGGGGGGGGGGTGCATGGAAACAATGCAAAGTTAAAATGCCAAAATGCTGGACATAGGTTATTTTGACTGAATGTTCGAGTGTAGCAACATACATAGGTTATGTTGACTGAATGTTCGAGTGTAGCAACATACATAGGTTATGTTGACTGAATGTTCGAGTGTTGCAACATACATAGGTTATGTTGACTGAATGTTCGAGTGTAGCAACATACATAGGTTATGTTGACTGAATGTTTGTGTGTAGCAACATACATAGGTTATTTTGACTGAATGTTCGAGTGTAGCAACATACATAGGTTATGTTGACTGAATGTTTGTGTGTAGCAACATACATAGGTTATGTTGACTGAATGTTCGAGTGTAGCAACATACATAGGTTATGTTGACTGAATGTTTGTGTGTAGCAACATACATAGGTTATTTTGACTGAATGTTCGAGTGTAGCAACATACATAGGTTATGTTGACTGAATGTTTGTGTGTAGCAACATACATAGGTTATGTTGACTGAATGTTCGAGTGTAGCAACATACATAGGTTATGTTGACTGAATGTTTGTGTGTAGCAACATACATAGGTTATTTTGACTGAATGTTCGAGTGTAGCAACATACATAGGTTATGTTGACTGAATGTTTGTGTGTAGCAACATACATAGGTTATGTTGACTGAATGTTCGAGTGTAGCAACATACATAGGTTATGTTGACTGAATCTTCGAGTGTAGCAACATACATAGGTTATCTTGACTGAATCTTCGAGTGTAGCAACATACATAGGTTCTGTTGACTGAGTCTTCGAGTGTAGCAACATACATAGGTTATATTGACTGAATTCAACAAATAAGGTTTTTGATGAATGTTGAAGCCATATACATAGGTTATGTGACTGAATGTTTGAGTGTAGCAACATACATAGGTTATGTTGACTGAATGTTCAAGTGTAGCAACTACATAGGTTATGTTGCTGAATGTTCGAGTGTAGCAAAATAATAGGTTATTTTGATGAATGTTTGAGTGTAGCAAATACATAGGTTATGTGACTGAATGTTCGAGTGTAGCAACATACATAGGCTATGTTGACTGAATGTTCAGTGTAGCACATACATAGGTTATGTTGACTGAAAGTTCAAGTGTAGCAACATACATAGGTTATGTTGACTGAATGTTCAAGTGTAGCAACATACATAGGTTATGTTGACTGAATGTTCGAGTGTAGCAACATACATAGGTTATGTTGACTGAATGTTCGAGTGTAGCAACATACATAGGTTATGTTGACTGAATGTTCGAGTGTAGCAACATACATAGGCTATGTTGACTGAATGTTTGAGTGTAGCAACATACATAGGTTATGTTGACTGAATGTTCAAGTGTAGCAACATACATAGGTTATGTTGACTGAATGTAAAATGAATGTTTGGTGTAGCAACATACATAGGTTATTTTGACTGAATGTTCGAGTGTAGCAACATACATAGGTTATGTTGACTGAATGTTTGTGTGTAGCAACATACATAGGTTATGTTGACTGAATGTTCGAGTGTAGCAACATACATAGGTTATGTTGACTGAATGTTTGTGTGTAGCAACATACATAGGTTATTTTGACTGAATGTTCGAGTGTAGCAACATACATAGGTTATGTTGACTGAATGTTTGTGTGTAGCAACATACATAGGTTATGTTGACTGAATGTTCGAGTGTAGCAACATACATAGGTTATGTTGACTGAATGTTTGTGTGTAGCAACATACATAGGTTATTTTGACTGAATGTTCGAGTGTAGCAACATACATAGGTTATGTTGACTGAATGTTTGTGTGTAGCAACATACATAGGTTATGTTGACTGAATGTTCGAGTGTAGCAACATACATAGGTTATGTTGACTGAATCTTCGAGTGTAGCAACATACATAGGTTATCTTGACTGAATCTTCGAGTGTAGCAACATACATAGGTTCTGTTGACTGAGTCTTCGAGTGTAGCAACATACATAGGTTATATTGACTGAATGTTCGAGTGTAGCAACATACATAGGTTATGTTGACTGAATGTTCGAGTGTAGCCATATACATAGGTTATGTTGACTGAATGTTTGAGTGTAGCAACATACATAGGTTATGTTGACTGAATGTTCAAGTGTAGCAACATACATAGGTTATGTTGACTGAATGTTCGAGTGTAGCCAAATAATAGGTTATTTTGACTGAATGTTTGAGTGTAGCAACATACATAGGTTATGTTGACTGAATGTTCGAGTGTAGCAACATACATAGGCTATGTTGACTGAATGTTCAAGTGTAGCAACATACATAGGTTATGTTGACTGAAAGTTCAAGTGTAGCAACATACATAGGTTATGTTGACTGAATGTTCAAGTGTAGCAACATACATAGGTTATGTTGACTGAATGTTTGAGTGTAGCAACATACATAGGTTATGTTGACTGAATGTTCGAGTGTAGCAGCATACATAGGTTATGTTGACTGAATGTTCGAGTGTAGCAACATACATAGGCTATGTTGACTGAATGTTTGAGTGTAGCAACATACATAGGTTATGTTGACTGAATGGAGTGTAGCAACATACATAGGTTATGTTGACTGAATGTTCGAGTGTAGCAACATACATAGGCTATGTTGACTGAATGTTTGAGTGTAGCAACATACATAGGTTATGTTGACTGAATGTTCAAGTGTAGCAACATACATAGGTTATGTTGACTGAATGTTCGAGTGTAGCAACATACATAGGTTATGTTGACTGAATGTTCGAGTGTAGCAGCATACATAGGTTATGTTGACTGAATGTTCGAGTGTAGCAGAATACCATGGGAGCACCAAGTTGCAATAAACCTGAAAGGAGTCACCAATATCTATCTAACTTGGGTAAGTAGAATCAAATCTAAGTAAGTGGGTTGGCGAAATTAGATGTTTACATCGGGTTATGCAGCTTTAAGTAATTCTTTCCCGTAATGAGATAAACATAGATGGAGTCACAAATGACGTCACACACAAGTGTAGACATTCGAATGGCTATTTTGTCAGACTAAATCTATAGTTACCACAAGGATCTACTTGAGTAAAGCTGCCCACGAATGACGTCACACGCTGGGATATCCTCAAATGAGCAGTGGGTCAGACTAACCGCCTAAACAGTCTATATTTAGCACGTTGGGGTGATTACGACAAGCCCTATTGTATTGCCTGAAGAGATACCCATCGAAGAGGCCATCGGGACTTAAACCCCATATTAGGATAATGAAGCATTACTAAAGTGTGTTGGTTTTTAACAAACTTGACATTATATCATCAGTAGAAACTGAAACTATCATATGCTGTTTGTTTGTTGGGAATTTACCTCCTGGCAACTTCTAAGGTCGTATCAGCATGTGGCCAGACATGGAGAAAGATGGAGATAGAGAGACAACAGACAAAGAGAGACACAGACACAAGAGATGATGGGGATTTAAGCTGACGTTCACGAGATGAATAGATAAGAAGGAATGTGACAGCAGGAGGAGGCGGCCTGGAAAGAAAAGTCGCCGGAAACGGCAGAAACAATTATCAACGCCCTTTGGGACTGACGTAGCTGTTGTAGCAGGGACAGGCTACCAGAGAGGAGACGGAGAAAAAGATGCACACGGTGGCGACACCTGACGGCAGCAGCTGCACTAAGGCTGACATAGTTCAGGGGTGTAGGGGTGTAGGGGAGAAGGGGGAGGGGGGGGGGAGATGGGGAGGAGGGAGAGGCATGGATGGTGATTGAAAAGTAGTGGAGGGAGGAGGAGGTGGACGTGAAGGAGAAGGAGAAGAAGGAGGATGGGGAGAGAAGAAGATGGATGAGGTGGATGAGGTGGATGACTAGAAGAGGACGAGGAGGAGACGAAGGATGGACAGATGAGATGGAGGAGGTGGAGAAGGTGGGGGAAGTTGAGGAGGTGGAGAAGGATGTAGAGAGGAGAAGATGGGGGAGGTGGAGGAAGTGGATGAGTAGAAGAAGGATGGAGAGAGGAGAAGATGGAGGAGGTAGAGGTGGTGGAGGAAGATGAGGAAAGTGAGTAGAAGATGGAGGAGGTGGAGGTGGTGGATGAGGAGAAGAGAACGATGAGTAGAAGAAGGATAGAGAGAAGAGAAGATGGAGGAGGTGGAGGAGGTGGAGGAAGATGGAGGAGGTGGGGAAGGATGTAGAGGAGAAGATGGAGGAGGTGGAGGAGGTGGAGGAGAAGGATGGAGAAGAGAAGATGGAGTAGGTGGAGGTGGTGGATGAGGAGAAGAGAACGATGAGTAGAAGAAGGATGGAGAGAAGAGAAACTGGAGGAGGTGGAGGTGGTGGAGAAGTAGAAGAGGATGAGGATGAGGAGAAGGACTACAAAGGTGATGAGGGGGTGGAGGTAGGGGTGGATGAGGAGGAGGAATAACAGGAACAGGTGATGGTGAAGGTGGAGGTGGGTGGAGAGGAGGGCGATAATGAACTTCTCGTTAAGCATCTCAATGTTGTATAGAATGGTTGGTAAATCTGCTCAGTCCGATGAAAGGGTCACATTTTCTAAATCAACACAATTAGCAGGATATTATCCTCTACACCATGTATATCCTACATGAATCCTGGTGTACGTCTTAGATACTTGGTAGTGCATAAAAGGTGATATTATGTCATTTTGACATGAATGGCTAAAGTAATTTTGAATGTTTTCACTACAAATATCTCCCAATACTACATCTCCTAAAATCAAGAATATTTAACATCAATAGAAACCTGCGACCTCAGTTCAGTATTATCAGATGTTTTACAGTTTTCTCTTAGTTCTCATGCTGTGAGAAGGTGCAGATAGCTAAACTATGATGTGTATGTGAGGTGGGGGTAGTCTGAGCTATCTGTTGTCAGGCACCTGCAGTTGTCATTATGATGTCCCAAGTGAGCATACATTCACAGCCGTCCCAACCAGTCTCCCCAGACAAAGTACCACCCTCACCCACTCAGGTATCTAGATATATTATAAATATATATGTACGTATTGTTGTTTTACGTACTAGCAACATCAAATGTCATATCAGGAAGGGTACGGACCTGGACAAAACACACTCATAGTGACCTTATAGTGTTGCCCCACTGGGAGACCAGGCCGCCATCACCATGCCTCGATGGCCCACACGGTCACCATATCCTGATACTGTGGTAGCCAGTCCTTGCCCTATCCTATTAATGCTAAGTATCAGCAGAGAGCGTGTATATAGATGAGAGGAACAACTCTCATACTGGCCCATGTAACAGCTGTCGACTGTGGCGCTCCAAGTGGTGGTTGTTGAACAGTTTATGACAGCTGGCAAACTCAAGGCTATTTGTCAATGGTCGTGTGCAATCTTGCTACAGAAAAAGTGAAATATCTCTAAAACCACACCACCTAGAAGCAAATCACATGGTACACATATAGAAAACATGTTTACCGAAAGGATTATATTAAATGTATAAGGTTACAGTTCTGGATTTCTATTAATTTTGAATGAAATAACCGTTTTGCAATGCACGTACGGCAAACTCAACGCATTGTCAATGGTTGTGTGCAATCTTCCTACAGAAAAAGTGAAATATCTCTAAAACTACACCAAATAGAAACAAGCCGCTTGGTACACATATAGAAAACATGTTTACCAACAAGATTATATTGAATTTATAAGGTTAAGGTTCTGGATTTTTATTAATCTTTAAAGAAAATTAATGTTTTGCACTTCGCGTACCGGCAAACACAAGGCTTGTTCAACAATAACCGCCAGGAGCGCCACTGTAGCCTGTGTTACTTATTTTACCGGGAGTTGTCCCTCTCATCTATATACACGCTCTCTGGTATCAGACTAGCAACAAGTATCGATGTTGAAAGTACTTGGTTTGACTCAGCCACATTTCAAACTGCCGACCGTCTGCATTGGAAGTCAGCGCGTTAACGATTCGGCCACCATGTTCGGTCCTCCAAAGCGAATCGAAGGGCATTATCTGACTCTTTCTTTCTGGTGCCCTCCTTACTTTGGCCAATTTGAGAAGCTGTGCTCAATGAGTTCCCACGTATTTGGTGATCACAGAGTACTAGGCAGGTTTTATCTGCTTCAGCTCTGTCTTAATCACATTTAGGGGCCAGTCAAATAGTACGTTACACTTACAGGGGTGAGGGAAGGGGGGTAGGTGGCATGTATGGTCTCGCGTCACGGGGCGTTACAAGGGGAAGGGAGCCTAATTTTGAGAAACATTGTGTGACGTAATATTTGAACGGCCCCTAATGTCAGAACGAGACGAGATTAGGTATTGATCGACCCCCGCTTTGTACACACACATAATTGTAGGCAGACAGGTGACAGACACGTGCCACGTCGATAGTCATTCAAGCTTTCCTTTTAGCAAATGTCTATGTATACATATGCATACATATACACTAGCGGTGCATATATGAAGGGTTCAGGCGCAAAAACCGATAAACGCCATCTGGGCCGAAGTGAAACCATGACTACCACGTTTGAGCTGAAGCTGCTGTCATTCCGATAATCAAATCCATTTCTTTGCGCAGAAGCTTCCACATCCCCTACATAATATCCTCTTCAATGTGAAATTGATAGACTTTAACTCGAAAGCGTAACACATCAATTCTACTTCACAGAAAACAACTAAAGTGGATTCACCGGTGTTGCCTTAATATGTACTTCCTATGTACTGTGTAAGGGAGTATGTGAATATAATCAAAGCAACTGTTCTACTATGGACCTGAATGGAAGGCTGACGATCTCTACTTCCGGGAATAAAAGAACATACAACAGAAGATCCCCCCAAACTCCTAACCTTAATAATGCATCTTGTGAATTTATCCCAGACATGGGTGTAATGCTGACGATCTTCACTCACAGAATAATAAAAAAAAACAAAAAAAAAACTTCTGGATTGTGTTATTACATTTATTGATTAAAGCCTGGGAAACATAAATCGTCGACAAAGGTTTTCCTCATTCCACTGCTCCATTCCCTATCCTAGTAATGCCGAGAGACAGGCTAGGTAGCGACAAGTCTGAATTGTTAAATCATTGCTTTGACTTGGAACATTCTCTAAAGACTATACACAAGTTAGCCTGTAAGTCATTGTTCAAGGACCTAAACTATACCGGGGTGATGAAAATGAGAAACATTGCGCCTAGTGCAGGATTCAAACCCACACTTCCTGCCATTCCAGGGCTACCATCCTAACCATCACATCACATAGGCTCCCTGGTGCAATCACCCTATCCATGGCTACCTGTCTATTGTGTCTATGTAGCTCCTTGCCTGAGAGATCAGTGCATAATTTTATATTCATCCCCCTGGAATTGTAAGTTTTTAAATGTCCATATGTGTGTTGTTTAATGCTTACAATTAGGTAGAAGCAGACATTGCACTTACATAATTACATACATACACATACGCCGCTTAAAGTCACATAGCCATACAGCTTAATTGTAGCTTGTACAGGCTATTATTGGTCATATCAATCAATGGCATGGGGTGATGAAAATGGGAAATATTGTGCCTAAAGCAGGTTTAATACCTACACTTCTTGCCATTCTGGGGTTAACATACTAACTATTACAGTACGTGGGCTCCCTGGTACTATAACCTATCCACATGGCTCCTCGCATGATAGGTCAATGAAGACTACTACACTAGCTTTCACAGCGTCCAAACAGAGGGCTTGTTTGTTGTTGTAGTCGCGGGACTACAAAATGGTGCTCATATAAAGTTCACGCAAATACAACACAACTGTTAGTGTTAACACTTGTTCAGCTGTCTTTTTCACATTATTTGGTCTTTGTACTAAAACAAAAAGAAACAAAATTGCTTATAGTAAAATTTATCTGGGTTTGAAGTAAGGTTAGAATTCTATGATTTTTAATTAATCATTATTATAAGCACTAGTGAGGAAATTACATATCGGACTATGTGGTGGTAGCAACCACTGTGCAGGACCCCCTATGTATGCTCTCATAGGCCACCCATCGTCTAGTGGTCCTACTGGAACCTGACTATTGAAAAGAAAGCTCCCAATTGCAAGGCACCCCGGCATTGTCGGCTCTTTTTAATGGAGATAAGCGAGTTATCTTCAATTCAATCAGCTGTGCCATCAATTTATCAGCAGTCCGAATTCAAACTTGCGAAGAAACAAACACAAAAAGTTCTAATTTGATGACAATCTGATTTTATTATCGGATTTTGTAAGAGCCTGTGTTGTGTCCGGCCCCAAGCTCTATCTAATCCCACACATGTCTGACATTTTAGAAGGGAATTACCAATTTCCTGTTAAAATCCCAAGTGGCTCCATTGCTGTCAGCTATAAGGAAGTTCCTTTTTACCCCGTAGACTCCTGTAATAAAATGCTGTCTTGAGCAGTAATGGAATTCACTGAAATTCCATTTGGGTGTCATAGGAATTGATCTATTTTCATTTCATTGGTTTGAATGAGTGGGGTGCGCTCATTCGTGGTCATTGCATTTGTGCAGAGAACTGCAAAGCACTTCCTCCGCTCTTTCTCTCCTGAGGCCTGCCAATCACAACTCACAAAGTTCTTTGCTCCTCACCCATTGGCTGACCCGGTCTGCCAATCAAATCTTGACCAAATCACACCTCACCCCTCACCACCCTCCTTCCTGCTCCTGCAAACATCCTATCTTATGGGGCTGTCACACTACGACGTAACGACGTCAACGTAGGGAGAACGTGAAGAACGTTGAACTTCTCGGCGTAGTATGCAAATTTGGGCACAAGTTGAACGTGGATGGAGCATAGTGGACGAGAGCGTAACATTGGTAAAGCGTAGTGATACCGTCAATCACCGAGAGAGGACAACGTCACTACGCTCACGGAATGTTATGAACGTTATTCCATCGCCAGAAGAACGTTACGTGATGTTAGCTATGTCATGAGACGTTGAATGCACGTTCTCCTGACGTTCTCCTGACGTTCCCATTAAGCCTCGTAGGCATTTGCACTTGGTTTAATGTGGGTCAACGTAGTTGAACGTAGTGAGCAGCGTTGAAATAACGTCTGTTTAACGTCATTGACGTTCACTGAACGTGAACAGAACGTACGGCGAACGTAAACCCTTACGTTCGACCTACGTCGAAAGTTTTGAACATGTCCAAAACCTTGACGACTCGTAACATGTAACATGACGTAATGTGACGTAGCTCGACGTCATTCTAACGTCATTCTGACGTCATCATGACGTAACCCAACGTAATGACGAAAAATGACCACGTTAGGCTCACGTTGGCTCGTTACGTCGTAGTGTGACAGGGGTATTAGTCAGTCTTCACTGGTCCGCCAGCAGGACTGGAACCGATTCTCCCCCCCCCCTCCACCCCCCACATCTCCACCTGATTGCTTTCAAATAACTCATGCAATCAACATAATTATATTCAACTATAAATAGAAATAATTATCTTAATGCTACCAATCTCCTATGACCTTAGATGTTGCCGGGACGTAAAACTCCAACAACCAACCAACCAATCTTAATGTTATGCTATGTACCACTACCTACCATTATTAATTGAATCATTTGACTGTGTATGAAATCTCGTCTTTGCTAGGATAACCCAACAATAGTCGGTTCAAGTATATATATAGGGATGGCCATTCCTGCTTGGTGGTATTCTGTTTATGATTATCCCCAATCTGCTTTCATCTTGTCGGCTGCACTACCAGGGGAGCTATACAGCTTGCGGATCCCAATGAGCCTAATGCCCATGCTACCGCCCTCAAACCTTCCCCTATAATGTATAGGGCCTGAAATCGAGCATGCCGAGCAACAGGGCACAACACACGATACGAGTTCAGCACCAGACTGGAGAGTGAATACTTGGTTTTATTTACTTATATATTCATCACTAGATACATGCATTGGTATATAGTACAGTCACCCTTATTGGCTATTACACTCATGCACGCCAGTCACTCCTCGCCTGCATGATCATTCCCTTACACATCTCCCCATTGGCTGCCTTCACGCATCACCACCCTCCCACCCACACTTGGCCACTGTCCAGCTATCCGGGATTACCGCGGACAGCTGTCACGTGTCGCTGGGTGAGATAAGGGGGAATCATAGTTATAGGTTCCCCGTCTCCCTCCCGGTCAGAAACATATTTAAAGAGGTACTGTTTCTCTCGCAGCTATACCGATAAACACTATGTACTTAAAGTTCCATAGTCCAATCAAAACATCAAATTTTCAAAACCAAAACACTTATCTAGATTTGATTCTACATATTCAACTTAGACACTGGTGCATGTATTAAGCATTTGTTGCTGCATAGAAGGGCGTAATAAGTCAATTAATAGAAACCATTACTACTGAAGTCTATGGTGTCAGAGTTTTGGCGTGCTTGCCAAAATTATTGTGGCATGTTTTGACATCAAATATCTCCAAACTTAGCCATTTAAAATTAAAGTTACTTCAAACTAAAGTAAAGTAGATTATAACGATTAGTATAATATATTTATCTCGGAAAATAGCAAAAACTAAAAAGCATTGGACTATGCAACTTTAATCGGATAATTTTACATATGTACTATTCATACAATTTGTGTAAGTGTTGGATACATTTGACTTATTTACTAATTTTTCACTTCCCTACATGACTTTGTATTTGTATCAGCGTTCTACCCATCAAACACGAACAGGTGGCTTGTGTGCAGCCAAACAGACACCACTACAGTCTGTTGGTTGTTGGAGTTTTACGTCTTGGCAACATTTAAAGTCATATCAGGACGGGGAAAAAACTAAAGTGATGTCATTCCCAATCTTGATTTCACGTTCTATATGCCTGACGTCAATTGGTGTTTCGATAGATCTCATTGGGCCTCCCAATGAGGCAGCCCTATAAAGTCGCATTGATTGCGCGCTGTCACAAGTCGGGTACCGGTCCTGATCTGACCTTAAATGTCAGAAGGTAAAACTCCAACAACCGACCAACTTTAGTTGAGTCTGTTTGGCTGCACACAGGCCGCCTGTTCCCTAACAAACAATGCAACCGACCTTAGCTGTTGCTAGGACGTTAAACCCCAACGACCCAAACCAATATAGGCTATGCATCTACTTAATCAAACAAGGCGGGAGGTGGCTGACAGCATCACGTGTGTAGGCGTCGTGAGAAGAAGAGAGAGTGGAAGAAGAGAAAAGAACAAAAAAGGACAGGGAGGAGGTGATTGATTAGGCTCGGGCCCGATATCGTTCAAGTCGACCGTGGTGAACATGGATGGATATCCTGATGTCAGACATATCGGACAGTGGGACCAGTGTCTTCTAGACTCAACTTTATGGTACTCGCAGTAAGATCAATATAGATGCACGAGTTCCACAGTCAGACTGGTCCCACCCGGAATGCAACAGACAGGCATCTATCTATCTATCAGTGCAGCAATGAGCAGGCATATCCTAGCTATGGCTTAACAAATACCCACTAAATTCAGTTAATCTGAATAATTACACGTGTGTGTTACATTCGATAATTAAGCAACGTAAATAAATTTCAATCACGGACAATTGGTCTACCTCATTCGCTATTTATTGTGAGTTGGATTTCACTGTCAGTTGATACAAGTCTAATCACTTCAAAATTGCATCAGAGGTATTTTTTTGCTATCATTTCACATGGATCTGACCATTTCAGAATGTTATGTAAATTTCAATGAAGGCAGGTGAATGTGATTGACAAAACTGACAGAATAGATACCACTAGTTTTACTCCGTCAATATGACCCATACTGCTGACACAGCGTTAAACCATCAGTAATCAATCAATCATTCAACTGCTCCTTGCTCTATCCTAGTCGTGTCGAATGCCAAACTACTTACCGACAAGTATCCATTTTTAAGTCATTAATTTGACTTGGCCAGGGTTTGATAACAGGGTTCCAATCCAGCCAAAATGAGAAGCAGGTTGTAAAAATATACGGATTTTCGGTTCGGATTTATATATTGGCAAAGAGCATTACTATTCTCAGGCGACAGAGTGGGGACCAGGGTTATGTAACAGAGAAGCAATGGGTGCCCCACTCGCCGTGTGACATAAGAGCCTATGTGGAAAATGTGATAACACATTGCGACTGAGATGGTGATGTGATGTTCATATTTGAGAGACAGTTAATGATTAGTGAAATGTTCCCTCCATGCATCAGAAAGAATGCAAGTGGAGGGGAAGGACATTTTTAATATATTTTTATTGTAACTGTCTGCAACTACCTGTTACCACGGGGCCGATGGGCAAGCACACCCAGCCATCCTGCATACATTATGGACACCACCTGCAGCTGGGGTTTGAGTGACATCTGCCCCCTAATAGGGCATCACCCCCCAGGCTGGAGAGGGTGTCTGATTGGCTGGCTGTGGGAGCCCAGTCACCTACATTCATTATACCTGACACACAGACCCCACTCTGGGCACTCTTGTCCAGGACTCCAGACACTCTGTCTGAGACTCCACTTTCTACACACAAACTAGCAGCAGCTATTCAAAAGGCGCTGATCTGTGTGCAACAACCAAGGGACTCAGGTTCAATGGGCTGTAGGCACTGATTCTTATACACACTAGCAAGAGACATGAGGATCTGTGTGGGCAGTTGGTAAGGAGCGAGGGTGATAGGTCGCCAGTAGGTGAACAGGAGTTGATGCCAATAAAGCACAACTTCTTCACTGTCAATCTTGTGCGACTTGTCTTCCCTTTCTTCCTTATGAGTTTTTTTCAGAGGGACACCAGGTGGGAACTGACAGACAGTTGTCAGAACACACCTGGGGAGAGTAATGGTATCCAGGGCTCTGACGGCCGAGTACCCAAGATATTATAAGGTGCTCAACTCATTTTGCCATCCCATTTGGCTACGATATAATGAGTACTTGTATAAATAACATACTCTGAACTCGTCATTAAGTACACAATGCACACCTGCATGCCTACTTGTGTCATATACGGTCAGCCCTGATTACGGTCACCTGAGAGTTTCAATGCTAAATATACATTTATATATACAGGATTAATAGGGATCCTCCAACTAGATATATATATATATATATCAATGTGTTCTTCTGAATTAGTGTCAATGGTGAGTGAGGAAATACTCAACCACCAACTGACGTGAGCTCTGGTCACCAGCTGGTGTGAGCTCTGACTGGCTTCCCGTGCTGGAGGTCATGGGTTCGAATCCCGACGGAGTCAACCTAATGACTTACACACTTGATATTTATCGCTACCTAGCCTGGTGCTAGGCATTACTATGATAGGGCAAGTACTGGTTTGCTCAGAATAAGGATAATATGACTGAGTGGGATATTGCCTAATGGTGCTGGTGGTCTTATACCCCAGTCACACTACAGGTTGCGACCACTTTGCGACCACTTTAGACCAAAGAACCCACACTCACCAGTGATGCTCAGATGTCGGCAACCATTGTTTTGGTCCCAAGGACGTCACTGGTGAATGTGGGTTCTTTGGTCTAAGGTGGTCGCAAAGTGGTTGCAAGCTGTAGTGTGACTGGGGTTTTATCTCCCAGTGGGAATCCCTGTAGAAATCGCCTTGAGTGTGCGCTGTTGTAAGTCAGTATCCGTTTTGATATGACCTTAGATGATGGTAGGATCAAAAGCCTTAAAAAACTACAACAAACAAACATAGACTGGCCGATAAATAACTCAGAAAACCCGTGCTGCATCATGGTGGTAGTAACCGGACCCAACAGCGGCCAGCCGGATCCGAGAACCAGATAAGGCTCAGGGTGTACATGCGCGTCCGTCGGGAATCTTTCTTGTTATTGGTCAGTCAAGGTTTGACACTTGTACTGGTGAGTGAGTGTCTGGTGGGTGGCGTGCGTGGGAGGGAGCCGTGAGGGCTGTGTGGGATTGTGGAGGGCTGTGGGTGTGAGGGGGGCTGTTGGGGGGCTGTGAGGGGGCTGTGAGTGAAAGGTGGGCGGGGGAGTGAGTAAAAGGATCACAGGAAATGAGAGTGTGAGATTTGATTTTGGGTGTATCAGGTTAAAGATGCATACTTAGATAACCACACGCCGCCTCCCCCTCCACCCCCTTGTTACAAAACCAAAACACTTAACTTTTTTTCTTTTTTTTTTGGTCCATTAGTTGTTTAAGCAGGGGAAATTTCAGTCATAGACGACTGGTCTTCCTCATTCCACTGCTGGTCGATAGAAAGCCCGAGCCTACACTTTTACCGACCCAAGGGATTTTTAACCTCCCAACCACATAGACATGGTATGAGAGCAACCGGCCTTTGATGCCGCTGTAAGTTATACACAGCGGTGGAAATCCAAATTGGCAGAGCTGGGGGCACGGGGAATCGAACCGCCGACCCTCAGATTAGGAGTCTGACCTAGAAAAAAGTCAGACACTCTAACCATTCCGCCACAGAGAACTAGTTTTGATCCTACATATTCGACTTAGATACCGTCTAATTGCTTTCATTAAGCATTTACTGCAGTGTGCGGCGCATGTGCTATGCTAATCCATTTGAAAACGGGCAAACAAAACTTATGTAAATGATTTTGGTGTGCATGCAAACATTAATGTAATGCTTTCACCACAAATATATCCAAAGATAACCCATTGAAATAAGTTAGTTCAAACTAAAAGTGAAATACAATATCACAGTCAACTTAAGATATTGATCAAAAGAAATGTTGGCGAAAAACGGAAAACCCATTGGATTTTACTATTTTATATAGCGTGGTGTGATGTGCGTGTGGGTGGGTGTGAGTGGGTGTGAGTGTGTGTGAGGGTGTGTGAGGGGAGGCTGGAACAGGGGTTGAAGAGATAAGAGCGAGGTTGAAAGTGTGAGTGTGTGGGGGGGGAGGGGGAGATTTGGTGTGTGTGCATACCTAAATGTTGATGTGTGACTGGGTGTGAGTGACAGTTTGTGAAGGTGTATGAGTGTATGAGTGAATGACAGGTAGTGACTCCGTGTGAGTGCGTGTATGTATGTGAGTGCGTGTTTGAATGGGTGTTTGTGCGAGTCGGCGTGACTGGGTATGTGAGTAGGTGTGCGTGTGACTTTGAGTGAATATGTGAGTTAGTTTGACTTGGTGTATGTGCGTGAGTGGGTGGATGAGTGCGTATGAGTGCGCGACTTGGTGTGAGTGGATGTGAGTGACTGGGGAGTGTGACTGTACGTGTAACTGACTGCGTGACTCAGTGTGACAGTACTTGTCTGATTGACTGTATGCGTGTCCATACATAAGTGGGTGTCACTAACGGAGCGGGTGTCAACGTTAGACGGTGTGAGGCATATCAATATCAACAAGCCTGCAAAGCTGGGTGTGAAGTGCATTTGCAGAGCCATACAGTGTTACCCCCCCATCCACCCTCCCCTCTCCACCCTCCTCTACCTCCCCCCCTCTCTCCGCTCACCCCTCCGCTCTCTCCTCTCCCCGTCCCCCGGGGAGACACAGAGGGAAGTGTGAACACTCAGGTGGATGGCAGGGACACTAACACCAAGACTGATGAGGGAGGGGAGATGGATGAGGGTGGAGATGAGGGTGGAGGGGGAGGGTGAGGATGAAGAGGATGGGGGAGGCGATGGGGGGAGGGGATACAGGAGTGGGGTGAGGAGGGCTGAGGAAGGAAGAACGAGGCTGAAGACACTGGGTGATGAAGAAGGGGAAGGGCAGAGAGGAGTAGGGGGATGGTAGATGAAGAAGACTGAGCAGAAGGGAAGGGAAGGGCAAGAGGTGGGAGAGTGGGGAGAGGGAAATGGTGAGGAGGAGGATACGGGATGGGAAGCTGAGGAAGAGTGAGGAGACGAAGGGGTTGAGGAGGGGAGGAGGGAGGGGGAGGAGGGAGGGGAAGGAGGGAAGGAGAATGGGGAGATAGGAAAGGAGGGGCCGAGGGAGGGAGAGGGAGTGAGATAGAGAGGAGGGAGGCGGAGGAGGGTGAATGAAGAGGAGGAGATTGGGAGAAGATAAGGAGATGGGGAGCGGAAGGTGAAGGGAGGGGAAGGGCATGCTAAGGGATGGGGAGGGGAAGGTGAGGGGGTTTGGAGGGGCAGGTGAATGGTTGTGCAAGGTGGGGATCACTGGGAGGACTGCGAAAGGTAGAGCAGGAGGGAGAAGGGGGCAGAGAGAGGGGAAGAAGAGGGAGGGGGGAGAGAGTGAAGTGGGAGAAGGGGGGAGGGGAAGAAGGGGGAGAGCGGGGGGGGGGAGAAGAAGAGGTAGGCGGTGCACTGGGGGAATGAGGGATAGTTTCTAGTTATAGGACACGTATGACAGCTGAAGAAGATGGATACCGACCGACGCCAATTGCTCCTTGGCAACCGACGTGGTGACACAGTCGGGCAGAGCCAGAGAAGTGTCTTCAGCGGAGAATATCTGGAAGGCTGCTAGGGCCATTGGTATAGCCATAGACAGGGTGATTGCATCAGGGAACCTAGTTAGACTAATGGTTAGGACATTAGCTCTGGAATGGTAAGAGGTGTGGGTTTGAAAACCTGCTCAAGGTGCAATGTAACGGAGCTGATGAAGGATTCAAACCCACACTCACGCCTATTTGTTTATGTGGCTCCTTGCATGAGAGGTAAGTGCAGTCTACTATTACATACATACATACATACATACATACACACATACATACATACATAATACATACATACATACATACATACATACATACATACATACATACATACATACATACATACAGGAAATGCAATGTTCAACAACCGAACGTCATGTACCTTATACAGGATCCAGGTTACGGTAACCAGTGTCATGGGGGTGATGCAAATGGGAAATATTGCGCCTACGGCAGGATTTGTAAACACACTTCTTGCCATTCCAGGGCTAGCATGCTAACCATTACACTACCTAGTTTCCCTGATGCAATCACGTTATCCCCGCCTACCTGTCTATGTGGCTCCTTACCTGAGATGTCAGTGCAATCTACTACATATAAATTTGGAAAAATGTTGTTTTTTTTGTAGAAAAAAAACCAAACCCATTGTAAATATTTAGCGCCTGGCGCTTGGTGGTGACGTCACCATACTCACCCGGGGACGCCGGCGGTTTCGACGTGGTAGGCGAGCGTGACGTCATCACTCCACACGTCATACTGCCACTTCTTGAGGCCCAGGATGCCGCACAGGATGCGCCCCGTGTGGATGCCCACGCGCATGTTCAAGTCCACGTCCGTAACTTCATGCACCGCTCTATAGTTGAACAAGAAATAGAGCAGATATAAGGTAATGTCACTTGTTTATATACTTCTCCAGTGTTGACTTTGTAGGCTATACGCCTGTATCAGGATGTCTGGGGCACCTTGTATTTCTAGGATGGCTGAGTGTTGGAGTTTAACGTCCTGGCAACATTTAATGTTATATCAGGACCGGTATCGACTTGGGACAGTGCGCACTCATGGCGACCTTATAGTGCTCCAACAACAAACCAACCAATCTGATCTTGTTGTTGTCGGTAGATTAGTTGATTAAGCAGGGGAAATTTCAATCGTGGACGATTGGTCTTCCTCATTCCACTCCTCCTTGCCCTATCCTAATAATGCCGAGTGTCAGGCTAGGTTTGTTTGTTTGTTTGTTGTTGTTTTACGTCCCAGCAACATCTAAGGTCATATCAGGACGTGTACCGACTTGTGACAGTGTGCACTCATGGCGACTTTATAGTGCTGCCCCACTGGGAAATCAGGCCGCCGGCACCATAACCGGATGTCCCACTCAGTCACATTATCCTGACACTGAGCTAACCAGTCCTTGCCCTATCCTATTAATGCCGAGCGCCAGGCTAGGAAGGGACAAGTATAAATGCGTAAGTCATTGATTTGACTCAACCAGGGTTCGAACCCATGATCCCCGATCTACCAGCGCGGCAGGCGCACGCTCAACTCATTCAGTCAACTCGTCTGGTTATAGGGTGGAAAGAACATCAAACAGGTTTAAAAGCCGCACTTACGCTATCGCTTCAATCATGTCGAGGCCCATCTCGACGCTGCAGTGCGCATGGTCAGGGCGCGCGTCCGGAAGTCCCGACACACAGTAGTAGCAGTCGCCCAGAAGCTTTATGCGTAGACAATGGTTCTCCTGTAACAGACGGATTGTACACATATGATACATGCGCAATAGAGCAGATTAAGAGGCAGCTTTAGTTTGTTTGTTTGTTGTTGTTTTACGTCCTAGCAACTTTAGAATTGAGCACGTGTTAGTCACTCAAGTGGCAACATTAGAATTGAGCACATGTGAGAGTAAGCCAAGAGGCAACTTGGGAATTGAGCACATGTTAGAGTCACTCAAACAGCATCTTTAGAATTGAGCACATTTTAAAGTCACTCAAGTGGCAACTTGGGAATTGAGTCACTCAAGCAGCATCTTTGGAATTGATTACATGTGAGAGTCACGGAAGCAGCATTTTTAGAATTGAGCACATGTGAGAGTCACTCAAGAGGCCTCTTTAGAATTGAGCACATGTGAGAGTCACACAAAAGGCCTCTTTAGAATTAAGCACATGTTAGTCACTCAAGAGGTATCATTAGAATTTAGCACATGTTAGAGTCACTCAATAGGCCTCTTTAGAATTGAGCACATGTTAGAGTCACTCAAGCAGCATGTGTATAATTGAGCACATGTTAGAGTCACTCAAGTGGTATCTTTATAATTGAGGACATGTGAGAGTCACTCAAGAGGCATCTTTAGAATTGAACACATGCTACAGTCACTCAAGCAGCATCTTTAGTATTGAGCACATGCTAGAGTCACTCAAGCAGTATCTTTAGAATTGAGCACATGTGAGAGTCACTCAAGAGGGGTCGTGAGAATTTAGCGCATGCTACATTGACTGTATAGCACCTGTAGAACTGAACAAATGCCACACTTGCTAAATAAGAATCTTTCAAATTAAAACATATGGTACGCTCACATAATTAGTTGATGAGAACCTTTATAATTGAACAAATGTACACTTCCTCAGAACAGCTCATTAGAATTGAGGACACATATTCGCTCAACAGACAACTTTGGAATTTAGCACATATTACACACTTTTTCTTTATTTGCTTGCGTGTTGTTTTATGTCCTAACAACATATAAGCTCATATCAGGACGGGGCTTTCATCAGACTATGCAGCTTTAATTAATATTCAAAGGACAATCCATATATATCAACCAAGGCACCGAAGTGTGTGTAACCATGGTTACCACCCTCAACTACCAGCAAACCCCAGTACACTCCGCACTCTGTAATATATATATACACACCGGCCGGAAGTAGGACGATCTGCACATGGCAGATAACGCAGCCGGGGCCTTTTGGTTTTGTCTAAAAATGCCCCGAGTATGTGCAAGCAAATAAAAAAGACCGGGCACAGAAGATGGACATAAAGCAGGCAAACACTGCAGGTCTCCTGTCTGTGAATCAGAGATGAGGAGGCGTGTCACGTGACCAGACAATCGTCTGATACAGCAGGCAAGAGTCTCATGTGGCGTTCCATCTCAGTTTGCTTATTACTTATATCCACTACTTATTTGGTAGGTTATAACTTGTATCACCGCGTTTTGCTAACTGATCACCCATTCAAGTACTGACGAGGTTCAACGATTACCTAGCCGCTACTGATTTGGTAGGTTATAAGCCGCATCAGGATGCCTATCGCACCTTATATTGCCCACTGGTCACCCATTCAAGTACTGACGAGGTTCAACGATTGCTTATCCAACTACTGATTTGGTAGGTTATAAGCCGCATCAGGATGTCTATGGCACCATATATTGCCCACTGGTCACCAATTCAAGTACTGACGAGGTTCAACTATTATCTAGCCGCTACTCATTTGGTAGGTTATAAGCCGCATCAGGATGTCTATGGCACCTTATATTGCCCACTGGTCACCCATTTAAGTACTGACGAGGTTCAACGATTGCTTATCCAACTACTGATTTGGTAGGTTATAAGCCGCATCAGGATGTCTATAGCACCTTATATTGCCAGCTGGTCACCCATTCAAGTACTGACGAGGTTCAACGATTGCTTATCCAACTACTGATTTGGTAGGTTATGAGCCACATCAGGATGTCTATGGTACCTTGTATTGCCAGTTGGTCACCCATTCAAGTACTGACGAGGATCAACTATTGCTTATCCACTACTGATTTGGTAGGTCATATTATAAGCCTGTATCAGGATGTCTACGGTACCTAATATTCCCAAGCGGTTACCCATCCAAGGACTCATAAGACTCAACATTGCTTTACTTTTGGTGATCGGGCGAGAACCCGTGTTTCCGCATCCTCTTACCCCCCCCCCCATTTATGTGCCACTTTCGTCCACCCCAGCACTGCCTCCCCCTCCGACTGCTCTCCCTCAATCTCACTGCCAACAAACCTAAGACCTCCCACAATCCCCCCACCTACACAGTGTTCCAATGTGATATTTGCCATATGACTAAAGGATGTCGAGAATCCATTTGCTCCAGCGATGACACAGAATGCCTGATGGCCTATTGAGTCCAATAAAACTAAGACAGGAATAACCATAAGGCGAGTCTGATATGACTTTTAGTTAAAGATGTAGTCTATTAGATGTGAAACCATGACCAACTATTGGCCATGCAGTGGTCTCTGTTAGAAGTCTAAATGCCCTAAAGTACTGTTTCTTGTTGGATCAAAGTGACACTGGCTAATGGCTCTACTATTTATAGTGCTGCCACCTGGTGGTGAAAGTTACACCCATTTACCCCCATTTACTAGTTTTATTTCAAACCTTCCCCTATGATATGCTAGCAAATAAAAATACACAACCCAGAAGAACATCTACAACATCATGCTGTATGTCGGCAGGACCGAGTGATCCTCACTCGATGTTGCATTAGCCACTCTCAGATGACTCATGCATTTTTACTCAAGGAAGAACCACGCTCTGAGTGCATTTAGTGTCTGTGCCCATTAACACTTGAACACCTTCTGCTCGAATGTGGAAATTGCATGGCATTGTGGCAACACTATTTTTCATGTAAATAGCATGCAAGACCTCTTTACCAATATAAAACACAAACAATTCTTCCTAAAAACTGGGCTATATCACCTCGTGTAATTTTAGCCATTTTTTGCGAGTTAGATTTCACTGTCAGTTGACACAAGTCTAACCAATTCAAAATTGCATCATAGATGGTTTTGACCATCATTTGACAGGGATCCAGCCATTTCGGAGTTTCATTTAAATTTCAAGGTAAGCATTTTGAGGATGTCCTACAAGACTGACGGAATAGATACCACTAGCTTTTCGCCATGAATATAACACTTGTTGCTGACACAGCGCTACTCCATCAGTAATCAATCAATCAAACTAGTTGCATCTTGGTTGCAAAGATCAAGTCCTTCTTTGGCAACTGCCTGGCTGTCTATACAGTGTAACACAGACAGGGGTCGGGCTGTGCACACATATTTCCCGGGGGTGCAGTTAGGGATCAGTGTCCACCATGGGGAGCCACAGGTGCAGTTTGTAAGCAGTGTTTGCCATTGGGATCAAGTGCCGTCTTCAGCAACTGCTGTCTGCCATCAAGAACCAAGGGTGAAGTTAGCAGCTGTTGTCTTTCATTGGAAACCAGAAGTCTGGTTAGCAACCAGTATTCATCATCAGGAACTATCGATGCAGTTAGCAACTGGTGTATTCTATCGGGAACCAGAAGTCTGGTTAGCAACCAGTATTCATCATCAGGAACTACCGATGCAGTTAGCAACTGGTGTATTCTATCGGGAACCAGAAGTCTGGGTAGCACCAGTATTCATCAATGGGGAACCAGGAATGTAGTTAGCAACCAGTGTCCTCTATCAGGAACCAGAAATGTGGTTAGCAAAAAGTGTTCACCATCAGGAACCAGGAATGCAGTTAGCAACCAGTGTCTTTTATCGAGAACCAGAAGTCTGGTTAGCAACCAGCATTCATCAATCTGGAAACAGGAATGCAGTTAGCAACCAGTGTCTTTTATTGGGGACAAGAAGTCTGGTTAGAAACCAGTATCCATCAATAAGGAACCAGAAATGCAGTTAGCAACCAGCATATTCCATCAGGAACCAGGAATGTAGTTAGCAACCAGCATCTTTCATCAGTAACCATGGACGCGGTTACCAACCAGTGTTTGTCATATGGAAACCAGCAATACAGCTTGGAACACAGCCTGACTCAGAACTGACATACTAAAGGCCCGGTCACATACACGTTAGTGGACGTAGATGAATGTAGTGGAGGCTAATGTAGTTCAATGTAGTTCAATGTAGTCCAAAGTAGTTCAACATAGTTCAATGTAGCGGCATCCATACTTTTCCTTGGTAATAATGTGGTTGGGCCATGAGTTCCGATTTAATCTTTGGACATCTTCAAAAGAGCGCTATGTTAGAGGCTGAATTTGCATCCGTGAATCTAACATACTTTAGCATACTCTAGCGTACTCTAGCATGCTCTGGTGTACTCTAGCATACTTGGTCGAAACCCTGGTCACATAGCCGTTAGTGGACATAGGTGAATGTAGTGGATTGTTTGTTTGTTTGTTTGTTTGTTGCTGTTTTACGTCCTAGCAACATCTAAGTTCACATCAGGACAGGTACTGACTTGTGACAGTGTGCACTCATGGCAACTTTATAGTGCTGTCCCACTGGGAAACCAGGCCGCTGGCACCATGACCTGGTAGCCCATTCAGTCACATTATCCTGACACTGAGCACACCAGTCCTTGCCCTGTCCTAATAATGCCGAGTGCCTGGCTAGGAAGCGACAAGTATCAATTTTTTAAGGCATTGGTTTGACTCGACCAGGGTTCGAACCCACGACCCCACGATCTACCAGCACGGGAGACGGGCGCTCTAACTCATGAGGCTAACATAGTTGAACATAGTTGAACATAGTTGAACATAGTTGAACGTAGTTGAACCTGCTGGCATCCGTACCGTAACATATTTATCCATACCATAACATATTTATCCATACCGTAGCGTATTTATCTGTACCAAAACCTGCCGTACCTTAACATATTTCAACATAGTTTAACATACTTACACCACGTTTGACCCACATTAGCCTCCACTATGTTCACCTACGTTCAACTACGCCCATTAACTTGTATATGACCGGGGCATAACAACCTCCATGGCACAGTATGCCTGATTTACGTGCAGATATTATCTCGCTTATCTAGGATGAGACTCGGAGCCCTTGATCAATATGGGAAAATGTGTGTGTATGTGTGTGTGTGTGTGT